>CAXKVY010006304.1:0-338413 GCA_964058915.1 Tetropium fuscum | reverse complement strand
AAGATATGATAGTTACATTGGCATGGTATAGAACATGGATAGACATCGCGAAGTGCCTTATATAGCCCGCGGATTAATACTTTGCGTACAAAACGCGTTCGAATTGACGTGTATATTAATTGGGTACTTTTTGAAAGCTCTGCTGGATACTAATTGCAGTAAAACTTAGACCGATTTCTCTTGAACGTCTTTTCTATCGTGTAGGAGTTATCTACTTATGAAGGAGCGTTCAAGGTCACAACTCTAGGTACTGTATGCGAACGCTAAGATATGCTAGTTACAATGGCATGGTATAGAAAATGGATAGGCATCGCGAAGGTTTAAATTGATGAAATTGTTTAATTATATTAACATGACAAAAAATTACACCAATAATTTTATTAATATATAATTATCAAATGATAACTTATTTTTTTTTTATTGTAATTTTTTGTACTTTAATTAGAGGTTTATTAGGATTTAACCAATTAAGAATACGAAAAATTCTAGCTTATTCTTCAATTAATCATATTGGTTGAATAATCGCTAGAATAATGAATTTTCAATTAATTTGATTGATTTATTTCTTGATTTATACAATTATTACATTAAATATTATTTTAATCTTAAAATTTTTAAATATTTTCTTTTTAAAGCAATTTTTTAATATCATAAATTATAATAAAACATTAAAATTTTTTTTTATTTTAAATTTTTTATCCTTAGGGGGATTGCCACCATTTTTAGGATTTTTACCTAAATGATTAGTTATTAACAACTTGATACAAAATAACTTTTGATTAATTAGATTACTTTTAATTATTTTTACTTTAATCACGTTATTTTTTTATATACGAATTACATTTTCTACTTTTTTAATTAATTCAAATGAATCATTGATTTATTTTACTAAAAAAATAAAATTTCTGTTATTTTTTTTTAATTTAATTTCTTTATTGGGCTTAATCGGTTGTACCTTAATTTTTAATGTAAATTAAGGATTTAAGTTAAAAAAACTATTAGCCTTCAAAGCTAAAATTAGGGTTTAGTTTCCTAAGACTTAATTTATATTTATAGTTAAATTAACTTTTTTAAGTCTTAGACTAAGATAGTCCCCTTTAAATTTGCAATTTAAAATCATTGTTGACTATAAGACTAATAATTACTTGGTAAAAGAATTTAATATTCGTTCATAAATTTACAATTTATTGCTTTAATCTCAGCCATTTTACCGAACAAGTGATTATTTTCAACCAACCATAAAGACATCGGTACTCTATATTTTATTTTTGGTACCTGAGCAGGAATAGTAGGGACTTCTCTTAGAATTCTAATCCGTTCAGAATTAGGAAATCCTGGATCTTTAATTGGAAATGATCAAATTTATAATGTTATCGTTACAGCTCATGCTTTTATCATAATTTTTTTTATGGTTATACCAATTATAATTGGTGGTTTTGGGAACTGATTAGTTCCATTAATATTGGGAGCACCCGATATATCTTTTCCTCGTTTAAATAATTTAAGATTTTGATTCTTACCCCCATCATTAATTCTTTTAATTATGGGAATAATTGTAGAAAAAGGAGCAGGTACAGGTTGAACAGTATACCCCCCTCTTTCAGCAAATATCGCTCATAGGGGTTCATCAGTAGATTTAACTATTTTTAGATTACATTTAGCTGGTATTTCATCAATTTTAAGGGCTATTAATTTCATTACTACAATTATAAACATACGACCTAATGGTATAACTTTAGACCAAATACCCCTATTTGTATGAGCAGTAATAATTACCACAATTTTATTACTTATTTCTTTACCCGTATTAGCTGGTGCTATTACAATATTATTAACCGACCGTAACATTAATACATCATTTTTTGATCCTTCTGGAGGAGGAGACCCCATTTTATATCAACATTTATTTTGATTTTTTGGTCATCCAGAAGTCTATATTTTAATTCTACCTGGCTTTGGAATAATTTCTCATATTATTAGACAAGAAAGAGGAAAAAAAGAAACTTTCGGAACTCTGGGAATAATCTATGCTATATTAGCTATTGGATTATTAGGATTTATTGTATGAGCTCATCATATATTCACAGTAGGAATGGATGTAGACACTCGGGCTTATTTTACATCTGCAACAATAATTATTGCAGTCCCTACAGGAATTAAAGTTTTTAGATGATTGGCCACCTTCCATGGTACACAAATTATATCTAATCCAGTAACACTTTGAGCCTTAGGTTTTGTATTTTTATTCACGGTAGGAGGATTAACCGGAGTAGTATTAGCTAATTCATCAATTGATATTATTTTACATGATACTTATTATGTAGTAGCTCATTTTCACTATGTTTTATCTATAGGAGCAGTATTTGCTATTATAGCGGGTATCATCCAATGATTCCCCTTATTTACAGGTTTAACTTTAAATAATAACTTATTAAAAATTCAATTTTTTATTATATTTATTGGAGTAAATTTAACCTTTTTTCCACAACATTTTCTTGGATTAAGAGGTATACCTCGACGTTATTCTGATTACCCAGATGCTTTTATAATATGAAATATAATTTCCTCTATTGGTTCTTTAATTTCATTAATTAGAGTAATATTTTTACTATACATTATTTGAGAAAGATTTTCTGTAAAACGAAAAAGATTAATATCATTAAGAATAATTTCTTCAATTGAATGACTTCAATATCTTCCTCCTGCAGAACATAGATATTCTGAACTTCCAATTCTAATTATAAAATTCTAATGTGGCAGAATAGTGCATTGGATTTAAACCCCAAATATAAAGTTTAACCTTTTTTTAGAAATTGCAACCTGAAAAACTCTTCTTCTTCAAGACAGGGCTTCACCCTTAATAGAACAACTCTCATTTTTTCATGATCACACTTTAATAATTCTTGTAATTATCACAGTATTAGTAAGACAATTATTAGTTACTTTATTATTTAATAAATTTATTAATCGATTTTTACTCGAAGGTCAAACTATTGAAATTATTTGAACAATTTTACCTACAATTATATTAATTTTTATTGCTCTTCCCTCTCTTCGATTAATTTACATCCTAGATGAAATTAATAGACCTCTAATTACAATTAAAACTATTGGACATCAATGATATTGATCTTATGAATATTCTGATTTTAAAAATATCGAATTTGATTCTTATATAATTCCAAATAATCAATTAAATCTATTTAACTTCCGATTATTAGATGTGGACAACCGAATTGTAATTCCATTTGAATCTCAAATTCGTATACTAGTTACATCATTAGATGTAATCCATTCATGAACAATTCCTGCTCTAGGTGTAAAAATTGATGCTACTCCAGGACGTTTAAACCAAATTAGGTTCTCAACCAATCGTACTAGATTATTTTACGGCCAATGTTCAGAAATTTGTGGGGCTAATCATAGTTTTATACCAATTGTAATTGAAAGAATTTCTCCTTCTTATTTTATTAAATGAATTTCTAAAATAATTGAAATTTCATTAGATGGCTGAAAGCAAGCAATGGAATTTTAAATCATTCAATAGTAAACTAGCACTTACTTCTAATGAAAAATTTAGTTAAAATTATAACATTAGCTTGTCAAGCTAAAATTATTAAATTAATAATTTTTAATTCCTCAAATAGCCCCGTTAAGATGATTAACTTTATTTGTATTATTCACTATAATCTTTATATTAATTAATGTTTTAAATTATTTTTTATTCAAATATAATGTAAAAGAAAAATTATTAAATAAAAAATTTAACTTAAAATATAACTGAAAATGATAATAGCTAACCTTTTTTCTACATTTGATCCTTCAACTATTATAAATATATCAATAAATTGACTTAGAACTATCTTAGGAATTATAATTATTCCTATAATATTTTGATTAATTCCATCACGATTTATAATATTTATATTAAATATTAATATAATTTTACACAAAGAATTTAAAATTCTTTTAAAAAATAATTCTAAGGGTAGTACTTTAATTTTAATTTCTCTATTTTCTTTAATTTTATTTAATAATTTTTTAGGATTATTTCCTTATATTTTTACAAGAACAAGACATATAGTATTAACACTATCCTTAGCTTTACCATTATGATTAAGATTTATAATCTATGGATGATTAAATAATACTATTCATATATTTGCCCACTTAGTTCCTCAAGGAACTCCACCTATTCTTATACCTTTTATAGTATGTATCGAAACAATTAGAAACTTAATTCGACCAGGAACATTAGCTATTCGTTTATCGGCTAATATAATTGCTGGACATTTATTAATAACATTATTAGGAAATACAGGAACATCTATATCACTTATTTTAATTAATTTTCTTATTATTGTACAAATAATACTATTAGCCTTAGAATTAGCAGTTTCAATTATCCAATCATATGTTTTTGCAATTTTAAGAACCCTATATTCAAGAGAAGTTAACTAATGACAACTCACAAAAATCATCCATTTCATCTTGTTGATTCAAGACCTTGACCTTTATTAAGAGCTTTAAATACTATAACTATTATAATAGGATTTATTAAATGATTTCATTTATATCAAAGAAATCTTTTAATTTTCGGAATAATCTCCACCATATTAATTATATATCAGTGATGACGGGATATCGCCCGAGAGGGAACTTTCCAAGGTATACATACATATCAAGTAACTATAGGGTTACGTTGAGGAATAATACTTTTTATTACATCTGAAATTATATTTTTTATTTCATTTTTTTGAGGATTTTTTCATAATTCTCTTTCCCCAAGAATTGAAATTGGTATAATTTGACCTCCTAAAAATATTCAAACCTTTAATCCAATTGAAATCCCCTTACTTAATACCCTAATCTTATTAACTTCAGGATTAACAGTTACATGGGCCCATCATAGAATAATAGAAAATAACTACTATCAAACTATACAAGGATTAATTTTAACTGTAATTTTAGGATTTTATTTTACTACTCTTCAAGCCTATGAATATATTGAAGCTTCTTTTACAATTTCAGATGCAATTTATGGATCATCCTTTTTTATAGCTACAGGATTCCATGGGTTACATGTAATTATTGGATCAATATTCTTATTAATTTGTTTTATTCGTCATTATTATAACCACTTTTCCTCAATTCATCATTTCGGCTTTGAGGCAGCAGCATGGTACTGACATTTTGTTGATGTAGTTTGATTATTCCTATATATCTCTATTTATTGATGGGGTAGATAATTTATTTATATAATATAAATATTATATTTGACTTCCAATCAAAAAATCTAGATTCTAGTATAAATAATTAAAATCCTTTTTTTCTTAATTTTAATTATCTTAATCATTAATTCAATTTTAATCATTATATTAAATTTTTTATCTAAAAAAACTTTTATAGATCGAGAAAAAAGTAGCCCATTTGAATGTGGATTTGACCCTAAAAATAATGCTCGCATGCCATTCTCATTACAATTTTTTTTAATCGCGGTAATTTTTTTAATCTTTGATGTAGAAATTACATTATTATTACCAATAATTTTAACTATAAAAATTTCTAATTTAATAAATTACTCTATTTTAATTATATTTTTTATTATAATTTTATTATTAGGCCTTTTTCATGAATGAAACCAAGGAGCTCTAAATTGAATACTATGGGATAATAGTTAACTATAACATTTAATTTGCATTTAAAAAGTATTGATTATTACAATTTATCTTAAATAAGAAGTAATATTTACATTTAGTTTCGACCTAAAAATTGATGAAATTTTCATCCTTATTTTTAATTGAAACCAAAATTGAGGTATATCACTGTTAATGATAAAACTGAGAAAAATCTCCAATTAAAGAAATATGAAATACAGGAATAAGCTTCTAACTTAATTCCTAAGCGATGAAATTCGTTTATATTTCTATTTATATAGTTTAATAAAAACCTTACACATTTTCATTGTAAAATTAGAAAATTTCTTATAAATTTACTTAAAAATAATTTATTTCCTTAATATCTTCAATATTATGCTCTATATAAGCTATTTAAGTATAACTTAATATTTAATAATAAAAAAATAACCCAATAAATTATTATTAAAAAATAAATCTTTAAATGATTATTAGAAAATAATTGAAATAATTTTGATAGAATTAAAAATTTCTTATTTAAATTTTGACCTCCATAATATTCTAATCATCCCTGATCAAAAATTTTAACATAAATTTCACCTATATAAATTGGATAAAAATTAATTCCTAAAGTTGAAATAATGGGTATATTCCACATTATACTTAAAAATGATCTAAGAGTTAAATATTTAAATGACTTTAAATAATAATTTATCTTAAATTTTCCTATCTCATAACCTAAAAAAATTCCTAAAATAATTATTATTAATGTTATTATTTTTATATAAAAAGATATACAAATAAAATAAGGAGTAGGAAATATTAATCATATTAATATTCTGCCTCTAAAAATTACAAAAAAAATTAAACCCCCCATTCTTTTTAATATAATAAAACCTCTATCTCTTAAATAATTAAGACTTAAATAATTAAAATTACCCTTTAATAAATAATATGTTAAACGAAATCTATAACAAACAGTTAAACCAATTGAAATATAAAAAATAAAATAAATATATATATTTAAAAATTGTATTGATATAACTTCTACCATTAAATCTTTAGAATAAAATCCCGAAAAAAAAGGTAATCCACAAAGAGAAAAATTACAAATATTAAAAAATGAACAAGTTAAAGGTATTTGATTAATTAAACCACCCATATAACGAATATCTTGGCAATTATTTATATTATGAATAATATTACCGGCACATATAAAAAGCAAGGCCTTGAATAAAGCATGAATTAAAAGATGAAAAAAAGCTAATTTATATTCTCCTAAAGATAAAATTCTTAATATCAAACCTAATTGTCTTAATGTTGAAAGAGCAATAATTTTTTTTAAATCAAACTCAAAATTTGCCCCCATACCCGATATAAATATTGTTAAACTAGAAATAAATAATAAAAATAATATAAGATTTTCTGATAAAGAAATATTAAAACGAATTAATAAATATACCCCGGCAGTAACTAAAGTAGATGAATGTACTAAAGAAGAAACTGGGGTAGGAGCTGCTATAGCAGCCGGAAGCCAAGAAGAAAATGGAATTTGGGCCCTTTTTGTCATAGCTGCTAAAACAATTAAATAAGTAATACCTATCATAATTTTATCATTTTTTAAAAATTCTAGATAATAAATATAATTCCATCTTCCAAAATTTAATATTCAAGCAATAGATATTAATAAAGCTACATCTCCAATACGATTAGATAAAACAGTTAATATTCCAGCATTATAAGATTTATTATTTTGATAATAAATCACTAAACAATAAGATACTAAGCCTAACCCATCTCACCCTAATAAAATTGAAATTAAATTTGGCCTAATAATTAATAATATTATTGATAATACAAATATAACTACTAATAAAATAAATCGATTAAAACTAAAATCTTGAAATATATATTCTCCTCTATAAAAAATAACCATTGAAGAAATAAATAATACAAATCTTATAAAAATTAATGATATTCAATCTATTAATAAAACCATAACAATTGATATAGAATTAAAAAATAATAAATTTAATTCAATAATTAATCTATAATCAATAATCAAAAAATTTAATCTTAAAATAAAAAAAATTATTGATAAAATTAAAAATATATTAAAATAAATTTTACTAATTAATATAATTATTCAAAATAATATAATTTATATCTTTGATTCCACAAATCAATATTTTAAGTTAAACTATTTAAATAAATTCATAAAATAATAAAATCTCTTTTTAAAATTAAAATATTTAAAGGAAATCAATGTAAGAACAATAATAAATATTCACGATATCTACCTTGATAAATAGAAAATATTCTTCTACAATATTTCCCATGCTGAGAAAAAGAATAAAGAAATAATGAATATACAGCCCTAAAAAAAGAAATTAATGATAATAAAATTATATTAAAACTAGAAAAATAAATTAAACTTCTAATTAATATAATTTCTCCCAATAAATTTAATGAAGGAGGAGCAGCCATATTAGATGAACAAAATAAAAATCATCATAAAGATAAATTAGGTATAATATTAATTAATCCCTTATTTATATATAATCTTCGTCTTCCTCTTCGCTCATAAATAATATTAGCTAAACAAAATAAACCAGAAGAACATAATCCATGAGCTAATATTATTACTAAAGATCCTCAAAATCCTCAAATATTTAAAGTTATAATTCCAGATAAAACTAAACCTATATGAGCTACAGATGAATAAGCAATTAATGATTTTATATCACTTTGACAAATACATATTAAAGAAATAAATAATCCTCCTATTAAACTAATATTTAAAAAAATAATATTAATTTTTATACCAAAATAAATAAATAATCTTATTAACCGTAAAAATCCATACCCTCCTAACTTTAATATAATCCCAGCTAAAATTATAGAACCAGCTACAGGAGCTTCTACATGAGCTTTAGGAAGTCATAAATGAATAAAAAATATAGGCATTTTAATAAAAAAAACTATATTTATACATATATAAAAAAAAATATTATTAATATTTTTTCTTATAAAAAAAAATTCTAAAGTATAAAATATTCCGTAAAAATTAAAAATTGAAATTATTATAGGTAAAGAAGCTAGTAAAGTATAAAATAATAAATAAACCCCTGCCTCAATTCGTTCAGGTTGGTATCCTCAACCAATAATTAAAATTAAAGTAGGAATTAAACTAATTTCAAAAAATAAATAAAATAATAATAAATTAATTGAAGAAAAAGCTATATATAAACTAATTATTAAAATAATTATAATTAATAAAAATAAATTATAAAAATTATTAATTTTAAACAACTTTTCTCTTGCTATAATTATTAAAGAACAAATTCAAAACCTCAATCAAATTAAAGAAAAAGATAACAAATCATATCCAAATATATAAGATAAATTTATAAAAAAAGTAGTAAACCCCATATTTAATATAAATATAAAAATTATTATAAAAAAAAAATACTGAATTAACCAAAAATGAATCGAAAAACATAAAGGAATTAAAAATAATAATCTAAAGATAAATTTTATCATAAAGAAGAAAAACTTAAAATATAATCATTTCCATGAGTTCGGATTATTAAAACCAGAATTGATAATCCTAAAGATCCCTCACAAACTCTTATTGTCAAAAAAATTATAGAAAAAAAATATTCATAATCCAAATTATGAATATAATTAAATATTATTAAATATAAAGATAAAATAATAAATTCTAAACTTAATAACATCAATAATAAATGTTTACGCTTAGATGAAAAAACAATTAAACCTGCAATAAATATAAAAATTGAATATATAAAATATATTAACATTAGTTTTAATAATTTAAATTAAAATATTGATCTTGTAAATCAAAAATAAGTAATTCTTTTAAAACTTCAAAGGAAGGAAAACTCCTATCTCTAATCTCCAAAATTAAAATTTTAATAAACTACCCCTTGTTTTGTATTTTAACATTATTAAGAAATTTAATAATTTTTATATCAATAATTTTTATATTTTTAAATCATCCCCTATCATTAGGAATAATCTTATTAATACAAACTATTATTACTTCTTTAATCAGAGGATTATTAAATTATAACTTTTGATTCTCTTATATTTTATTTTTAATTATAATTGGTGGTATACTAATTCTATTTATTTATATAACAAGAATTGCTTCAAACGAAAAATTTAAATTTTCTCCTAAATTAATATTAACTATCATAATTATATTATTTATAATTATTATATTAATAATTATAGATTTTTATTTTATAAATTCAATTATATCTATATATGATACAATAAACCAAAGTTTAATTAAAAATTCTAATTTTTCTATAAATAAGTATATAAATTATCCAACAAACTTAATTTTTTTTATAATCATTGTTTATTTACTAATTACTTTAATTATAATCGTAAAAATTACAAACTTTAATTACGGCCCATTACGACAAAAATTTTAATGAAAATACCAATTCGTAAAACTTCACCTTTAATTAAAATTTTAAATAATTCATTAATTGATTTACCAACACCCTCTAATATCTCTACTCTATGAAATTTTGGATCTTTATTAGGAATCTGTCTAATAATTCAAATTATTACAGGACTATTTTTAGCAATACATTATTGCCCAAATGTAGAATTAGCCTTCAATAGAGTAATTCACATCTGTCGTAATGTAAATTATGGGTGATTAATTCGAACCCTACATGCCAATGGGGCATCTTTTTTTTTTATTTGTTTATATATTCACATTGGACGAGGAATTTATTATAGATCATATTATTTAATTGAAACTTGATTGATTGGAGTAACAATTTTTTTTATGGTTATAGGAACTGCTTTCCTAGGATATGTGCTCCCATGAGGACAAATATCTTTTTGAGGAGCAACTGTTATTACAAATTTATTATCTGCAATTCCTTATTTAGGATCAATAATTATTCAATGAATTTGAGGAGGATTTGCAATTAATAATGCAACATTAACTCGATTTTTTGCCCTCCATTTTTTATTACCCTTTATTATTTTAGCCCTATTAATTATTCATTTAATATTCCTTCACCAAACAGGATCTAGTAATCCTTTAGGGACAAAAAGAAATATTGATAAAATTCCATTCCATCCTTATTTCTCATGAAAAGATATTATCGGATTCTTAATTATATTATTTATTTTATTAATATTAACTTTAATTAATCCTTATATATTAGGAGATCCAGATAATTTTATTCCTGCTAATCCTTTAGTTACACCAATTCATATTCAACCTGAATGATATTTTCTTTTTGCTTATGCAATTCTACGATCAATTCCCAATAAATTAGGAGGAGTAATTGCTTTAGTACTTTCTATTGCCATCCTATATACTATACCTTTTACTAACAAAAAAAATTTCCAAAGATTACATTTCTACCCCATTAATAAAATCATATTCTGAATATTATTAACAATTATTATTCTTTTAACCTGAATTGGAGCACGACCCGTAGAATATCCCTATATTTTTATAGGACAAATTTTAACCATTCTTTATTTTTCTTATTATATTATCAATCCTATTTTAGCTAAAATATGAGATAAAATTATTTTTAACTAGTTAATGAACTTGAATAAGTATATATTTTGAAAATATAAAATAGAAATTATAATTTTCTATTAACTTACTACTAAAATTTATTAACTAACTAATTAAAAAAATTAAAATTAATAATTTTAACCTAAAAAAAAATAATAAAAAATTTAAAGAAATAGATAAATATCTTTTTCAAGCTAAATATATCAACTTATCATAACGAAATCGAGGTAAAGTACCCCGAACTCAAATTCATAAAAACCTCATAAATCCTAATTTTATAAAAAATTCCCAAGATATTAAATTTGCCCCTAAAAATATTAAACAACAAATTATCCTTATAAATAAAATTCTAGCGTATTCAGCTAAAAAAATTATCGCAAATCCTCCTCTTCTATATTCAACATTAAACCCCGACACTAATTCAGACTCCCCCTCAGCAAAATCAAACGGAGTACGATTAGTTTCAGCTAATCTTGATACTAATCATATTATACATAAAGGTATTATTAAAAATAAAAATCAAATATTTTGTTGATATTTTAAAAAATCTATTAAATCCAATCTTAAAATTAAAAATAAAAAAGATATTAAAATTAAAAATAATCTTACTTCATAAGAAATAGTTTGAGCTACAGATCGTAATCTCCCCAATAAAGAATAATTTGAATTAGATGACCATCCAGCAAGTATAATTCTATAAACCCTTAATCTAGAAATTCTTAAAAAGAATAATACAGATAAATTAAACCTAATATTTACAGAAAAAAAAGGTATACATATCCATAAGAATAAAGATAAAAATAAATTTATAACTGGAGAAAAATAATATAAATTAAAATTTGATAATAAAGGATAATTTTGTTCTTTAGAAAATAATTTAATTGCATCCCTAAAAGGTTGGACTAACCCTATAAATCCTAATTTATTAGGACCCTTTCGTATTTGAATATAACCCAAAACTTTACGATCCATCAAAGTTAAAAATGCTACACCAATTAATACACAAATTAATAAAATAATTCTAGATAAAATTATTAAAAATAAATCTTTTAATATCAAGTATTATTTGTAATTCTATTACATATAAAGATTCTAAATCCATCGCACTACTCTGCCAAAATAACTACTAACTTTCAGAATTAACATAATTTATAATTTATTTGGTCCTTTCGTACTAAAATATATTAATAATTTAAAGATAGAAACCAACCTGGCTTACACCGGTTTAAACTCAGATCATGTAAAATTTTAAAGGTCGAACAGACCTAAAATTATTAGCTTCTACACCAATAATTAATTTTAATCCAACATCGAGGTCGCAATCTTTTCTATTGATTAGAACTCTCTAAAAAAATTACGCTGTTATCCCTAAGGTAATTTAATCTTATAATCATTAATAATGGATCAAAAATTCATAAATCAATGTTATTAAAAATAAAAAGTTTAATTAATTTTTCTATCACCCCAACAAAATATAAAAATTCATATAAAATTAAAAATACTAAAAATTTAAATTATTTTTATATAAAACTCTATAGGGTCTTCTCGTCTTTTAAAAAAAATTAAGCTTTTTAACTTAAAAATAAAATTTTATTATAATTAAACAGAAACAGTTATTTTCTCATTCAACCCTTCATTCCAGCTTCTAATTAAGAAACTAATGATTATGCTACCTTTGCACAGTCAAGATACTGCGGCCATTTAAAATTTCAGTGGGCAGGTTAGACTTTAAATTATATTCAAAAAGACATGTTTTTAATAAACAGGTGAAAAATAATTTTGCCGAATTCTTTTATTTAACATTTTAACTTATATTATAAAAACAATTTATAATTATACTAATTTTATCATAATTTCAATATTTTTAAAATAAAAATACTTATTTTTATAAAATATTTAAAATAAATATAAATAATATATAAATTTAAATTAATTGTAACATTATCTTAAAAATGAAAACTTTAAATTCTATTAATATTTAATAAAATAAATTTATTTTTAAATATAAATTTAAAAGCTTATCCCATTAAATTTTTTTCAATAATAATAAATTTTTAAATATAAAAAAATTATTAATTAATAAAAAAATTAAATTTTTTTCTAAAAAAACTAGATATATTTAAAAACGATTAACATTTCATTACCAAAAAAATATTTTATATATTTATTCAACAATAAAATAATATTCTTTTAACTCTTTTAAATTCGAGAAAACTAAATATTAAGATTATTTTAATAAACCCTGATACACAAGGTACAAAAAATTAATTTTTCTAATTTTTAAATTTAAATTCTTTCACAATACTATTAAACTATAATAAATAAAAATTTTTCCAAATAATAATAAAAATAAATTTATTTAAGTAAAAACTATTATTAAATTAAAATTTTAATAATTTTTTAACTTCAAATTAAATTGAATTTCACAATTAAATTTTTAATGTAAATAAAATACTTTATATCAAGTTCTAATTTGAACTTTCTAGAATCACTTTCCAGTAAATCTACTTTGTTGCGACTTATTTCATTTTAAATGAAAGTGACGGGCGATATGTACATATTTTAGAGCTTAAATCAAAAAAATTATTTAATTTAATTTACTTTCAAATCCAAATTCATATATAATTAAAAAATATAATCTTAAAAATAAATTTAATGTAACCCATTTCTTCTTCTTCATAAACTACACCTTGATCTGATTTTTCTTTTAAAAAAAAAATTGAATATTTTAATTCTTTTAAAAAATTCAAAATACGACGATATATAAATTAATAAAAAAAGTAATTAAAATCGTGGTTCATCGATTATAGAACAGGTTCCTCTGAATAGACTAAAATACCGCCAAAATCTTTAATTTTCAAGATCATAATTAATACTAATTTAGTTTAATAAATTTACATTTAAAATAATAGGGTATCTAATCCTAGTTTATAAATTAAATTTCTTAATATCTTCCTTAATTATAATTTTTATTTAAATTTAAAATTTCACCTAATAAATTTAAAATTAAAATTTATAAAATAAAATTATTAATACTAATAAAATTAAATTTTATTATTTGTATAACCGCAACTGCTGGCACAAATTTTGTTAATAATAAAAATTTTAACTAAATATAAATTTCCTTAATAATTAAAATTATTTACTGAAAATTTAATAATAAATAAAATTATTAAACTTTTATTTTAATCATACAAAAATTTACATATAAGTTTAAATTTAACCTAATTTTTTAAATAAAAATAAAATTTTTTTAAAAAAAAATAATACAAACATATTCTTCTTTCCTACCTAAAATTTACGTATTTATTAAATTCCCCTTTAATAAATCTCTATAATAATATTTAAATTAAATTCCCCTTATATTTTAAAAAAATTATTAACTTTAAAATAATTATTTACAAACATATTCTTCTTTCCTACCTAAAATTTACGTATTTATTAAATTCCCCTTCAATAAATCTCTATAATAATATTTAAATTAAATTCCCCTTATATTTTAAAAAAATTATTAACTTTAAAATAATTATTTACAAACATATTCTTCTTTCCTACCTAAAATTTACGTATTTATTAAATTCCCCTTTAATAAATCTCTATAATAATATTTAAATTAAATTCCCCTTATATTTTAAAAAAATTATTAACTTTAAAATAATTATTTACAAACATATTTATTTATATAACACTTAAATTATTAATATTAAATTATTTGTTAATTTAAAATTATTTAATATATTAAATAAAAATTTAATAATTTAATATAAATTATTAAATTAAAATTTAATTTAATAATTCTGAAAGTTAGTTTTTTTTTTTATATTATAAAATTATTATTATATAAAAATTATATTTATTAATATTTTTATATAATATTATATTTAATAATTAATTATTTATAAATTATAATATATATTTTATATTAAATAGATAATTAATTATTATATATATATATATATATATATATATATATATATATATATATATATATATATATATATATATATATATATATATATATATATATATATATATATATATATATATATATATATTATATATTATTTATATATTAATAATTCATCAGAAATAATATATATATATTAAATTTTAATTAACTAATAAATTCTATAGGATTTTCTATATTACAATTAAAATTTAATATATATATAAGTTTAATCTTTTTCCTAAATTAAATCTTGGGCCCTTATACGATACTTGTATATGTATTAGAATATTAATTAATAAATAATCCTCTTTTTTTAATAATTTATTTAATATATAATTTTATATTAAATTTTAATATATTTATAGATAATATATGAATAAAAATTATATATATATATATATATATATATTATATATTAATATATAATAATACTGTACATATATTCATAAACCATTTATTTACATAAAATTATTTTCACCTTTTTTTTTTTAAGAAAATTTTAACTCAACAATTAAAATCAGTTAATAAAAAATAAGTAAAAAAACGACCAAAAAAATTGCAAAAAAATTGCAAAAAAATGCAAAAAAAACAGATAATTTACAAAAAAAATCTTTTTCATATTAACTAAATAATATTTAAAAATATTTATATTTTTATTAACATAAATTTTAAATTTAAAAAGAAAAAAAAGAAAAAAACTTTAGTAAAGTGCCTGAATAAAGGATAATTTTGATAGAATTAAAAATGTGACCTCTCCCTCCCTCACCTTTACTATATTTAATAGAATTAAACTATTCCCTAAAGTATCAAAAACTTTTATACATCATATACTAAAATATAAGAAAATCAGCTAATTAAGCTACTGGGTTCATACCCCATTAATAAAGGTAATAATCCTTTTTTTCTTAATTTTAAAATTTTTTAAAATTATATTTTTTAACTCATTAATTTTTGGATCTCTAATTTCAATCTCTTCATACTCTTGATTAAGAATATGGATAGGACTAGAAATTAATTTATTATCAATAATTCCCCTGATAAGAAATTATAAAAGTCTCTATCCTTCTGAAGCAGCTTTAAAATATTTTATTGTTCAATCTTTAGCTTCAGTTATTCTTTTATTCTCTATTATTTTATCTTTAAATATTACAGAATTTTTATCACTTAATTCTAATTATTTATTAATAATAATTTTTAATTCTACACTGTTCATTAAAATAGGAGCCGCACCCTTCCATGCTTGATTCCCCGAAGTAATAGAAGGTTTAAATTGATGAAATTGTTTAATTATATTATATTATAATTGTTTAATTATATTAGAGCTTTCAGAAAAAGCCCAAATAATATACACGATGATTCGAACCCGTTTTGTACGCAAAGTAGCAATCCGCGGGCAATATAAGGCACTTAGCGATGTCTATCTATGTTCTATACCATGCCAATGTAACTATCATATCTTAGCGTTCGCATAGAGCACCTAGAGTTGTGACCTTGAAAGCTCCTTCATAAGTAGATAACTACTACACAATAGAAAAGACGTACAAGTGAAAATGGATTTAATTTCACGGCAATTAGCATGCAGCAGAGCTGCCAAATAATGCCCATATAATATACGCATGAATTCGAATGCGTTTTGTAAACAAAGCAGCAATCCGTGGGCTATTAACGACACTTCGCGATGCCTATCCATTTTCTATACCATGCCATTGTAACTACCTTATCTTAGCGTTCGCATACAGTACCTAGAGTTGTGACCTTGACCGCTCCTTCAAAAGTAGATAACTACTACACAATAGAAAAGACGTACAAGTGAAAATGGATTTAGTTTTACTGCAATTGCCATGCAGCAGAGCTGCCAAATAATGCCCAGATAATATACGCGTTAATTCTAATTCGTTTTGTAAACAAAGCAGCAATCCGTGGGCTATTAAGGACACGTCGCGATGTCTATCCATGTTATATACCATGCCAATGTAACTATCATATCTTAGCGTTCGCATAGAGCACCTAGAGTTGTGACCTTGAACGCTCCTTCATAAGTAGAAAACTACTACACAATAGAAAAGACGTACAAGTGAAAATGGATTTAGTTTCACGGCAATTAGCATGCAGCAGAGCTGCCAAATAATGCCCAGATAATATACGCGTTAATTCTAATGCGTTTTGTAAACAAAGCAGCAATCCGTGGGCTATTAAGGACACTTTGCGATGTCTATCCATGTTATATACCATGCCAATGTAACTATCATATCTTAGCGTTCGCATAGAGCACCTAGAGTTGTGACCTTGACCGCTCCTTCATAAGTAGATAACTACTATACAATAGAAAAGACGTACAAGTGAAAATGGATTTAGTTTTACTGCAATTACCATGCAGCAGTGCTGCCAAATAATGCCCAGATAATATACGCGTTAATTCTAATGTACTTACAGCACTAATTATAGTGCTGCCTATCCTTGTTCTACACCATGTCAATGTTCATTCGCAATGTTCAACGCTCCTTCATTCGTAGATTACTGCTACACGATAGAAAAGACGTACAAGTGAAAATGGATTTAGTTTTACTGCAAATAGCATGCAGCAGAGCTGCCAAATATTGCCCAGATAAAATACGCGTTAATTCGAATGCGTTTTGTAAACAAAGCAGCAATCCGTGGGCTATTAAGCTTCGCGATGCCTATTCATTTTCTATACCATGCCATTGTAACTACCATATCTTAGCGTTCGCATATAGTACCTAGAGTTGTGACCTTGAACGCTCCTTCATAAGTAGATAACTCCTACACGATAGAAAAGACGTTCAAGAGAAAACGGTCTAAGTTTTACTGCAATTAATATTAGTAGCAGAGCTGCCAAATAATGCCCATATAATATACGCATGAATTCGAATGCGTTTTGTAAACAAAGCAGCAATCCGTGGGCTATTAACGACACTTCGCGATGCCTATCCATTTTCTATACCATGCCATTGTAACTACCTTATCTTAGCGTTCGCATACAGTACCTAGAGTTGTGACCTTGAACGCTCCATCATAAGTAGATAACTCCTACACGATAGAAAAGACGTTCAAGAGAAAACGGTCTAAGTTTTACTGCAATTAGTATCCAGCAGAGCTTTCAAAAAGTACCCAATTAATATACACGTCAATCCGAATGCGTTTTGTACGCAAAGTATTAATCCGCGGGCTATATAAGGCACTTCGCGATGTCTATCCATGTTCTATACCATGCCAATGTAACTATCATATCTTAGCGTTCGCATAGAGCACCTAGAGTTGTGACCTTGACCGCTCCTTCATAAGTAGATAACTACTACACAATAGAAAAGACGTACAAGCGAAAATGGATTTAGTTTTACTGCAATTACCACGCAGCAGAGCTGCCAAATAATGCCCATATAATATACGCGATAGTTATAATGCGTTTTGTAAACAAAGCAGCAATCCGTGGGCTATTAAGGACACTTCGCGATGTCTATCCATGTTCAATACCATGCCAATGTAACTATCATATCTTAGCGTTCGCATAGAGCACCTAGAGTTGTGACCTTGAACGCTCCTTCATAAGTAGATAACTACTACACAATAGAAAAGACGTACAAGTGAAAATGGATTTTGTTTTAGGGCAATTAGCATGCAGCAGAACTGCCAAATAATGCCCGGATAATATACGCGTTAATTCTAATGCGTTTTGTAAACAAAGCAGCAATCCGTGGGCTATTAAGGACACTTTGCGATGCCTATCCATTTTCTATACCATGCCAATGTAAGTATCATATCTTAGCGTTCGCATAGAGCACCTAGAGTTGTGACCTTGAACGCTCCTTCATAAGTAGATAACTACTACACAATAGAAAAGACGTACAAGTGAAAATGGATTTAGTTTTACGGCAATTAACATGCAGCAGAGCTGCCAAATAATGCCCATATAATATACGCGATAGTTATAATGCGTTTTGTAAACAAAGCAGCAATCCGTGGGCTATTAAGGACACTTCGCGATGTCTATCCATGTTCAATACCATGCCAATGTAACTATCATATCTTAGCGTTCGCATAGAGCACCTAGAGTTGTGACCTTGAACGCTCCTTCATAAGTAGATAACTACTACACAATAGAAAAGACGTACAAGTGAAAATGGATTTTGTTTTAGGGCAATTAGCATGCAGCAGAACTGCCAAATAATGCCCGGATAATATACGCGTTAATTCTAATGCGTTTTGTAAACAAAGCAGCAATCCGTGGGCTATTAAGGACACTTTGCGATGCCTATCCATTTTCTATACCATGCCATTGTAACTACCATATCTTAGCGTTTGCATACAGCACCTAGAGTTGTGACCTTGAACGCTCCTTCATATGTAGATAACTCCTACACGATAGAAAAGACGTTGAAGAGAAAACGGTCTAAGTTTTACTGCAATTAGTATGCAGCAGAGCTTTCAAGAAGTACCCAATTAATATACACGTCAATTCGAACGCGTTTTGTACGCAAAGTAGCAATCCGCGGGCTATATAAGGCACTTCGCGATGTCTATCCATGTTCTATACCATGCCAATGTAACTACCATATCTTAGCGTTCGCATAGAGCACATAGAGTTGTGACCTTGAACGCTCCTTCATAAGTAGATAACTCCTATACGATTGAAAAGACGTTCAAGAGAAAACGGTCTAAGATTTACTGCAATTAGTATGCAGCAGAGCTTTCAGAAAATGCCCAAATAATATACACGTTAATTCGAACCCGTTTTGTACGCAAAGTAGCAATCCGCGGGCAATATAAGGCACTTAGCGATGTCTATCTATGTTCTATCCCATGCCAATGTAACTATCATATCTTAGCGTTCGCATACAGCACCTAGAGTTGTGACCTTGAACGCTCCTTCATAAGTAGGTAACTCCTACACGATAGAAAAGACGTTCAAGAGAAAACGGTCTAAGATTTACTGCAATTAGTATGCAGCAGAGCTTTCAGAAAATGCCCAAATAATATACACGTTAATTCGAACCCGTTTTGTACGCAAAGTAGCAATCCGCGGGCAATATAAGGCACTTAGCGATGTCTATCTATGTTCTATACCATGCCAATGTAACTATCATATCTTAGGGTTCGCATAGAGCACAAAGAGCTGTGACCTTGAACGCTCCTTCATCCGTAGATTACTGCTACACGATAGAAAAGACGCACAAGTGAAAATGGATTTAGTTTTACTGCAATTAGCATGCAGCAGAGCTGCCAAATAATGCCCAGATAATATACGCATTAATTCGAATGCGTTTTGTAAACAAAGCAGCAATCCGTGATAGGCATCGCGAAGTGTCCTTAATAGCCCACGGATTGCTGCTTTGTTTACAAAACGAATTAGAATTAACGCGTATATTATCTGGGCATTATTTGGCAGCTCTGCTGCATGGTAATTGCAGTAAAACTAAATCCATTCTCACTTGTACGTCTTTTCTATTGTGTAGTAGTTATCTACTTATGAAGGAGCGGTCAAGGTCACAACTCTAGGTGCTCTATGCGAACGCTAAGATATGATAGTTACATTGGCATGGTATAGAACATGGATAGACAGTTCTACTTAGATAACTCCTACACGATAGCAAAGACGTTCAAGAGAAAACGGTCTAAGTTCTACTGCAATTAGTATGTAGCAGAGCTTTCAGAAAATGCCCAAATAATATACACGTTAATTCGAACCCGTTTTGTACGCAAAGTAGCAATCCGCGGGCAATATAAGGCACTTAGCGATGTCTATCTATGTTCTATACCATGCCAATGTAACTATCATATCTTAGCGTTCGCATAGAGCACCTAGAGTTGTGACCTTGACCGCTCCTTCATAAGTAGATAACTACTACACAATAGAAAAGACGTACAAGTGAAAATGGATTTAGTTTTACTGCAATTACCATGCAGCAGAGCTGCCAAATAATGCCCAGATAATATACGCGTAAATTCTAATTCGTTTTGTAAACAAAGCAGCAATCCGTGGGCTATTAAGGACACTTCGCGATGTCTATCCATGTTATATACCATGCCAATGTAACTATCATATCTTAGCGTTCGCATAGAGCACCTAGAGTTGTGACCTTGAACACTCCTTCATAAGTAGAAAACTCCTACACGATAGAAAAGACGTTCAAGAGAAAACGGTCTAAGATTTACTGCAATTAGTATGCAGCAGAGCTTTCAGAAAATGCCCAAATAATATACACGTTAATTCGAACCCGTTTTGTACGCAAAGTAGCAATCCGCGGGCAATATAAGGCACTTAGCGATGTCTATCTATGTTCTATCCCATGCCAATGTAACTATCATATCTTAGCGTTCGCATACAGCACCTAGAGTTGTGACCTTGAACGCTCCTTCATAAGTAGGTAACTCCTACACGATAGAAAAGACGTTCAAGAGAAAACGGTCTAAGATTTACTGCAATTAGTATGCAGCAGAGCTTTCAGAAAATGCCCAAATATATACACGTTAATTCGAACTCGTTTTGTACGCAAAGCAGCAATCCGTGGGCTATTAAGGACACTTCGCGATGCCTATCCATTTTCTATGCCATGCCATTGTAACTACCATATCTTAGCGTTCGCAAACAGTACCTAGAGTTGTGACCTTGAACGCTCCTTCATAAGTAGATAACTCCTACACGATAGAAAAGACGTTCAAGAGAAAACGGTCTAAGTTTTACTGCAATTAGTATGCAGCAGAGCTTTCAGAAAATGCCCAAATAATATACACGTTAAATCGAACCCGTTTTGTACGCAAAGTAGCAATCCGCGGGCAATATAAGGCACTTAGCGATGTCTATCTATGTTCTATACCATGCCAATGTAACTATCATAATTTAGCGTTCGCATACAGCACCTAGAGTTGTGACCTTGAACGCTCCTTCATAAGTAGATAACTACTACACAATAGAAAAGACGTACAAGTGAAAATGGATTTAGTTTTACTGCAATTACCATGCAGCAGAGCTGCCAAATAATGCCCAGATAATATACGCTGTTAATTCTAATTCGTTTTGTAAACAAAGCAGCAATCCGTGGGCTATTAAGGACACTTCGCGATGTCTATCCATGTTCTATACCATGCCAATGTAACTATCATATCTTAGCGTTCGCATAGAGCACCTAGAGTTGTGACCTTGACCGCTCCTTCATAAGTAGATAACTACTACACAATAGAAAAGACGTACAAGTGAAAATGGATTTAGTTTTACTGCATTTACCATGCAGCAGAGCTGCCAAATAATGCCCAGATAATATACGCGTTAATTCTAATGCGTTTTGTAAACAAAGCAGCAATCCGTGGGCTATTAAAGACACTTCGCGATGCCTATCCATTTTCTATACCATGCCATTGTAACTACCATATCTTAGCGTTCGCATACAGTACCCAGAGTTGTGACCTTGAATGCTCCTTCATAAGTAGATAACTCCTACACGATAGAAAAGGCGTTCAAGAGAAAACGGTCTAAGTTTTACTGCAATTAGTATGCAGCAGAGCTTTCAGAAAATGCCCAAATAATATACACGTTAATTCGAACCCGTTTTGTACGCAAAGCAGCAATCCGCGGGCAATATTAGCGATGTCTATCTATGTTCTATACCATGCCAATGTAACTATCATATCTTAGAGTTCGCATACAGCACTTAGAGTTGAGACCTTGAACGCTCCTTCATAAGTAGATAACTCCTACACGATAGAAAAGACGTTCAAGAGAAAACAGTCTAAGTTTTACTGCAATTAGTATCCAGCAGAGCTTTCAAAAAGTACCCAATTATATACACGTCAATTCGAACGCGTTTTGTACGCAAAGTATTAATCCGCGGGCTATATAAGGCACTTCGTGATGTCAATCCATGTTCTAAACCATGCCAATGTAACTATCATATCTTAGCGTTCGCATAGAGCACCTAGAGTTGTGACCTTGAACGCTCCTTCATAAGTAGATAACTACTACACAATAGAAAAGACGTACAAGTGAAAATGGATTTAGTTTTACGGCAATTAGCATGCAGCAGAGCTGCCAAATAATGCCCAGATAATATACGCGTTAATTCTAATGCGTTTTGTAAACAAAGCAGCTATCCGTGGGCTATTAAGGACACTTTGCGATGCCTATCCATTTTCTATACCATGCCATTGTAACTACCATATCTTAGCGTTTGCATACAGCACCTAGAGTTGTGACCTTGAACGCTCCTTCATATGTAGATAACTCCTACACGATAGAAAAGACGTTGAAGAGGAAACGGTCTAAGTTTTACTGCAATTAGTATGCAGCAGAGCTTTCAGTAAATGCCCAAATAATATACACGTTAATTCGAACCCGTTTTGTACGCAAAGTAGCAATCCGCGGGTAATATAAGGCACTTCACGATGTCTATCCATGTTCTATACCATGCCAATGTAACTATCATATCTTAGCGTTCGCATAGAGCACCTAGAGTTGTGACCTTGACCGCTCCTTCATAAGTAGATAACTACTACACAATAGAAAAGACGTACAAGTGAAAATTTATTTAGTTTTACTGCATTTACCATGCAGCAGAGCTGCCAAATAATGCCCAGATAATATACGCGTTAATTCTAATGCGTTTTGTAAACAAAGCAGCAATCCGTGGGCTATTAAGGACACTTCGCGATGCCTATCCATTTTCTATACCATGCCATTGTAACAACCATATCTTAGCGTTCGCATACAGTACCTAGAGCTGTGACCTTGAATTCTCCTTCATAAGTAGATAACTCCTACACGATTGAAAAGACGTTCAAGAGAAAACGGTCTAAGTTTTACTGCAATTAGTATGCAGCAGAGCTTTCAGAAAATGCCCAAATAATATACACGTTAATTCGAACCCGTTTTGTACGCAAAGCAGCAATCCGCGGGCAATATTAGCGATGTCTATCTATGTTCTATACCATGCCAATGTAACTATCATATCTTAGAGTTCGCATACAGCACCTAGAGTTGTGCCCTTGAACGCTCCTTCATAAGTAGATAACTCCTTCACGATAGAAAAGACGTTCAAGAGAAAACGGTCTAAGTTTTACTGCAATTAGTATGCAGCAGAGCTTTCAGAAAATGCCCAAATAATATACACGTTAATTCGAACCCGTTTTGTACGCAAAGTAGCAATCCGCGGGCAATTTAAGGCACTTAGCGATGTCTATCCATGTTCTATACCATGCCAATGTAACTATCATATCTTAGCGTTCGCACACAGCACCTAGAGTTGTGACCTTGAACGCTCCTTCATAAGTTGATAACTCCTACACGATAGAACAGACGTTCAAGAGAAAACGGTCTAAGTTTTACTGCAATTAGTATGCAGCAGAGCTTTCAGAAAATGCCCAAATAATATACACGATGATTCGAACCCGTTTTGTACGCAAAGTAGCAATCCGCGGGCAATATAAGGCACTTAGCGATGTCTATCTATGTTCTATACCATGCCAATGCAACTATCATATCTTAGCGTTCGCATAGAGCACCTAGAGTTGTGACCTTGACCGCTCCTTCATAAGTAGATAACTACTATACAATAGAAAAGACGTACAAGTGAAAATGGATTTAGTTTTACTGCAATTACCATGCAGCAGTGCTGCCAAATAATGCCCAGATAATATACGCGTTAATTCTAATGCGTTTTGTAAACAAAGCAGCAATCCGTGGGCTATTAAGGAGACTTCGCGCTGACTATCCTTGTTCTACACCATGTCAATGTTACTATCATATCTTAGGGTTCGCATAGAGCACAAAGAGCTGTCACCTTGAACGCTCCTTCATCCGTAGATTACTGCTACACGATAGAAAAGACGTACAAGTGAAAATGGATTTAGTTTTACTGCAAATAGCATGCAGCAGAGCTGCCAAATATTGCCCAGATAAAATACGCGTTAATTCGAATGCGTTTTGTAAACAAAGCAGCAATCCGTGGGCTATTAAGGACACTTCGCGATGCCTATTCATTTTCTATACCATGCCATTGTAACTACCATATCTTAGCGTTCGCATATAATACCTAGAGTTGTGACCTTGAACGCTCCTTCATAAGTAGATAACTCCTACACGATAGAAAAGACGTTCAAGAGAAAACGGTCTAAGTATTGCTGCAATTAGTATGCAGCATAGCTTTCAGAAAATGCCCAAATAATATACACGTTAAATCGAACCTGTTTTGTACGCAAATTAGCAATTCGCGGGCAATATAAGGCACTTAGCGATGTCTATCTATGTTCTATACCATGCCAATGTAACTATCATATCTTAGCGTTCGCATAGAGCTCCTAGAGTTGTGACCTTGAACGCTCCTTCATAAGTAGATATCTCCTACACGATATAAAATACGTACAATAGAAAACGGACTAAGTTTTACTGCAATTAGCATGCAGCAGAGCTGCCAAATAATGCCCAGATAATATACGCGTTAATTCGAATGCGTTTTGTAAACAAAGCAGCAATCCGTGGGTTATTAAGGACACTTCGCGATGCCTATCCATTTTCTATACCATGCCATTGTAACTAGCATATCTTAGCGTTCGCATACAGTACCTAGAGTTGTGACCTTGAACGCTCCTTCATAAGTAGATAACTCCTACACGATAGAAAAGACGTTCAAGAGAAATCGGTCTAAGTTTTACTGCAATTAGTATCCAGCAGAGCTTTCAAAAAGTACCCAATTAATATACACGTCAATTCGAACGCGTTTTGTACGCAAAGTATTAATCCGCGGGCTATATAAGGCACTTCGCGATGTCTATCCATGTTCTATACCATGCCAATGTAACTATCATATCTTAGCGTTCGCATAGAGCACCTAGAGTTGTGACCTTGACCGCTCCTTCATAAGTAGATAACTCCTACACGATAGAAAAGACGTTCAAGAGAAAACGGTCTAAGATTTACTGCAATTAGTATGCAGCAGAGCTTTCAGAAAATGCCCAAATAATATACACGTTAATTCGAACCCGTTTTGAACGCAAAGAAGCAATCCGCGGGCAATATAAGGCACTTAGCGATGTCTATCCATGTTCTATACCATGCCAATGTAACTATCATATCTTAGCGTTCGCATAGAGCACCTAGAGTTGTGACCTTGACCGCTCCTTCATAAGTAGATAACTCCTACACGATAGAAAAGACGTTCAAGAGAAAACGGTCTAAGATTTACTGCAATTAGTATGCAGCAGAGCTTTCAGAAAATGCCCAAATAATATACACGTTAATTCGAACCCGTTTTGTACGCAAAGTAGCAATCCGCGAGCAATATAAGGCACTTAGCGATGTCTATCTATGTTCTATACCATGCCAATGTAACTATCATATCTTAGCGTTCACATACTGCACCTAGAGTTGTGACCTTGAAAGCTCCTTCATAAGTAGATAACTCCTACACGATAGAAAAGACGTTCAAGAGAAAGCGGTCTAAGTTTTACTGCAATTAGTATCCAGCAGAGCTTTCAAAAAGTACCCAATTAATATACACGTCAATTCGAACGCGTTTTGTACGCAAAGTATTAATCCGCGGGCTATATAAGGCACTTCGCGATGTCTATCCATGTTCTATACCATGCCAATGTAACTATCATATCTTAGCGTTCGCATAGAGCACCTAGAGTTGTGACCTTGACCGCTCCTTCATAAGTAGATAACTACTACACAATAGAAAAGACGTACAAGTGAAAATGGATTTAGTTTTACTGCATTTACCATGCAGCAGAGCTGCCAAATAATGCCCAGATAATATACGCGTTAATTCTAATGCGTTTTGTAAACAAAGCAGCAATCCGTGGGCTATTAAGGACACTTCGCGATGCCTATCCATTTTCTATACCATGCCATTGTAACTACCATATCTTAGCGTTCGCATACAGTACCTAGAGTTGTGACCTTGAATGCTCCTTCATAAGTAGATAACTCCTACACGATAGAAAAGGCGTTCAAGAGAAAACGGTCTAAGTTTTACTGCAATTAGTATGCAGCATAGCTTTCAGAATATGCCCAAATAATATACACGTTAATTCGAACCCGTTTTGTACGCAAAGTAGCAATCCGCGGGCAATTTAAGGCACTTAGCGATGTCTATCTATGTTCTATACCATGCCAATGTAACTATCATATCTTAGCGTTCGCATACGGCACCTAGAGTTGTGACCTTGAACGCTCCTTCATAAGTTGATAACTCCTACACGATAGAAAAGACGTTCAAGAGAAAACGGTCTAAGTTTTACTGCAATTAGTATGCAGCAGAGCTTTCAGAAAATGCCCAAATAATATACACGTTAAATCGAACCCGATTTGTACGCAAAGTAGCAATCCGCGGGCAATTTAAGGCACTTAGCGATGTCTATCTATGTTCTATACCATGCCAATGTAACTATCATATCTTAGCGTTCGCATACAGCACCTAGAGTTCTGACCTTGAACGCTCCTTCATAAGTAGATAACTACTACACAATAGAAAAGACGTACAAGTGAAAATGGAAATAGTTTTACTGCAATAACCATGCAGCAGAGCTGCCAAATAATGCCCAGATAATATACGCGTTAATTCTAATTCGTTTTGTAAACAAAGCAGCAATCCGTGGGCTATTAAGGACACTTCGCGATGTCTATCCATGTTCTATACCATGCCAATGTAACTATCATATCTTAGCGTTCGCATAGAGCACCTAGAGTTGTGACCTTGAACGCTCCTTCATAAGTAGATAACTACTACACAATAGAAAAGACGTACAAGTGAAAATGGATTTAGTTTTACGGCAATTAGCATGCAGCAGAGCTGCCAAATAATGCCCGGATAATATACGCGTTAATTCTAATGCGTTTTGTAAACAAAGCAGCAATCCGTGGGCTATTAAGGACACTTTGCGATGCCCATCCATTTTCTATACCATGCCATTGTAACTACCATATCTTAGCGTTTGCATACAGCACCTAGAGTTGTGACCTTGAACGCTCCTTCATATGTAGATAACTCCTACAAGATAGAAAAGATATTGAAGAGAAAACGGTCTAAGTTTTACTGCAATTAGTATGCAGCAGAGCTTTCAAAAAGTACCCAATTAATATACACGTCAATTCGAACCCGTTTTGTACGCAAACTAGCAATCCGCGGGCTATATAAGGCACTTCGCGATGTCTATCCATGTTCTATACCATGCCAATGTAACTACCATATCTTAGCGTTCGCATAGAGCACATAGAGTTGTGACCTTGAACGCTCCTTCATAAGTAGATAACTCCTACACGATTGAAAAGACGTTCAAGAGAAAACGGTCTAAGATTTACTGCAATTAGTATGCAGCAGAGCTTTCAGAAAATGCCCAAATAATATACACGTTAATTCGAACCCGTTTAGTACGAAAAGTAGCAATACGCGGGCAATATAAGGCACTTAGTGATGTCTATCTATGTTCTATACCATGCCAATGTAACTATCATATCTTAGCGTTCGCATAGAGCTCCTAGAGTTGTGACCTTGAGCGCTCCCTCATAAGTAGATATCTCCTACACGATATAAAATACGTACAATAGAAAACGGACTAAGTTTTACTGCAATTAGCATGCAGCAGAGCTGCCAAATAATGCCCAGATAATATACGCGTTAATACGAATGCGTTTTGTAAACAAAGCAGCAATCCGTGGGCTATTAAGGACACTTCGCGATGCCTATCCATTTTCTATACCATGCCATTGTAACTACCATATCTTAGCGTTCGCATACAGTACCTAGAGTTGTGACCTTGAACGCTCCTTCATAAGTAGATAACTCCTACACGATAGAAAAGACGTTCAAGAGAAAACGGTCTAAGTTTTACTGCAATTAGTATGCAGCAGAGCTTTCAGAAAATGCCCAAATAATATACACGTTAAATCGAACCCGTTTTGTACGCAAATTAGCAATCCGCGGGCAATATAAGGCACTTAGAGATCTCTATCTATGTTCTATACCATGCCAATGTAACTATCATATCTTAGCGTTCGCATACAGCACCTAGAGTTGTGACCTTGAACGCTCCTTCATAAGTAGATAACTCCTACACGATAGAAAAGACGTTCAATAGAAAACGGTCTAAGTTTTACTGCAATTAGTATGCAGCAGTGCTTTCAGAAAAAGCCCAAATAATATACACGATAATTCGAACCCGTTTTGTACGCAAAGTAGCAATCCGCGGGCAATATAAGGCACTTAGCGATGTCTATCTATGTTCTATACCATGCCAATGTAACTATCATATCTTAGCGTTCGCATACAGCACCTAGAGTTGTGACCTTGAACGCTCCTTCATAAGTAGATAACTCCTACACGATATAAGAGACGTTCAAGAGAAAGCGGTCTAAGTTTTACTGCAATTAGTATGCAGCAGAGCTTTCAAAAAGTACCAAATTAATATACACGTCAATTCGAACGCGCTTTGTACGCAAAGTAGCAATCCGCGGGCTATATAAGGCACTTCGCGATGTCTATCCATGTTCTATACCATGCCAATGTAACTACCATATCTTAGCGTTCGCATAGAGCACCTAAAGTTGTGACCTTGAATGCTCCTTCATAACTAGGTAACTCCTACACGATAGAAAAGACGTTCAAGAGAAAACGGTCTAAGATTTACTGCAATTAGTATGCAGCAGAGCTTTCAGAAAATGCCCAAATAATATACACGTTAATTCGAACCCGTTTTGTCCGCAAAGTAGCAATCCGGGGGCAATATAAGGCACTTAGCGATGTCTATCTATGTTCTATACCATGCCAATGTAACTATCATATCGTAGCGTTCGCATAGAGCTCCTAGAGTTGTGACCTTGAACGCTCCTTCATAAGTAGATATCTCCTACACGATATAAAAGACGTACAATCGAAAACGGACTAAGTTTAACTGCAATTAGCATGCAGCAGAGCTGCCAAATAATGCCCAGATAATATACGCATTAATTCGAATGCGTTTTGTAAACAAAGCAGCAATCCGTGGGCTATTAATGACACTTCGCAATGCCTATCCATTTTCTATACCATGCCATTGTAACTACCATATCTTAGCGTTCGCATACAGTACCTAGAGTTGTGACCTTGAACGCTCCTTCATAAGTAGATAACTCCTACACGATAGAAAAGACGTTCAATAGAAAACGGTCTAAGTTTTACTACAATTAGTATGCAGCAGTGCTTTCAGAAAAAGCCCAAATAATATACACGATAATTCGAACCCGTTTTGTACGCAAAGTAGCAATCCGCGGGCAATATAAGGCACTTAGCGATGTCTATCTATGTTCTATACCATGCCAATGTAACTATCATATCTTAGCGTTCGCATACAGCACCTAGAGTTGTAACCTTGAACGCTCCTTCATAAGTAGATAACTCCTACACGATATAAGAGACGTTCAAGAGAAAGCGGTCTAAGTTTTACTGCAATTAGTATGCAGCAGAGCTTTCAAAAAGTACCAAATTAATATACACGTCAATTCGAACGCGCTTTGTACGCAAAGTAGCAATCCGCGGGCTATATAAGGCACTTCGCGATGTCTATCCATGTTCTATACCATGCCAATTTAACTACCATATCTTAGCGTTCGCATAGAGCACCTAAAGTTGTGACCTTGAATGCTCCTTCATAACTAGGTAACTCCTACACGATAGAAAAGACGTTCAAGAGAAAACGGTCTAAGATTTACTGCAATTAGTATGCAGCAGAGCTTTCAGAAAATGCCCAAATAATATACACGTTAATTCGAACCCGTTTTGTACGCAAAGTAGCAATCCGGGGGCAATATAAGGCACTTAGCGATGTCTATCTATGTTCTATACCATGCCAATGTAACTATCATATCGTAGCGTTCGCATAGAGCTCCTAGAGTTGTGACCTTGAACGCTCCTTCATAAGTAGATATCTCCTACACGATATAAAAGACGTACAATCGAAAACGGACTAAGTTTAACTGCAATTAGCATGCAGCAGAGCTGCCAAATAATGCCCAGATAATATACGCATTAATTCGAATGCGTTTTGTAAACAAAGCAGCAATCCGTGGGCTATTAATGACACTTCGCAATGCCTATCCATTTTCTATACCATGCCATTGTAACTACCATATCTTAGCGTTCGCATACAGTACCTAGAGTTGTGACCTTGAACGCTCCTTCATAAGTAGATAACTCCTACACGACAGAAAAGACGTTCAAGAGAAAACGGTCTAAGTTTTACTGCAATTAGTATGCAGCAGAGCTTTCAAAAAGTACCCAATTAATATACACGTCAATTCGAACACGTTTTGAACGCAAACTAGCAATCCGCGGGCTATATAAGGCACTTCGCGATGTCTATCCATGTTCTATACCATGCCAATGTAACTACCATATCTTAGCGTTCGCATAGAGCACATAGAGTTGTGACCTTGAACGCTCCTTCATAAGTAGATAACTCCTACACGATTGAAAAGACGTTCAAGAGAAAACGGTCTAAGATTTACTGCAATTAGTATGCAGCAGAGCTTTCAGAAAATGCCCAAATAATATACACGTTAATTCGAACCCGTTTAGTACGAAAAGTAGCAATCCGCGGGCAATATAAGGCACTTAGTGATGTCTATCTATGTTCTATACCATGCCAATGTAACTATCATATCTTAGCGTTCGCATAGAGCTCCTAGAGTTGTGACCTTGAACGCTCCCTCATAAGTAGATATCTCCTACACGATATAAAATACGTACAATAGAAAACGGACTAAGTTTTACTGCAATTAGCATGCAGCAGAGCTGCCAAATAATGCCCAGATAATATACGCGTTAATACGAATGCGTTTTGTAAACAAAGCAGCAATCCGTGGGCTATTAAGGACACTTCGCGATGCCTATCCATTTTCTATACCATGCCATTGTAACTACCATATCTTAGCGTTCGCATACAGTACCTAGAGTTGTGACCTTGAACGCTCCTTCATAAGTAGATAACTCCTACACGATAGAAAAGACGTTCAAGAGAAAACGGTCTAAGTTTTACTGCAATTAGTATGCAGTAGAGCTTTCAGAAAATGCCCAAATAATATACACGTTAAATCGAACCCGTTTTGTACGCAAATTAGCAATCCGCGGGCAATATAAGGCACTTAGCGATCTCTATCTATGTTCTATACCATGCCAATGTAACTATCATATCTTAGCGTTCGCATACAGCACCTAGAGTTGTGACCTTGAACGCTCCTTCATAAGTAGATAACTCCTACACGATAGAAAAGACGTTCAATAGAAAACGGTCTAAGTTTTACTGCAATTAGTATGCAGCAGTGCTTTCAAAAAGTACCAAATTAATATACACGTCAATTCGAACGCGCTTTGTACGCAAAGTAGCAATCCGCGGGCTATATAAGGCACTTCGCGATGTCTATCCATGTTCTATACCATGCCAATGTAACTACCATATCTTAGCGTTCGCATAGATCACCTAAAGTTGTGACCTTGAATGCTCCTTCATAACTAGGTAACTCCTACACGATAGAAAAGACGTTCAAGAGAAAACGGTCTAAGTTCTACTGCAATTAGTATGCAGCAGAGCTTTCAGAAAATGCCCAAATAATATACACGTTAATTCGAACCCGTTTTGTACGCAAAGTAGCAATCCGCGGGCAATATAAGGCACTTAGCGATGTCTATCTATGTTCTATACCATGCCAATGTAACTATCATATCTTAGCGTTCACATACTGCACCTAGAGTTGTGACCTTGACCGCTCCTTCAAAAGTAGATAACTCCTACACGATAGAAAAGACGTTCAAGAGAAAACGGTCTAAGTTTTACTGCAATTAGTATCCAGCAGAGCTTTCAAAAAGTACCCAATTAATATACACGTCAATTCGAACGCGTTTTGTACGCAAAGTATTAATCCGCGGGCTATATAAGGCACTTCGCGATGTCTATCCATGTTCTATACCATGCCAATGTAACCATCATATCTTAGCGTTCGCATAGAGCACCTAGAGTTGTGACCTTGACCGCTCCTTCAAAAGTAGATAACTACTACACAATAGAAAAGACGTACAAGTGAAAATGGATTTAGTTTTACTGCAATTACCATGCAGCAGAGCTGCCAAATAATGCCCAGATAATATACGCGTCAATTCTAATTCGTTTTGTAAACAAAGCAGCAATCCGTGGGCTATTAAGGACACTTCGCGATGTCTATCCATGTTATATACCATGCCAATGTAAGTATCATATCTTAGCGTTCGCATAGAGCACCTAGAGTTGTGACCTTGAACGCTCCTTCATAAGTAGATAACTACTACACAATAGAACAGACGTACAAGTGAAAATGGATTTAGTTTTACGGCAATTAACATGCAGCAGAGCTGCCAAATAATGCCCAGATAATATACGCGTTAGTTATAATGCGTTTTGTAAACAAAGCAGCAATCCGTGGGCTATATAAGGCACTTCGCGATGTCTATCCATGTTCTATACCATGCCAATGTAACTATCATATCTTAGCGTTCGCATAGAGCACCTAGAGTTGTGACCTTGACCGCTCCTTCATAAGTAGATAACTACTACACAATAGAAAAGACGTACAAGTGAGAATGGATTTAGTTTTACTGCAATTACCATGCAGCAGAGCTGCCAAATAATGCCCAGATAATATACGCGTTAATTCTAATTCGTTTTGTAAACAAAGCAGCAATCCGTGGGCTATTAAGGACACTTCGCGATGCCTATCCATTTTCTATGCCATGCCATTGTAACTACCATATCTTAGCGTTCGCAAACAGTACCTAGAGTTATGACCTTGAACGCTCCTTCATAAGTAGATAACTCCTACACGATAGAAAAGACGTTCAAGAGAAAACGGTCTAAGTGTTACTGCAATTAGTATGCAGCAGAGCTTTCAGAAAATGCCCAAATAATATACACGTTAAATCGAACCCGTTTTGTACGCAAAGTAGCAATCCGCGGGCAATATAAGGCACTTAGCGATGTCTATCTATGTTCTATACCATGCCAATGTAACTATCATAATTTAGCGTTCGCATACAGCACCTAGAGTTGTGACCTTGAATGCTCCTTCATAAGTAGATAACTACTACACAATAGAAAAGACGTACAAGTGAAAATGGATTTAGTTTTACTGCAATTACCATGCAGCAGAGCTGCCAAATAATGCCCAGATAATATACGCGTTAATTCTAATTCGTTTTGTAAACAAAGCAGCAATCCGTGGGCTATTAAGGACACTTCGCGATGTCTATCCATGTTCTATACCATGCCAATGTAACTATCATATCTTAGCGTTCGCATAGAGCACCTAGAGTTGTGACCTTGAACGCTCCTTCATAAGTAGAAAACTACTACACAATAGAAAAGACGTACAAGTGAAAATGGATTTAGTTTTAGGGCAATTAGCATGCAGCAGAGCTGCCAAATAATGCCCGGATAATATACGCGTTAATTCTAATGCGTTTTGTAAACAAAGCAGCAATCCGTGGGCTATTAAGGACACTTTGCGATGCCTATCCATTTTCTATACCATGCCATTGTAACTACCATATCTTAGCGTTTGCATACAGCACCTAGAGTTGTGACCTTGAACGCTCCTTCATATGTAGATAACTCCTACACGATAGAAAAGACGTTGAAGAGAAAACGGTCTAAGTTTTACTGCAATTAGTATGCAGCAGAGCTTTCAAAAAGTACCCAATTAATATACACGTCAATTCGAACGCGTTTTGTACGCAAAGTAGCAATCCGCGGGCTACATAAGGCACTTCGCGATGTCTATCCATGTTCTATACCATGCCAATGTAACTATCATATCTTAGCGTTCGCATACAGCACCTAGAGTTGTGACCTTGAACGCTCCTTCATAAGTAGATAACTCCTACACGATAGAAAAGACGTTCAAGAGAAAACGGTCTAAGTTTTACTGCAATTAGTATGCAGCAGAGCTTTCAGAAAAAGCCCAAATAATATACACGATAATTCGAACCCGTTTTGTACGCAAAGTAGCAATCCGCGGGCAATATAAGGCACTTAGCGATGTCTATCTATGTTCTATACCATGCCAATGTAACTATCATATCTTTGCGTTCGCATACAGCACCTAGAGTTGTGACCTTGAACGCTCCTTCATAAGTAGATAACTCCTACACGATATAAGAGATGTTCAAGAGAAAGCCGTCTAAGTTTTACTGCAATTAGTATGCAGCAGAGCTTTCAAAAAGTACCCAAATAATATACACGTCAATTCGAACGCGTTTTGTACGCAAAGTAGCAATCCGCGGGCAATATAAGGCACTTAGCGATGTCTATCTATGTTCTATACCATGCCAATGTAACTATCATATCGTAGCGTTCGCATAGAGCTCCTAGAGTTGTGACCTTGAACGCTCCTTCATAAGTAGATATCTCCTACACGATATAAAAGACGTACAATAGAAAACGGACTAAGTTTAACTGCAATTAGCATGCAGCAGAGCTGCCAAATAATGCCCATATAATATACGCATTAATTCGAATGCGTTTTGTAAACAAAGCAGCAATCCTTGGTCAATTAAGGACACTTCGCGATGCCTATCCATTTTCTATACCATGCCATTGTAACTACCATATCTTAGCGTTCGCATACAGTACCTAGAGTTGTGACCTTGAACGCTCCTTCATAAGTAGATAACTCCTACACGATAGAAAAGACGTTCAAGAGAAAACGGTCTAAGTTCTACTGCAATTAGTATGCAGCAGAGCTTTCAGAAAATGCCCAAATAATAAACACGTTAATTCGAACCCGTTTTGTACGCAAAGTAGCAATCCGCGGGCAATATAAGGCACTTAGCGATGTCTATCTATGTTCTATACCATGCCAATGTAACTATCATATCTTAGCGTTCACATACTGCACCTAGAGTTGTGACCTTGAACGCTCCTTCATAAGTAGATAACTCCTACACGATAGAAAAGACGTTCAAGAGAAAACGGTCTAAGTTTTACTGCAATTAGTATCCAGCAGAGCCTTCAAAAAGTACCCAATTAATATACACGTCAATTCGAATGCGTTTTGTACGCAAAGTATTAATCCGCGGGCTATATAAGGCACTTCGCGATGTCTATCCATGTTCTATACCATGCCAATGTAACTATCATATCTTAGCGTTCGCATAGAGCACCTAAAGTTGTGACCTTGACCGCTCCTACATAAGTAGATAACTACTACACAATAGAAAAGACGTACAAGCGAAAATGGATTTAGTTTTACTGCAATTACTACGCAGCAGAGCTGCCAAATAATGCCCAGATAATATACGCGTCAATTCTAATTCGTTTTGTAAACAAAGCAGCAATCCGTGGGCTATTAAGGACACTTCGCGATGTCTATCCATGTTATATACCATGCCAATGTAAGTATCATATCTTAGCGTTCGCATAGAGCACCTAGAGTTGTGACCTTGAACGCTCCTTCATAAGTAGATAACTACTACACAATAGAAAAGACGTACAAGTGAAAATGGATTTAGTTTTACGGCAATTGGCATGCAGCAGAGCTGCCAAATAATGCCCAGATAATATACGCGTTAGTTCTAATGCGTTTTGTAAACAAAGCAGCAATCCGTGGGCTATTAAGGACACTTCGCGATGTCTATCCATGTTCTATACCATGCCAATGTAACTATCATATCTTAGCGTTCGCATAGAGCACCTAGAGTTGTGACCTTGAACGCTCCTTCATAAGTAGATAACTACTACACAATAGAAAAGACGTACAAGTGAAAATGGATTTAGTTTTAGGGCAATTAGCATGCAGCAGAGCTGCCAAATAATGCCCGGATAATATACGCGTTAATTCTAATGCGTTTTGTAAACAAAGCAGCAATCCGTGGGCTATTAAGGACACTTTGCGATGCCTATCCATTTTCTATACCATGCCATTGTAACTACCATATCTTAGCGTTTGCATACAGCACCTAGAGTTGTGACCTTGAACGCTCCTTCATATGTAGATAACTCCTACACGATAGAAAAGACGTTGAAGAGAAAACGGTCTAAGTTTTACTGCAATTAGTATGCAGCAGAGCTTTCAAAAAGTACCCAATTAATATACACGTCAATTCGAACGCGTTTTGTACGCAAAGTAGCAATCCGCGGGCTATATAAGGCACTTCGCGATGTCTATCCATGTTCTATACCATGCCAATGTAACTATCATATCTTAGCGTTCGCATAGAGCTCCTAGAGTTGTGACCTTGAACGCTCCTTCATAAGTAGATAACTCCTACACGATAGAAAAGACGTTCAAGAGAAAACGGTCTAAGTTTTACTGCAATTAGTATGCAGCAGAGCTTTCAGAAAATGCCCAAATAATATACACGTTAATTCGAACCCGTTTTGTACGCAAAGTAGCAATCCGCGGGCAATATAAGGCACTTGGCGATGTCTATCTATGTTCTATACCATGCCAATGTAACTATCATATCTTAGCGTTCGCATACAGCACCTAGAGTTGTGACCTTGAACGCTCCTTCATAAGTAGATAACTACTACACAATAGAAATGACGTACAAGTGAAAATGGATTTAGTTTCACGGCAATTAGCATGCAGCAGAGCTGCCAAATAATGCCCAGATAATATACGCGTTAATTCTAATGCGTTTTGTAAACAAAGCAGCAATCCGTGGGCTATTAAGGACACTTTGCGATGCCTATCCATTTTCTATACCATGCCATTGTAACTACCATATCTTAGCGTTTGCATACAGCACCTAGAGTTGTGACCTTGAATGCTCCTTCATATGTAGATAACTCCAACACGATAGAAAAGACGTTCAAGACAAAACCGTCTAAATTTTACTGCAATTAGTATGCAGCAGAGCTTTCAGAAAATGCCCAAATAATATACACCTTAATTCGAACGCGTTTTGTACGCAAAGTATCAATCCGCGTGCTATATAAGGCACTTCGCGATGTCTATCCATGTTCTATACCATGCCAATGTAACTATCATATCTTAGCGTTCGCATAGAGCACCTAGAGTTGTGACCTTGACCGCTCCTTCATAAGTAGATAACTACTACACAATAGAAAAGACGTACAAGTGAGAATGGATTTAGTTTTACTGCAATTACCATGCAGCAGAGCTGCCAAATAATGCCCAGAAAATATACGCGTTAATTCTAATTCGTTTTGTAAACAAAGCAGCAATCCGTGGGCTATTAAGGACACTTCGCGATGCCTATCCATTTTCTATGCCATGCCATTGTAACCACCATATATTAGCGTTCGCATACAGTACCTAGAGTTGTGACCTTGAACGCTCCTTCATAAGTAGATAACTCCTACACGATAGAAAAGACGTTCAAGAGAAAACGGTCTAAGTTTTACTGCAATTAGTATGCAGCAGAGCTTTCAGAAAATGCCCAAATAATATACACGTTAAATCGAACCCGTTTTGTACGCAAAGTAGCAATCCGCGGGCAATATAAGGCACTTAGCGATGTCTATCTATGTTCTATACCATGCCAATGTAACTATCATAATTTAGCGTTCGCATACAGCACCTAGAGTTGTGACCTTGAACGCTCCTTCATAAGTAGATAACTACTACACAATAGAAAAGACGTACAAGTGAAAATGGATTTAGTTTTACTGCAATTACCATGCAGCAGAGCTGCCAAATAATGCCCAGATTCTAATTCGTTTTGTAAACAAAGCAGCAATCCGTGGGCTATTAAGGACACTTCGCGATGTCTATCCATGTTCTATACCATGCCAATGTAACTATCATATCTTAGCGTTCGCATAGAGCACCTAGAGTTGTGACCTTGAACGCTCCTTCATAAGTAGAAAACTACTACACAATAGAAAAGACGTACAAGTGAAAATGGATTTAGTTTTAGGGCAATTAGCATGCAGCAGAGCTGCCAAATAATGCCCGGATAATATACGCGTTAATTCTAATGCGTTTTGTAAACAAAGCAGCAATCCGTGGGCTATTAAGGACACTTTGCGATACCTATCCATTTTCTATACCATGCCAATGTAACTATCATATCTTAGCGTTTGCATACAGCACCTAGAGTTGTGACCTTGAACGCTCCTTCATAAGTAGATAACTCCTACACGATAGAAAAGACGTTCAAGAGAAAATGGTCTAAGATTTACTGCAATTAGTATGCAGCAGAGCTTTCAGAAAATGCCCAAATAATATACACGTTAATTCGAACCCGTTTTGAACGCAAAGAAGCAATCCGCGGGCAATATAAGGCACTTGGCGATGTCTATCTATGTTCTATACCATGCCAATGTAACTATCATATCGTAGCGTTCGCATAGAGCTCCTAGAGTTGTGACCTTGAACGCTCCTTCATAAGTAGATATCTCCTACACGATATAAAAGACGTACAATAGAAAACGGACTAAGTTTAACTGCAATTAGCATGCAGCAGAGCTGCCAAATAATGCCCATATAATATACGCATTAATTCGAATGCGTTTTGTAAACAAAGCAGCAATCCGTGGGCTATTAAGGACACTTCGCGATGCCTATCCATTTTCTATACCATGCCATTGTAACTACCATATCTTAGCGTTCGCATACAGTACCTAGAGTTGTGACCTTGAACGCTCCTTCATAAGTAGATAACTCCTACACGATAGAAAAGACGTTCAAGAGAAAACGGTCTAAGTTCTACTGCAATTAGTATGCAGCAGAGCTTTCAGAAAATGCCCAAATAATATACACGTTAATTCGAACCCGTTTTGTACGCAAAGTAGCAATCCGCGGGCAATATAAGGCACTTAGCGATGTCTATCTATGTTCTATACCATGCCAATGTAACTATCATATCTTAGCGTTCACATACTGCACCTAGAGTTGTGACCTTGAATGCTCCTTCATAAGTAGATAACTCCTACACGATAGAAAAGACGTTCAAGAGAAAACGGTCTAAGTTTTACTGCAATTAGTATCCAGCAGAGCTTTCAAAAGGTACCCAATTAATATACACGTCAATTCGAACGCGTTTTGTACGCAAAGTATTAATCCGCGGGCTATATAAGGCACTTCGCGATGTCTATCCATGTTCTATACCATGCCAATGTAACTATCATATCTTAGCGTTCGCATAGAGCACCTAGAGTTGTGACCTTGACCGCTCCTTCATAAGTAGATAACTACTACACAATAGAAAAGACGTACAAGTGAAAATGGATTTAGTTTTTCTGCAATTACCATGCAGCAGAGCTGCCAAATAATGCCCAGATAATATACGCGTTAATTCTAATTCGTTTTGTAAACAAAGCAGCAATCCGTGGGCTATTAAGGACACTTCGCGATGTCTATCCATGTTATATACCATGCCAATGTAACTATCATATCTTAGCGTTCGCATAGAGCACCTAGAGTTGTGACCTTGAACGCTCCTTCATAAGTAGAAAACTACTACACAATAGAAAAGACGTACAAGTGAAAATGGATTTAGTTTTAGGGCAATTAGCATGCAGCAGAGCTGCCAAATAATGCCCGGATAATATACGCGTTAATTCTAATGCGTTTTGTAAACAAAGCAGCAATCCGTGGGCTATTAAGGACACTTTGCGATACCTATCCATTTTCTATACCATGCCAATGTAACTATCATATCTTAGCGTTTGCATACAGCACCTAGAGTTGTGACCTTGAACGCTCCTTCATAAGTAGATAACTCCTACACGATAGAAAAGACGTTCAAGAGAAAATGGTCTAAGATTTACTGCAATTAGTATGCAGCAGAGCTTTCAGAAAATGCCCAAATAATATACACGTTAATTCGAACCCGTTTTGAACGCAAAGAAGCAATCCGCGGGCAATATAAGGCACTTGGCGATGTCTATCTATGTTCTATACCATGCCAATGTAACTATCATATCGTAGCGTTCGCATAGAGCTCCTAGAGTTGTGACCTTGAACGCTCCTTCATAAGTAGATATCTCCTACACGATATAAAAGACGTACAATAGAAAACGGACTAAGTTTAACTGCAATTAGCATGCAGCAGAGCTGCCAAATAATGCCCATATAATATACGCATTAATTCGAATGCGTTTTGTAAACAAAGCAGCAATCCGTGGGCTATTAAGGACACTTCGCGATGCCTATCCATTTTCTATACCATGCCATTGTAACTACCATATCTTAGCGTTCGCATACAGTACCTAGAGTTGTGACCTTGAACGCTCCTTCATAAGTAGATAACTCCTACACGATAGAAAAGACGTTCAAGAGAAAACGGTCTAAGTTCTACTGCAATTAGTATGCAGCAGAGCTTTCAGAAAATGCCCAAATAATATACACGTTAATTCGAACCCGTTTTGTACGCAAAGTAGCAATCCGCGGGCAATATAAGGCACTTAGCGATGTCTATCTATGTTCTATACCATGCCAATGTAACTATCATATCTTAGCGTTCACATACTGCACCTAGAGTTGTGACCTTGAATGCTCCTTCATAAGTAGATAACTCCTACACGATAGAAAAGACGTTCAAGAGAAAACGGTCTAAGTTTTACTGCAATTAGTATCCAGCAGAGCTTTCAAAAGGTACCCAATTAATATACACGTCAATTCGAACGCGTTTTGTACGCAAAGTATTAATCCGCGGGCTATATAAGGCACTTCGCGATGTCTATCCATGTTCTATACCATGCCAATGTAACTATCATATCTTAGCGTTCGCATAGAGCACCTAGAGTTGTGACCTTGACCGCTCCTTCATAAGTAGATAACTACTACACAATAGAAAAGACGTACAAGTGAAAATGGATTTAGTTTTTCTGCAATTACCATGCAGCAGAGCTGCCAAATAATGCCCAGATAATATACGCGTTAATTCTAATTCGTTTTGTAAACAAAGCAGCAATCCGTGGGCTATTAAGGACACTTCGCGATGTCTATCCATGTTATATACCATGCCAATGTAACTATCATATCTTAGCGTTCGCATAGAGCACCTAGAGTTGTGACCTTGAACGCTCCTTCATAAGTAGATAACTACTACACAATAGAAAAGACGTACAAGTGAAAATGGATTTAGTTTCACGGCAATTAGCATGCAGCAGAGCTGCCAAGTAATGCCCAGATAATATACGCGTTAATTCTAATGCGTTTTGTAAACAAAGCAGCAATCCGTGGGCTATTAAGGACACTTTGCGATGCCTATCCATTTTCTATACCATGCCATTGTAACTACCATATCTTAGCGTTTGCATACAGCACCTAGAGTTGTGACCTTGACCGCTCCTTCATAAGTAGATAACTACTACACAATAGAAATGACGTACAAGTGAAAATGGATTTAGTTTCACGGCAATTAGCATGCAGCAGAGCTGCCAAATAATGCCCAGATAATATACGCGTTAATTCTAATGCGTTTTGTAAACAAAGCAGCAATCCGTGGGCTATTAAGGACACTTTGCGATGCCTATCCATTTTCTATACCATGCCATTGTAACTACCATATCTTAGCGTTTGCATACAGCACCTAGAGTTGTGACCTTGACCGCTCCTTCATAAGTAGATAACTACTACACAATAGAAATGACGTACAAGTGAAAATGGATTTAGTTTTACTGCAATTACCACGCAGCAGAGCTGCCAAATAAGCCCAGATAATATACGCGTTAATTCTAATGCGTTTTGTAAACAAAGCAGCAATCCGTGGGATATTAAGGACACTTTGCGATGCCTATCCATTTTCTATACCATGCCATTGTAACTACCATATCTTAGCGTTTTCATACAGCACCTAGAGTTGTGACCTTGAACCCTCCTTCATATGTAGATAACACCTACACGATAGAAAAGACGTTGAAGAGAAAACGGTCTAAGTTTTACTGCAATTAGTATGCAGCAGAGCTTTCAGTAAATGCCCAAATAATATACACGTTAATTCGAACGCGTTTTGTACGCAAAGTAGCAATCCGCTGGTAATATATGGCACTTCACGATGTCTATCCATGTTCTATACCATGCCAATGTAACTATCATATCTTAGCGTTCGCATAGAGCACCTAGAGTTGTGACCTTGACCGCTCCTTCATAAGTAGATAACTACTACACAATAGAAAAGACGTACAAGTGAAAATGGATTTAGTTTTACTGCAATTACCATGCAGCAGAGCTGCCAAATAATGCCCAGATAATATACGCGTTAATTCTAATGCGTTTTGTAAACAAAGCAGCAATCCGTGGGCTATTAAGGACACTTCGCGATGTCTATCCATGTTATATACCATGCCAATGTAACTATCATATCTTAGCGTTCGCATAGAGCACCTAGAGTTGTGACTTTGAACGCTCCTTCATTTGTAGATAACTCCTACACGATAGAAAAGACGTTGAAGAGAAAACGGTCTCAGATTTATTGCAATTAGTATGCAGCAGAGTTTTCAATAAATGCCCAAATAATATACACGTTAATTCGAACGCGTTTTGTACGCAAAGTAGCAATCCGCGGGTAATATAAGGCACTTCACGATGTCTATCCATGTTCTATACCATGCCAATGTAACTATCATATCTTAGCGTTCGCATAGAGCACCTAGAGTTGTGACCTTGACCGCTCCTTCATAAGATGATAACTACTACACAATAGAGAAGACGTACAAGTGAAAATGGATTTAGTTTTACGGCAATTAGCATGCAGCAGAGCTGCCAAATAATGCCCAGACAATATACGCGTTAATTCTAATGCGTTTTGTAAACAAAGCAGCAATCCGTGGGCTATTAAGGACACTTTGCGATGCCTATCCATTTTCTATAACATGCCATTGTAACTACCATATCTTAGCGTTTGCATACAGCACCTAGAGTTGTGACCTTGAACGCTCCTTCATATGTAGTTAACTCCTACACGATAGAAAAGGCGTTCAAGAGAAAACGGTCTAAGTTTTACTGCAATTAGTATGCAGCAGAGCTTTCAGAAAATGCCCAAATAATATACACGTTAATTCGAACCCGTTTTGTACGCAAAGCAGCAATCCGCGGGCAATATTAGCGATGTCTATCTATGTTCTATACCATGCCAATGTAACTATCATATCTTAGAGTTCGCATACAGCACTTAGAGTTGAGACCTGGAACGCTCCTTCATAAGTAGATAACTCCTTCACGATAGAAAAGACGTTCAAGAGAAAACGGTCTAAGTTTTACTGCAATTAGTATGCAGCAGAGCTTTCAGAAAATGCCCAAATAATATACACGTTAATTCGAACCCGTTTTGTACTCAAAGTAGCAATCCGCGGGCACTATAAGGCACTTAACGATGTCTATCTATGTTCTATACCATGCCAATGTAACTATCATATGTTAGCGTTCGCATACAGCACCTAGAGTTGTGACCTTGAACGCTCGTTCATAAGTAGATAACTCCTACAAAATAGAAAAGACGTTCAAGAGAAAACGGTCTAAGTTTTTCTGCAATTAGTATGCAGCAGAGCTTTCAGAAAAAGCCCAAATATTATACACGATAATTCGAACCCGTTTTGTACGCAAAGTAGATATCCGCGGGCAATATAAGGCACTTAGCGATGTCTATCTATGTTCTATACCATGCCAATGTAACTATCATATCTTAGCGTTCGCATAGAGCACCTAGAGTTGTGACCTTGACCGCTCCTTCATAAGTAGATAACTACTACACAATAGAAAAGACGTACAAGTGAAAATGGATTTAGTTTTACTGCATTTACCATGCAGCAGAGCTGCCAAATAATGCCCAGATAATATACGCGTTAATTCTAATTCGTTTTGTAAACAAAGCAGCAATCCGTGAGCTATTAAGGACACTTCGCGATGCCTATCCATTTTCTATACCATGCCATTGTAACTACCATATCTTAGCGTTCGCATACAGTACCTAGATTTGTGACCTTGTACGCTCCTTCATAAGTAGATAACTCCTACACGATAGAAAAGGCGTTCAAGAGAAAACGGTCTAAGTTTTACTGCAATTAGTATGCAGCAGAGCTTTCAGAGAATGCCCAAATAATATACACATTAATTCGAACCCGTTTTGTACGCAAAGCAGCAATCCGCGGGCAATATAAGGCACTTAGCGATGTCTATTTATGTTCTTTACCATGCCAATGTAACTATCATATCTTAGCGTTCACATACTGCGCCTAGAGTTGTGACCTTGAATGCTCCTTCATAAGTAGATAACTCCTACACGATAGAAAAGACGTTCAAGAGAAAAGGGTCTAAGTTTTACTGCAATTAGTATCCAGTAGAGCTTTCAAAAAGTACCCAATTAATATACACGTCAATTCGAACGCGTTTTGTACGCAAAGTATTAATCCGCGGGCTATATAAGGCACTTCGCGATGTCTATCCATGTTCTATACCATGCCAATGTAACTATCATATCTTAGCGTTCGCATAGAGCAACTAGAGTTGTGACCTTGACCGCTCCTTCATAAGTAGATAACTACTACACAATAGAAAAGACGTACAAGTGAAAATGGATTTAGTTTCACGGCAATTATCATGCAGCAGAGCTGCCAAATAATGCCCAGATAATATACGCGTTAATTCTAATTCGTTTTGTAAACAAAGCAGCAATCCGTGGGCTATTAAGGACACTGCGCGATGTCTATCCATGTTATATACCATGCCAATGTAACTATCATATCTTAACGTTCGCATAGAGCACCTAGAGTTGTGACCTTGAACGCTCCTTCATAAGTAGATAACTACTACACAATAGAAAAGACGTACAAGTGAAAATGGATTTAGTTTCACGGCAATTATCATGCAGCAGAGCTGCCAAATAATGCCCAGATAATATACGCGTTAATTCTAATGCGTTTTGTAAACAAAGCAGCAATCCGTGGGCTATTAAGGACACTTTGCGATGCCTATCCATTTTCTATACCATGCCATTGTAACTACCATATCTTAGCGTTCGCATAGAGCACCTAGAGTTGTGACCTTGACCGCTCCTTCATAAGTAGATAACTACTACACAATAGAAAAGACGTACAAGTGAGAATGGATTTAGTTTTACTGCAATTACCATGCAGCAGAGCTGCCAAATAATGCCCAGATAATATACGCGTTAATTCTAATTCGTTTTGTAAACAAAGCAGCAATCCGTGGGCTATTAAGGACACTTCGCGATGCCTATCCATTTTCTATGCCATGCCATTGTAACTACCATATCTAAGCGTTCGCATACAGTACCTAGAGTTGTGACCTTGAACGCTCCTTCATAAGTAGAAAACTACTACACAATAGAAAAGACGTACAAGTGAAAATGGATTTAGTTTTACTGCAATTACCATGCAGCAGATCTGCCAAATAATGCCCAGATAATATACGCGTTAATTCTAATTCGTTTTGTAAACAAAGCAGCAATCCGTGGGCTATTAAGGACACTTCGCGATGTCTATCCATGTTCTATACCATGCCAATGTAACTATCATATCTTAGCGTTCGCATAGAGCACCTAGAGTTGTGACCTTGAACGCTCCTTCATAAGTAGAAAACTACTACACAATAGAAAAGACGTACAAGTGAAAATGGATTTAGTTTTAGGGCAATTAGCATGCAGCAGAGCTGCCAAATAATGCCCGGATAATATACGCGTTAATTCTAATGCGTTTTGTAAACAAAGCAGCAATCCGTGGGCTATTAAGGACACTTTGCGATACCTATCCATTTTCTATACCATGCCAATGTAACTATCATATCTTAGCGTTTGCATACAGCACCTAGAGTTGTGACCTTGAACGCTCCTTCATAAGTAGATAACTCCTACACGATAGAAAAGACGTTCAAGAGAAAACGGTCTAAGATTTACTGCAATTAGTATGCAGCAGAGCTTTCAGAAAATGCCCAAATAATATACACGTTAAATCGAACCCGTTTTGTACGCAAAGTAGCAATCCGCGGGCAATATAAGGCACTTAGCGATGTCTATCTATGTTCTATACCATGCCAATGTAACTATCATAATTTAGCGTTCGCATACAGCACCTAGAGTTGTGACCTTGAACGCTCCTTCATAAGTAGATAACTACTACACAATAGAAAAGACGTACAAGTGAAAATGGATTTAGTTTTACTGCAATTACCATGCAGCACAGCTGCCAAATAATGCCCAGATAATATACGCGTTAATTCTAATTCGTTTTTTAAACAAAGCAGCAATCCGTGGGCTATTAAGGACACTTCGCGATGTCTATCCATGTTCTATACCATGCCAATGTAACTATCATATCTTAGCGTTCGCATAGAGCACCTAGAGTTGTGACCTTGAACGCTCCTTCATAAGTAGAAAACTACTACACAATAGAAAAGACGTACAAGTGAAAATGGATTTAGTTTTAGGGCAATTAGCATGCAGCAGAGCTGCCAAATAATGCCCGGATAATATACGCGTTAATTCTAATGCGTTTTGTAAACAAAGCAGCAATCCGTGGGCTATTAAGGACACTTTGCGATGCCTATCCATTTTCTATACCATGCCATTGTAACTACCATATCTTAGCGTTTGCATACAGCACCTAGAGTTGTGACCTTGAACGCTCCTTCATATGTAGATAACTCCTACACGATAGAAAAGACGTTGAAGAGAAAACGGTCTAAGTTTTACTGCAATTAGTATGCAGCAGAGCTTTCAAAAAGTACCCAATTAATATACACGTCAATTCGAACGCGTTTTGTACGCAAAGTAGCAATCCGCGGGCTACATAAGGCACTTCGCGATGTCTATCCATGTTCTATACCATGCCAATGTAACTATCATATCTTAGCGTTCGCATACAGCACCTAGAGTTGTGACCTTGAACGCTCCTTCATAAGTAGATAACTCCTACACGATAGAAAAGACGTTCAAGAGAAAACGGTCTAAGTTTTACTGCAATTAGTATGCAGCAGAGCTTTCAGAAAAAGCCCAAATATTATACACGATAATTCGAACCCGTTTTGTACGCAAAGTAGCAATCCGCGGGCAATATAAGGCACTTAGCGATGTCTATCTATGTTCTATACCATGCCAATGTAACTATCATATCTTAGCGTTCGCATACAGCACCTAGAGTTGTGACCTTGAACGCTCCTTCATTAGTAGATAACTCCTACACGATATAAGAGACGTTCAAGAGAAAGCCGTCTAAGTTTTACTGCAATTAGTATGCAGCAGAGCTTTCAAAAAGTACCCAAATAATATACACGTCAATTCGAACGCGTTTTGTACGCAAAGTAGCAATCCGCGGGCAATATAAGGCACTTAGCGATGTCTATCTATGTTCTATACCATGCCAATGTAACTATCATATCGTAGCGTTCGCATAGAGCTCCTAGAGTTGTGACCTTGAACGCTCCTTCATAAGTAGATATCTCCTACACGATATAAAAGACGTACAAAAGAAAACGGACTAAGTTTAACTGCAATTAGCATGCAGCAGAGCTGCCAAATAATGCCCATATAATATACGCATTGATTCGAATGCGTTTTGTAAACAAAGCAGCAATCCGTGGGCTATTAAGGACACTTCGCGATGCCTATCCATTTTCTATACCATGCCATTGTAACTACCATATCTTAGCGTTCGCATACAGTACCTAGAGTTGTGACCTTGAACGCTCCTTCATAAGTAGATAACTCCTACACGATAGAAAAGACGTTCAAGAGAAAACGGTCTAAGTTCTACTGCAATTAGTATGCAGCAGAGCTTTCAGAAAATGCCCAAATAATATATACGTTAATTCGAACCCGTTTTGTACGCAAAGTAGCAATCCGCGGGCAATATAAGGCACTTAGCGATGTCTATCTATGTTCTATACCATGCCAATGTAACTATCATATCTTAGCGTTCACATACTGCACCTAGAGTTGTGACCTTGAATGCTCCTTCATAAGTAGATAACTCCTACACGATAGAAAAGACGTTCAAGAGAAAACGGTCTAAGTTTTACTGCAATTAGTATCCAGCAGAGCTTTCAAAAGGTACCCAATTAATATACACGTCAATTCGAACGCGTTTTGTACGCAAAGTATTAATCCGCGGGCTATATAAGGCACTTCGCGATGTCTATCCATGTTCTATACCATGCCAATGTAACTATCATATCTTAGCGTTCGCATAGAGCACCTAGAGTTGTGACCTTGACCGCTCCTTCATAAGTAGATAACTACTACACAATAGAAAAGACGTACAAGTGAAAATGGATTTAGTTTTACTGCAATTACCATGCAGCAGAGCTGCCAAATAATGCCCAGATAATATACGCGTTAATTCTATTTCGTTTTGTAAACAAAGCAGCAATCCGTGGGCTATTAAGGACACTGCGCGATGTCTATCCATGTTATATACCATGCCAATGTAACTATCATATCTTAACGTTCGCATAGAGCACCTAGAGTTGTGACCTTGAACGCTCCTTCATAAGTAGATAACTACTACACAATAGAAAAGACGTACAAGTGAAAATGGATTTAGTTTCACGGCAATTATCATGCAGCAGAGCTGCCAAATAATGCCCAGATAATATACGCGTTAATTCTAATGCGTTTTGTAAACAAAGCAGCAATCCGTGGGCTATTAAGGACACTTTGCGATGCCTATCCATTTTCTATACCATGCCATTGTAACTACCATATCTTAGCGTTCGCATAGAGCACCTAGAGTTGTGACCTTGACCGCTCCTTCATAAGTAGATAACTACTACACAATAGAAAAGACGTACAAGTGAGAATGGATTTAGTTTTACTGCAATTACCATGCAGCAGAGCTGCCAAATAATGCCCAGATAATATACGCGTTAATTCTAATTCGTTTTGTAAACAAAGCAGCAATCCGTGGGCTATTAAGGACACTTCGCGATGCCTATCCATTTTCTATGCCATGCCATTGTAACTACCATATCTTAGCGTTCGCATACAGTACCTAGAGTTGTGACCTTGAACGCTCCTTCATAAGTAGAAAACTACTACACAATAGAAAAGACGTACAAGTGAAAATGGATTTAGTTTTACTGCAATTACCATGCAGCAGATCTGCCAAATAATGCCCAGATAATATACGCGTTAATTCTAATTCGTTTTGTAAACAAAGCAGCAATCCGTGGGCTATTAAGGACACTTCGCGATGTCTATCCATGTTCTATACCATGCCAATGTAACTATCATATCTTAGCGTTCGCATAGAGCACCTAGAGTTGTGACCTTGAACGCTCCTTCATAAGTAGAAAACTACTACACAATAGAAAAGACGTACAAGTGAAAATGGATTTAGTTTTAGGGCAATTAGCATGCAGCAGAGCTGCCAAATAATGCCCGGATAATATACGCGTTAATTCTAATGCGTTTTGTAAACAAAGCAGCAATCCGTGGGCTATTAAGGACACTTTGCGATACCTATCCATTTTCTATACCATGCCAATGTAACTATCATATCTTAGCGTTTGCATACAGCACCTAGAGTTGTGACCTTGAACGCTCCTTCATAAGTAGATAACTCCTACACGATAGAAAAGACGTTCAAGAGAAAACGGTCTAAGATTTACTGCAATTAGTATGCAGCAGAGCTTTCAGAAAATGCCCAAATAATATACACGTTAAATCGAACCCGTTTTGTACGCAAAGTAGCAATCCGCGGGCAATATAAGGCACTTAGCAATGTCTATCTATGTTCTATACCATGCCAATGTAACTATCATAATTTAGCGTTCGCATACAGCACCTAGAGTTGTGACCTTGAACGCTCCTTCATAAGTAGATAACTACTACACAATAGAAAAGACGTACAAGTGAAAATGGATTTAGTTTTACTGCAATTACCATGCAGCACAGCTGCCAAATAATGCCCAGATAATATACGCGTTAATTCTAATTCGTTTTGTAAACAAAGCAGCAATCCGTGGGCTATTAAGGACACTTCGCGATGTCTATCCATGTTCTATACCATGCCAATGTAACTATCATATCTTAGCGTTCGCATAGAGCACCTAGAGTTGTGACCTTGAACGCTCCTTCATAAGTAGAAAACTACTACACAATAGAAAAGACGTACAAGTGAAAATGGATTTAGTTTTAGGGCAATTAGCATGCAACAGAGCTGCCAAATAATGCCCGGATAATATACGCGTTAATTCTAATGCGTTTTGTAAACAAAGCAGCAATCCGTGGGCTATTAAGGACACTTTGCGATGCCTATCCATTTTCTATACCATGCCATTGTAACTACCATATCTTAGCGTTTGCATACAGCACCTAGAGTTGTGACCTTGAACGCTCCTTCATATGTAGATAACTCCTACACGATAGAAAAGACGTTGAAGAGAAAACGGTCTAAGTTTTACTGCAATTAGTATGCAGCAGAGCTTTCAAAAAGTACCCAATTAATATACACGTCAATTCGAACGCGTTTTGTACGCAAAGTAGCAATCCGCGGGCTACATAAGGCACTTCGCGATGTCTATCCATGTTCTATACCATGCCAATGTAACTATCATATCTTAGCGTTCGCATACAGCACCTAGAGTTGTGATCTTGAACTCTCCTTCATAAGTAGATAACTCCTACACGATAGAAAAGACGTTCAAGAGAAAACGGTCTAAGTTTTACTGCAATTAGTATGCAGCAGAGCTTTCAGAAAAAGCCCAAATATTATACACGATAATTCGAACCCGTTTTGTACGCAAAGTAGCAATCCGCGGGCAATATAAGGCACTTAGCGATGTCTATCTATGTTCTATACCATGCCAATGTAACTATCATATCTTAGCGTTCGCATACAGCACCTAGAGTTGTGACCTTGAACGCTCCTTCATTAGTAGATAACTCCTACACGATATAAGAGACGTTCAAGAGAAAGCCGTCTAAGTTTTACTGCAATTAGTATGCAGCAGAGCTTTCAAAAAGTACCCAAATAATATACACGTCAATTCGAACGCGTTTTGTACGCAAAGTAGCAATCCGCGGGCAATATAAGGCACTTAGCGATGTCTATCTATGTTCTATACCATGCCAATGTAACTATCATATCGTAGCGTTCGCATAGAGCTCCTAGAGTTGTGACCTTGAACGCTCCTTCATAAGTAGATATCTCCTACACGATATAAAAGACGTACAAAAGAAAACGGACTAAGTTTAACTGCAATTAGCATGCAGCAGAGCTGCCAAATAATGCCCATATAATATACGCATTGATTCGAATGCGTTTTGTAAACAAAGCAGCAATCCGTGGGCTATTAAGGACACTTCGCGATGCCTATCCATTTTCTATACCATGCCATTGTAACTACCATATCTTAGCGTTCGCATACAGTACCTAGAGTTGTGACCTTGAACGCTCCTTCATAAGTAGATAACTCCTACACGATAGAAAAGACGTTCAAGAGAAAACGGTCTAAGTTCTACTGCAATTAGTATGCAGCAGAGCTTTCAGAAAATGCCCAAATAATATACACGTTAATTCGAACCCGTTTTGTACGCAAAGTAGCAATCCGCGGGCAATATAAGGCACTTAGCGATGTCTATCTATGTTCTATACCATGCCAATGTAACTATCATATCTTAGCGTTCACATACTGCACCTAGAGTTGTGACCTTGAATGCTCCTTCATAAGTAGATAACTCCTACACGATAGAAAAGACGTTCAAGAGAAAACGGTCTAACATTTACTGCAATTAGTATCCAGCAGAGCTTTCAAAAAGTACCCAATTAATATACACGTCAATTCGAACGCGTTTTGTACGCAAAGTATTAATCCGCGGGCTATATAAGGCACTTCGCGATGTCTATCCATGTTCTATACCATGCCAATGTAACTATCATATCTTAGCGTTCGCATAGAGCACCTAGAGTTGTGACCTTGACCGCTCCTTCATAAGTAGATAACTACTACACAATAGAAAAGACGTACAAGTGAAAATGGATTTAGTTTTACGGCAATTAGCATGCAGCAGAGCTACCAAATAATGCCCAGATAATATAGGCGTTAATTCTAATGCGTTTTGTAAACAAAGCAGCAATCCGTGGGCTATTAAGGACACTTTGCGATGCCTATCCATTTTCTATACCATGCCATTGTAACTACCATATCTTAGCGTTTGCATACAGCACCTAGAGTTGTGACCTTGAACGCTCCTTCATATGTAGATAACTCCTACACGATAGAAAAGACGTTGAAGAGAAAACGGTCTCAGTTTTACTGCAATTAGTATGCAGCAGAGCTTTCAGTAAATGCCCAAATAATATACACGTTAATTCGAACGCGTTTTGTACGCAAAGTAGCAATCCGCGGGTAATATAAGGCACTTCACGATGTCTATCCATGTTTTATACCATGCCAATGTAACTATCATATCTTAGCGTCCGCATAGAGCACCTAGAGTTGTGACCTTGACCGCTCCTTCATAAGTAGATAACTACTACACAATAGAAAAGACGTACAAGTGAAAATGGATTTAGTTTTACTGCATTTACCATGCAGCAGAACTGCCAAATAATGCCCAGATAATATACGCGTTAATTCTAATGCGTTTTGTAAACAAAGCAGCAATCCGTGGGCTATTAAGGACACTTCGCGATGCCTATCCATTTTCTATACCATGCCATTGTAACTACCATATCTTAGGGTTCGCATACAGTACCTAGAGTTCAAGAGAAAACGGTCTAAGTTTTACTGCAATTAGTATGCAGCAGAGCTTTCAGAAAATGAACAAATAATATACACGTTAATTCGAACCCGTTTTGTACGCAAAGCAGCAATCCGCGGGCAATATTAGCGATGTCTATCTATGTTCTATACCATGCCAATGTATCTATCATATCTTAGAGTTCGCATACAGCACCTAGAGTAGTGACCTTGAACGCTCCTTCATAAGTAGATAACTCCTACACGATAGAAAAGACGTTCAAGAGAAAACGGTCTAAGTTCTACTGCAATTAGTATGCAGCAGAGCTTTCAGAAAATGCCCAAATAATATACACGTTAATTCGAACCCGTTTTGTACGCAAAGTAGCAATCCGCAGGCAATATAAGGCACTTAGCGATGTCTATCTATGTTCTATACCATGCCAATGTAACTATCATATCTTAGCGTTCGCATACAGCACCTAGAGTTGTGACCTTGATCGCTCCTTCATAAGTAGATAACTCCTACACGATATAAGAGACGTTCAAGAGAAAGCGGTCTAAGTTTTACTGCAATTAGTATGCAGCAAAGCTTTCAAAAAGTACCCAATTAATATACACGTCAATTCGAACGCGCTTTGTACGCAAAGTAGCAATCCGCGGGCTATATAAGGCACTTCGCGATGTCTATCCATGTTCTATACCATGGCAATGTAACTACCATATCTTAGCGTTCGCATAGAGCACCTAGAGTTGTGACCTTGAATATTCCTTCATAAGTAGATAACTCCTACACGATAGAAAAGACGTTCAAGAGAAAACGGTCTAAATTTTACTGCAATTAGTATGCAGCATAGCTTTCAGAAAATGCCCAAATAATTTACACGTTAATTCGAACCCGTTTTGTACGCAAAGTAGCAATCCGCGGGCAATATAAGGCACTTAGCGATGTTTATCTATGTTCTATACCATGCCAATGTAACTATCATATCTTAGCGTTCGCATACAGCACCTAGAGTTGTGACCTTGAACGCTCCTTCATAAGTAGATAACTCCTTCACGATAGAAAAGACGTTCAAGAGAAAACGGTCTAAGTTTTACTGCAATTAGTATGCAGCAGAGCTTTCAGAAAATGCCCAAATGATATATATACACGTTAATTCGAACCCGTTTTGTACGCAAAGTAGCAATCTGCGGGCAATATAAGGCACTTAGCGATGTCTATCTATGTTCTATACCATGCCAATGTAACTATCATTTCTTAGCGTTCGCATACAGCACCTAGAGTTGTGACCTTGAACGCTCCTTCATAAGTAGATAACTCCTACACGATATAAGAGACGTTCAAGAGAAAGCGCTCTAAGTTTTACTGCAATTAGTATGCAGAAAAGTTTTCAAAAGTACCCAATTAATATACACGTCAATTCGAACGCGCTTTGTACGCAAAGTAGCAATCTGCGGGCTATATAAGGCACTTCGGGATGTCTATCCATGTTCTATACCATGCCAATGTAACTACCATATCTTAGCGTTCGCATAGAGCACCTAGAGTTTTGACCTTGAATATTCCATCATAAGTAGATAACTCCTACACGATAGAAAAGACGTTCAAGAGAAAACGGTCTAAATTTTACTGCAATTAGTATGCAGCAGTGCTTTCAGAAAATGCCCAAATAATATACACGTTAATTCGAACCCGTTTTGTACCCAAAGTAGCAATCCGCGGGCAATATAACGCACTTAGCGATGTCTATCTATGTTCTATACCATGCCAATGTAACTATCATATCTTAGCGTTCGCATACAGTACCTAGAGTTGTGACCTTGAACGCTCCTTCATAAGCAGATAACTCCTACACGATAGAAAAGACGTTCAAGAGAAAACGGTCTAAGATTTACTGCAATTAGAATGCAGCAAAGCTTTCAGAAAATGCCCAAATAACATACACGTTAATTCGAACCCGTTTTGTACGCAAAGAAGCAATCCGCGGGCAACATAAGGCACTTAGCGATATCTATCTATGTTCTATACCATGCCAATGTAACTATCATATAGTAGCGTTCGCATAGAGCTCCTAGAGTTGTGACCTTGAACGCTCCTTCATAAGTAGATATCTCCTACACGATATAAAAGACGTACAATAGAAAACGGACTAAGTTTAACTGCAATTAGCATGCAGCAGAGCTGCCAAATAATGCCCAGATAATATACGCATTAATTCGAATGCGTTTTGTAAACAAAGCAGCAATCCGTGGGCTATTAAGGACACTTCGCGATGCCTATCCATTTTCTATACCATGCCAATGTAACTATCATATCTTAGCGTTCACATACTGCACCTAGAGTTGTGACCTTGAATGCTCCTTCATAAGTAGATAACTCCTACACGATAGAAAAGACGTTCAAGAGAAAACGGTCTAAGTTTTACTGCAATTAGTATCCAGCAGAGCTTTCAAAAAGTACCCAGTTAAAATACACGTCAATTCGAACGCGTTTTGTACGCAAAGTATTAATCCGCGGGCTATATAAGGCACTTCGCGATGTCTATCCATGTTCTATACCATGCCAATGTAACTATCATATCTTAGCGTTCGCATAGAGCACCTAGAGTTGTGACCTTGACCGCTCCTTCATAAGTAGATAACTACTACACAATAGAAAAGACGTTCAAGTGAAAATGGATTTAGTTTTACTGCAATTACCATGCAGCAGAGCTGCCAAATAATGCCCAGATAATATACGCGTTAATTCTAATTCGTTTTGTAAACAAAGCAGCAATCCGTGGGCTATTAAGGACACTTCGCGATGTCTATCCATGTTATATACCATGCCAATGTAACTATCATATCTTAGCGTTTGCATAGGGCACCTAGAGTTGTGACCTTGAACGCTCCTTCATAAGTAGATAACTACTACACAATAGAAAAGACGTACAAGTGAAAATGGATTTAGTTTTACGGCAATTAGCATGCAGCAGAGCTGCCAAATAATGCCCAGATAATATACGCGTTAATTCTAATGCGTTTTGTAAACAAGGCAGCAATCCGTGGGCTATTAAGGACACTTTGCGATGCCTATCCATTTTCTATACCATGCCATTGTAACTACCATATCTTAGCGTTTGCATACAGCACCTAGAGTTGTGACCTTGAACGCTCCTTCATATGTAGATAACTCCTACACGATATAAAAGACGTTGAAGAGAAAACGGTCTAAGTTTTACTGCAATTAGTATGCAGCAGAGCTTTCAGTAAATGCCCAAATAATATACACTTTAATACGAACGCGTTTTGTACGCAAAATAGCAATCCGCGGGCAATATTAGCGATGTCTATCTATGTTCTATACCATGCCAATGTAACTATCATATCTTAGAGTTCGCATACAGCACCTAGAGTTGTGACCTTGAACGCTCCTTCATAAGTAGATAACTCCTTCACGACAGAAAAAAAGTTCAAGAGAAAACGGTCTAAGTTTTACTGCAATTAGTATGCAGCAGAGCTTTCAGAAAATGCCCAAATAATATACACGTCAATTCGAACGCGTTTTGTACGCAAAGTATTAATCCGCGGGCTATATAAGGCACTTCGCGATGTCTATCCATGTTCTATACCATGCCAATGTAACTATCATATCTTAGAGTTCGCATACAGCACCTAGAGTTGTGACCTTGAACCCTCCTTCATATGTAGATAACACCTACACGATAGAAAAGACGTTGAAGAGAAAACGGTCTAAGTTTTACTGCAATTAGTATGCAGCAGAGCTTTCAGTAAATGCCCAAATAATATACACGTTAATTCGAACGCGTTTTGTACGCAAAGTAGCAATCCGCTGGTAATATATGGCACTTCACGATGTCTATCCATGTTCTATACCATGCCAATGTGACTATCATATCTTAGCGTTCGCATAGAGCACCTAGAGTTGTGACCTTGACCGCTCCTTCATAAGTAGATAACTACTACACAATAGAAAAGACGTACAAGTGAAAATGGATTTAGTTTTACTGCAATTACCATGCAGCAGAGCTGCCAAATAATGCCCAGATAATATACGCGTTAATTCTAATTCGTTTTGTAAACAAAGCAGCAATCCGTGGGCTATTAAGGACACTTCGCGATGTCTATCCATGTTATATACCATGCCAATGTAACTATCATATCTTAGCGTTCGCATAGGGCACCAAGAGTTGTGACCTTGAACGCTCCTTCATAAGTAGATAACTACTACACAATAGAGAAGACGTACAAGTGAAAATGGATTTAGTTTCACGGCAATTAGCATGCAGCAGAGCTGCCAAATAATGCCCAGATAATATACGCGTTAATTCTAATGCGTTTTGTAAACAAAGCAGCAATCCGTGGGCTATTAAGGACACTTTGCGATGCCCATCCATTTTCTATACCATGCCATTTTAACTACCATATCTTAGCGTTTGCATACAGCACCTAGAGTTGTGACGTTGACCGCTCCTTTATAAGTAGATAACTACTACACAATAGAAAAGACGTACAAGTGAAAATGGATTTAGTTTTACTGCAATTACCATGCAGCAGAGCTGCTAAATAATGCCCAGATAATATACGCGTTAATTCTAATTCGTTTTGTAAACAAAGCAGCAATCCGTGGGCTATTAAGGACACTTCGCGATGTCTATCCATGTTCTATACCATGCCAATGTAACTATCATATCTTAGCGTTCGCATAGAGCACGTAGAGTTGTGACCTTGAACGCTCCTTCATGACTAGATATCTCCTACACGATGTAAAATACGTACAATAGAAAACGGACTAAGTTTTACTGCAATTAGCATGCAGCAGAGCTGCCAAATAATGACCAGATAATATACGCGTTAATTCGAATGCGTTTTGTAAACAAAGCAGCAATCCGTGGGCTATTAAGGACACTTCGCGATGCCTATCCATTTTCTATACCATGCCATTGTAACTACCATATCTTAGCGTTCGCATACAGTACCTAGAGTTGTGACCTTGAACGCTCCTTCATAAGTAGATAACTCCTACACGATAGAAAAGACGTTCAAGAGAAAACGGTCTAAGTTTTACTGCAATTAGTATCCAGCAGAGCTTTCAAAAAGTACCCAATTAATATACACGTCAATTCGAACCCGTTTTGTACGCAAAGTAGCAATCCGCGGGCAATATAAGGCACTTAGCGATGTCTATCTATGTTCTATACCATGCCAATGTAACTATCATACCTTAGCGTTCGCATACAGCACCTAGAGTTGTGACCTTGAACGCTCCTTCATAAGTAGATAACTCCTACACGATATAAGAGACGTTCAAGAGAAAGCGGTCTAAGTTTAACTGCAATTAGTATGCAGCAAAGCTTTCAAAAAGTACCCAATTAATATACACGTCAATTCGAACGCGCTTTGTAGGCAAAGTAGCAATCCGCGGGCTATATAAGGCACTTCGCGATGTCTATCCATGTTCTATATCATGCCAATGTAACTACCATATCTTAGCGTTCGCATAGAGCACCTAGAGTTGTGACCTTGAACGCTCCTTCATAAGTAGATAACTACTACACAATAGAAAAGACGTACAAGTGAAAATGGATTTAGTTTCACGGCAATTAGCATGCAGCAGAGCTGCCAAATAATGCCCAGATAATATACGCGTTAATTCTAATGCGTTTTGTAAACAAAGCAGCAATCCGTGGGCTATTAAGGACACTTTGCGATGCCTATCCATTATCTATACCATGCCATTGTAACTACCATATCTTAGCGTTCGCATACAGTACCTAGAGTTGTGACCTTGAACGCTCCTTCATAAGTAGATAACTCCTACACGATAGAAAAGACGTTCAAGAGAAAACGGTCTAAGTTCTACTGCAATTAGTATGCAGCAGAGCTTTCAGAAAATGCCCAAATAATATACACGTTAATTCGAACCCGTTTTGTACGCAAAGTAGCAATCCGCAGGCAATATAAGGCACTTAGCGATGTCTATCTATGTTCTATACCATGCCAATGTAACTATCATATCTTAGCGTTCGCATACAGCACCTAGAGTTGTGACCTTGATCGCTCCTTCATAAGTAGATAACTCCTACACGATATAAGAGACGTTCAAGAGAAAGCGGTCTAAGTTTTACTGCAATTAGTATGCAGCAAAGCTTTCAAAAAGTACCCAATTAATATACACGTCAATTCGAACGCGCTTTGTACGCAAAGTAGCAATCCGCGGGCTATATAAGGCACTTCGCGATATCTATCCATGTTCTATACCATGGCAATGTAACTACCATATCTTAGCGTTCGCATAGAGCACCTAGAGTTGTGACCTTGAATATTCCTTCATAAGTAGATAACTCCTACACGATAGAAAAGACGTTCAAGAGAAAACGGTCTAAGTTTTACTGCAATTAGTATCCAGCAGAGCTTTCAAAAAGTACCCAATTAATATACACGTCAATTCGAACCCGTTTTGTACGCAAAGTAGCAATCCGCGGGCAATATAAGGCACTTAGCGATGTCTATCTATGTTCTATACCATGCCAATGTAACTATCATATCTTAGCGTTCGCATACAGCACCTAGAGTTGTGACCTTGAACGCTCCTTCATAAGTAGATAACTCCTACACGATAGAAAAGACGTTCAAGAGAAGACGGTCTAAGATTTACTGCAATTAGGATGCAGCAAAGCTTTCAGAAAATGCCCAAATAACATACACGTTAATTCGAACCCGTTTTGTACGCAAAGTAGCAATGCGCGGGCAATATAAGGCACTTAGCGATGTCTATCTATGTTCTATACCATGCCAATGTAACTATCATATCTTAGCGTTCGCATAGAGCACCTAGAGTTGTGACCTTGACCGCTCCTTCATAAGTAGATAACTACTACACAATAGAAAAGACGTACAAGTGAAAATGGATTTAGTTTTACGGCAATTAGCATGCAGCAGAGCTGCCAAATAATGCCCAGATAATATACGCGTTAATTCTAATGCGTTTTGTAAACAAAGCAGCAATCCGTGGACTATTAAGGACACTTTGCGATGCCTATCCATTTTCTATACCATGCCATTGTAACTACCATATCTTAGCGTTCGCATACAGTACCTAGAGTTGTGACCTTGAATGCTCCTTCATAAGTAGATAACTCCTACACGATAGAAAAGGCGTTCAAGAGAAAACGGTCTAAGTTTTACTGCAATTAGTATGCAGCAGAGCTTTCAGAAAATGCCCAAATAATATACACGTTAATTCGAACCCGTTTTGTACGCAAGGCAGCAATCCGCGGGCAATATTAGCGATGTCTATCTATGTTCTATACCATGCCAATGTAACTATCATATCTTAGAGTTCGCATACAGCACTTAGAGATGTGACCTTGAACGCTCCTTCATAAGTAGATAACTCCTTCACGATAGAAAAGACGTTCAAGAGAAAACGGTCTAAGTTTTACTGCAATTAGTTTGCAGCAGAGCTTTCAGAAAATGCCCAAATAATATACACGTTAATTCGAACCCGTCTTGTACGCAAAGTAGCAATCCGCGGGCAATATAAGGCACTTAGCGATGTCTATCTATGTTCTATACCATGCCAATGTAACTATCATACCTTAGCGTTCGCATACAGCACCTATAGTTGCATACAGCATACAGCACTTGAACGCTCCTTCATAAGTAGATAACTCCTACACGATAGAAAAGACGTTCAAGAGAAAACGGTCTAAGTTTTACTGCAATTAGTATGCAGCAGAGCTTTCAAAAAGTACCCAATTAATATACACGTCAATTCGAACGCGTTTTGTACGCAAAGTATCAATCCGCGGGCTATCTTAGGCACTTCGCGATGTCTATCCATGTTCTATACCATGCCAATGTAACTATCATATCTTAGCGTTCGCATAGAGCACCTAGAGTTGTGACCTTGACCGCTCCTTCATAAGTAGATAACTACTACACAATAGAAAAGACGTACAAGTGAAAATGGATTTAGTTTTACTGCAATTACCATGCAGCAGAGCTGCCAAATAATGCCTAGATAATATACGCGTTAATTCTAATTCGTTTTGTAAACAAAGCAGCAATCCGTGGGCTATTAAGGACACTTCGCGATGTCCATCCATGTTCTATACCATGCCAATGTAACTATCATATCTTAGCGTTCGCATAGAGCACCTAGAGTTGTGACCTTGAACGCTCCTTCATAAGTAGATAACTACTACACAACAGAAAAGACGTACAAGTGAAAATGGATTTAGTTTTACGGCAATTAGCATGCAGCAGAGCTGCCAAATAATGCCCGGATAATATACGCGTTAATTCTAATGCGTTTTGTAAACAAAGCAGCAATCCGTGGGCTATTAAGGACACTTTGCGATGCCTATCCATTTTCTATACCATGCCATTGTAACTACCATATCTTAGCGTTCGCATAGAGCACCTAGAGTTGTGACCTTGACCGCTCCTTCATAAGTAGATAACTACTACACAATAGAAAAGACGTACAAGTGAGAATGGATTTAGTTTTACTGCAATTACCATGCAGCAGAGCTGCCAAATAATGCCCAGATAATATACGCGTTAATTCTAATTCGTTTTGTAAACAAAGCAGCAATCCGTGGGCTATTAAGGACACTTCGCGATGCCTATCCATTTTCTATGCCATGCCATTGTAACTACCATATCTTAGCGTTCACATACAGTACCTAGAGTTGTGACCTTGAACGCTCCTTCATAAGTAGATAACTCCTACACGATATAAGAGACGTTCAAGAGAAAGCCGTCTAAGTTTTACTGCAATTAGTATGCAGCAGAGCTTTCAAAAAGTACCCAAATAATATACACGTTAAATCGAACCCGTTTTGTACGCAAAGTAGCAATCCGCGGGCAATATAAGGCACTTAGCGATGTCTATCTATGTTCTATACCATGCAAATGTAACTATCATAATTTAGCGTTCGCATACAGCACCTAGAGTTGTGACCTTGAACGTTCCTTCATAAGTAGATAACTACTACACAATAGAAAAGACGTACAAGTGAAAATGGATTTAGTTTTACTGCAATTACCATGCAGCACAGCTGCCAAATAATGCCCAGATAATATACGCATTAATTCTAATTCGTTTTGTAAACAAAGCAGCAATCCGTGGGCTATTAAGGACACTTCGCGATGTCTATCCATGTTCTATACCATGCCAATGTAACTATCATATCTTAGCGTTCGCATAGAGCACCTAGAGTTGTGACCTTGAACGCTCCTTCATAAGTAGAAAACTACTACACAATAGAAAAGACGTACAAGTGAAAATGGATTTAGTTTTAGGGCAATTAGCATGCAGCAGAGCTGCCAAATAATGCCCGGATAATATACGCGTTAATTCTAATGCGTTTTGTAAACAAAGCAGCAATCCGTGGGCTATTAAGGACACTTTGCGATGCCTATCCATTTTCTATACCATGCCATTGTAACTACCATATCTTAGCGTTTGCATACAGCACCTAGAGTTGTGACCTTGAACGCTCCTTCATATGTAGATAACTCCTACACGATAGAAAAGACGTTGAAGAGAAAACGGTCTAAGTTTTACTGCAATTAGTATGCAGCAGAGCTTTCAAAAAGTACCCAATTAATATACACGTCAATTCGAACGCGTTTTGTACGCAAAGTAGCAATCCGCGGGCTACATAAGGCACTTCGCGATGTCTATCCATGTTCTATACCATGCTAACTATCTTATCTAGTAACTATCATATCTTAGCGTTCGCATACAGCACCTAGAGTTGTGACCTTGAACGCTCCTTCATAAGTAGATAACTCCTACACGATAGAAAAGACGTTCAAGAGAAAACGGTCTAAGTTTTACTGCAATTAGTATGCAGCAGAGCTTTCAGAAAAAGCCCAAATATTATACACGATAATTCGAACCCGTTTTGTACGCAAAGTAGCAATCCGCGGGCAATATAAGGCACTTAGCGATGTCTATCTATGTTCTATACCATGCCAATGTAACTATCATATCTTAGAGTTCGCATACAGCACCTAGAGTTGTGACCTTGAACGCTCCTTCATAAGTAGATAACTCCTTCACGACAGAAAAAAAGTTCAAGAGAAAACGGTCTAAGTTTTACTGCAATTAGTATGCAGCAGAGCTTTCAGAAAATGCCCAAATAATATACACGTCAATTCGAACGCGTTTTGTACGCAAAGTATTAATCCGCGGGCTATATAAGGCACTTCGCGATGTCTATCCATGTTCTATACCATGCCAATGTAACTATCATATCTTAGAGTTCGCATACAGCACCTAGAGTTGTGACCTTGAACCCTCCTTCATATGTAGATAACACCTACACGATAGAAAAGACGTTGAAGAGAAAACGGTCTAAGTTTTACTGCAATTAGTATGCAGCAGAGCTTTCAGTAAATGCCCAAATAATATACACGTTAATTCGAACGCGTTTTGTACGCAAAGTAGCAATCCGCTGGTAATATATGGCACTTCACGATGTCTATCCATGTTCTATACCATGCCAATGTGACTATCATATCTTAGCGTTCGCATAGAGCACCTAGAGTTGTGACCTTGACCGCTCCTTCATAAGTAGATAACTACTACACAATAGAAAAGACGTACAAGTGAAAATGGATTTAGTTTTACTGCAATTACCATGCAGCAGAGCTGCCAAATAATGCCCAGATAATATACGCGTTAATTCTAATTCGTTTTGTAAACAAAGCAGCAATCCGTGGGCTATTAAGGACACTTCGCGATGTCTATCCATGTTATATACCATGCCAATGTAACTATCATATCTTAGCGTTCGCATAGGGCACCAAGAGTTGTGACCTTGAACGCTCCTTCATAAGTAGATAACTACTACACAATAGAGAAGACGTACAAGTGAAAATGGATTTAGTTTCACGGCAATTAGCATGCAGCAGAGCTGCCAAATAATGCCCAGATAATATACGCGTTAATTCTAATGCGTTTTGTAAACAAAGCAGCAATCCGTGGGCTATTAAGGACACTTTGCGATGCCCATCCATTTTCTATACCATGCCATTTTAACTACCATATCTTAGCGTTTGCATACAGCACCTAGAGTTGTGACGTTGACCGCTCCTTTATAAGTAGATAACTACTACACAATAGAAAAGACGTACAAGTGAAAATGGATTTAGTTTTACTGCAATTACCATGCAGCAGAGCTGCTAAATAATGCCCAGATAATATACGCGTTAATTCTAATTCGTTTTGTAAACAAAGCAGCAATCCGTGGGCTATTAAGGACACTTCGCGATGTCTATCCATGTTCTATACCATGCCAATGTAACTATCATATCTTAGCGTTCGCATAGAGCACGTAGAGTTGTGACCTTGAACGCTCCTTCATGACTAGATATCTCCTACACGATATAAAATACGTACAATAGAAAACGGACTAAGTTTTACTGCAATTAGCATGCAGCAGAGCTGCCAAATAATGACCAGATAATATACGCGTTAATTCGAATGCGTTTTGTAAACAAAGCAGCAATCCGTGGGCTATTAAGGACACTTCGCGATGCCTATCCATTTTCTATACCATGCCATTGTAACTACCATATCTTAGCGTTCGCATACAGTACCTAGAGTTGTGACCTTGAACGCTCCTTCATAAGTAGATAACTCCTACACGATAGAAAAGACGTTCAAGAGAAAACGGTCTAAGTTTTACTGCAATTAGTATCCAGCAGAGCTTTCAAAAAGTACCCAATTAATATACACGTCAATTCGAACCCGTTTTGTACGCAAAGTAGCAATCCGCGGGCAATATAAGGCACTTAGCGATGTCTATCTATGTTCTATACCATGCCAATGTAACTATCATACCTTAGCGTTCGCATACAGCACCTAGAGTTGTGACCTTGAACGCTCCTTCATAAGTAGATAACTCCTACACGATATAAGAGACGTTCAAGAGAAAGCGGTCTAAGTTTAACTGCAATTAGTATGCAGCAAAGCTTTCAAAAAGTACCCAATTAATATACACGTCAATTCGAACGCGCTTTGTAGGCAAAGTAGCAATCCGCGGGCTATATAAGGCACTTCGCGATGTCTATCCATGTTCTATATCATGCCAATGTAACTACCATATCTTAGCGTTCGCATAGAGCACCTAGAGTTGTGACCTTGAAGGCTCCTTCATAAGTAGATAACTACTACACAATAGAAAAGACGTACAAGTGAAAATGGATTTAGTTTCACGGCAATTAGCATGCAGCAGAGCTGCCAAATAATGCCCAGATAATATACGCGTTAATTCTAATGCGTTTTGTAAACAAAGCAGCAATCCGTGGGCTATTAAGGACACTTTGCGATGCCTATCCATTATCTATACCATGCCATTGTAACTACCATATCTTAGCGTTCGCATACAGTACCTAGAGTTGTGACCTTGAACGCTCCTTCATAAGTAGATAACTCCTACACGATAGAAAAGACGTTCAAGAGAAAACGGTCTAAGTTCTACTGCAATTAGTATGCAGCAGAGCTTTCAGAAAATGCCCAAATAATATACACGTTAATTCGAACCCGTTTTGTACGCAAAGTAGCAATCCGCAGGCAATATAAGGCACTTAGCGATGTCTATCTATGTTCTATACCATGCCAATGTAACTATCATATCTTAGCGTTCGCATACAGCACCTAGAGTTGTGACCTTGATCGCTCCTTCATAAGTAGATAACTCCTACACGATATAAGAGACGTTCAAGAGAAAGCGGTCTAAGTTTTACTGCAATTAGTATGCAGCAAAGCTTTCAAAAAGTACCCAATTAATATACACGTCAATTCGAACGCGCTTTGTACGCAAAGTAGCAATCCGCGGGCTATATAAGGCACTTCGCGATATCTATCCATGTTCTATACCATGGCAATGTAACTACCATATCTTAGCGTTCGCATAGAGCACCTAGAGTTGTGACCTTGAATATTCCTTCATAAGTAGATAACTCCTACACGATAGAAAAGACGATCAAGAGAAAACGGTCTAAATTTTACTGCAATTAGTATGCAGCAGAGCTTTCAGAAAATGCCCAAATAATTTACACGTTAATTCGAACCCGTTTTGTACGCAAAGTAGCAATCCGCGGGCAATATAAGGCACTTAGCGATGTCTATCTATGTTCTATACCATGCCAATGTAACTATCATATCTTAGCGTTCGCATACAGCACCTAGAGTTGTGACCTTGAACGCTCCTTCATAAGTAGATAACTCCTACACGATAGAAAAGACGTTCAAGAGAAGACGGTCTAAGATTTACTGCAATTAGGATGCAGCAAAGCTTTCAGAAAATGCCCAAATAACATACACGTTAATTCGAACCCGTTTTGTACGCAAAGTAGCAATGCGCGGGCAATATAAGGCACTTAGCGATGTCTATCTATGTTCTATACCATGCAAATGTAACTATCATATCTTAGCGTTCGCATAGAGCACCTAGAGTTGTGACCTTGACCGCTCCTTCATAAGTAGATAACTACTACACAATAGAAAAGACGTACAAGTGAAAATGGATTTAGTTTTACGGCAATTAGCATGCAGCAGAGCTGCCAAATAATGCCCAGATAATATACGCGTTAATTCTAATGCGTTTTGTAAACAAAGCAGCAATCCGTGGACTATTAAGGACACTTTGCGATGCCTATCCATTTTCTATACCATGCCATTGTAACTACCATATCTTAGCGTTCGCATACAGTACCTAGAGTTGTGACCTTGAATGCTCCTTCATAAGTAGATAACTCCTACACGATAGAAAAGGCGTTCAAGAGAAAACGGTCTAAGTTTTACTGCAATTAGTATGCAGCAGAGCTTTCAGAAAATGCCCAAATAATATACACGTTAATTCGAACCCGTTTTGTACGCAAGGCAGCAATCCGCGGGCAATATTAGCGATGTCTATCTATGTTCTATACCATGCCAATGTAACTATCATATCTTAGAGTTCGCATACAGCACTTAGAGATGTGACCTTGAACGCTCCTTCATAAGTAGATAACTCCTTCACGATAGAAAAGACGTTCAAGAGAAAACGGTCTAAGTTTTACTGCAATTAGTTTGCAGCAGAGCTTTCAGAAAATGCCCAAATAATATACACGTTAATTCGAACCCGTCTTGTACGCAAAGTAGCAATCCGCGGGCAATATAAGGCACTTAGCGATGTCTATCTATGTTCTATACCATGCCAATGTAACTATCATACCTTAGCGTTCGCATACAGCACCTATAGTTGCATACAGCATACAGCACTTGAACGCTCCTTCATAAGTAGATAACTCCTACACGATAGAAAAGACGTTCAAGAGAAAACGGTCTAAGTTTTACTGCAATTAGTATGCAGCAGAGCTTTCAAAAAGTACCCAATTAATATACACGTCAATTCGAACGCGTTTTGTACGCAAAGTATCAATCCGCGGGCTATCTTAGGCACTTCGCGATGTCTATCCATGTTCTATACCATGCCAATGTAACTATCATATCTTAGCGTTCGCATAGAGCACCTAGAGTTGTGACCTTGAACGCTCCTTCATAAGTAGAAAACTACTACACAATAGAAAAGACGTACAAGTGAAAATGGATTTAGTTTTAGGGCAATTAGCATGCAGCAGAGCTGCCAAATAATGCCCGGATAATATACGCGTTAATTCTAATGCGTTTTGTAAACAAAGCAGCAATCCGTGGGCTATTAAGGACACTTTGCGATGCCTATCCATTTTCTATACCATGCCATTGTAACTACCATATCTTAGCGTTTGCATACAGCACCTAGAGTTGTGACCTTGAACGCTCCTTCATATGTAGATAACTCCTACACGATAGAAAAGACGTTGAAGAGAAAACGGTCTAAGTTTTACTGCAATTAGTATGCAGCAGAGCTTTCAAAAAGTACCCAATTAATATACACGTCAATTCGAACGCGTTTTGTACGCAAAGTAGCAATCCGCGGGCTACATAAGGCACTTCGCGATGTCTATCCATGTTCTATACTATGCTAACTATCTTATCTAGTAACTATCATATCTTAGCGTTCGCATACAGCACCTAGAGTTGTGACCTTGAACGCTCCTTCATAAGTAGATAACTCCTACACGATAGAAAAGACGTTCAAGAGAAAACGGTCTAAGTTTTACTGCAATTAGTATGCAGCAGAGCTTTCAGAAAAAGCCCAAATATTATACACGATAATTCGAACCCGTTTTGTACGCAAAGTAGCAATCCGCGGGCAATATAAGGCACTTAGCGATGTCTATCTATGTTCTATACCATGCCAATGTAACTATCATATCTTAGAGTTCGCATACAGCACCTAGAGTTGTGACCTTGAACGCTCCTTCATAAGTAGATAACTCCTTCACGACAGAAAAAAAGTTCAAGAGAAAACGGTCTAAGTTTTACTGCAATTAGTATGCAGCAGAGCTTTCAGAAAATGCCCAAATAATATACACGTCAATTCGAACGCGTTTTGTACGCAAAGTATTAATCCGCGGGCTATATAAGGCACTTCGCGATGTCTATCCATGTTCTATACCATGCCAATGTAACTATCATATCTTAGAGTTCGCATACAGCACCTAGAGTTGTGACCTTGAACCCTCCTTCATATGTAGATAACACCTACACGATAGAAAAGACGTTGAAGAGAAAACGGTCTAAGTTTTACTGCAATTAGTATGCAGCAGAGCTTTCAGTAAATGCCCAAATAATATACACGTTAATTCGAACGCGTTTTGTACGCAAAGTAGCAATCCGCTGGTAATATATGGCACTTCACGATGTCTATCCATGTTCTATACCATGCCAATGTGACTATCATATCTTAGCGTTCGCATAGAGCACCTAGAGTTGTGACCTTGACCGCTCCTTCATAAGTAGATAACTACTACACAATAGAAAAGACGTACAAGTGAAAATGGATTTAGTTTTACTGCAATTACCATGCAGCAGAGCTGCCAAATAATGCCCAGATAATATACGCGTTAATTCTAATTCGTTTTGTAAACAAAGCAGCAATCCGTGGGCTATTAAGGACACTTCGCGATGTCTATCCATGTTATATACCATGCCAATGTAACTATCATATCTTAGCGTTCGCATAGGGCACCAAGAGTTGTGACCTTGAACGCTCCTTCATAAGTAGATAACTACTACACAATAGAGAAGACGTACAAGTGAAAATGGATTTAGTTTCACGGCAATTAGCATGCAGCAGAGCTGCCAAATAATGCCCAGATAATATACGCGTTAATTCTAATGCGTTTTGTAAACAAAGCAGCAATCCGTGGGCTATTAAGGACACTTCGCGATGCCTATCCATTTTCTATGCCATGCCATTGTAACTACCATATCTTAGCGTTCACATACAGTACCTAGAGTTGTGACCTTGAACGCTCCTTCATAAGTAGATAACTCCTACACGATATAAGAGACGTTCAAGAGAAAGCCGTCTAAGTTTTACTGCAATTAGTATGCAGCAGAGCTTTCAAAAAGTACCCAAATAATATACACGTTAAATCGAACCCGTTTTGTACGCAAAGTAGCAATCCGCGGGCAATATAAGGCACTTAGCGATGTCTATCTATGTTCTATACCATGCAAATGTAACTATCATAATTTAGCGTTCGCATACAGCACCTAGAGTTGTGACCTTGAACGTTCCTTCATAAGTAGATAACTACTACACAATAGAAAAGACGTACAAGTGAAAATGGATTTAGTTTTACTGCAATTACCATGCAGCACAGCTGCCAAATAATGCCCAGATAATATACGCATTAATTCTAATTCGTTTTGTAAACAAAGCAGCAATCCGTGGGCTATTAAGGACACTTCGCGATGTCTATCCATGTTCTATACCATGCCAATGTAACTATCATATCTTAGCGTTCGCATAGAGCACCTAGAGTTGTGACCTTGAACGCTCCTTCATAAGTAGAAAACTACTACACAATAGAAAAGACGTACAAGTGAAAATGGATTTAGTTTTAGGGCAATTAGCATGCAGCAGAGCTGCCAAATAATGCCCGGATAATATACGCGTTAATTCTAATGCGTTTTGTAAACAAAGCAGCAATCCGTGGGCTATTAAGGACACTTTGCGATGCCTATCCATTTTCTATACCATGCCATTGTAACTACCATATCTTAGCGTTTGCATACAGCACCTAGAGTTGTGACCTTGAACGCTCCTTCATATGTAGATAACTCCTACACGATAGAAAAGACGTTGAAGAGAAAACGGTCTAAGTTTTACTGCAATTAGTATGCAGCAGAGCTTTCAAAAAGTACCCAATTAATATACACGTCAATTCGAACGCGTTTTGTACGCAAAGTAGCAATCCGCGGGCTACATAAGGCACTTCGCGATGTCTATCCATGTTCTATACCATGCTAACTATCTTATCTAGTAACTATCATATCTTAGCGTTCGCATACAGCACCTAGAGTTGTGACCTTGAACGCTCCTTCATAAGTAGATAACTCCTACACGATAGAAAAGACGTTCAAGAGAAAACGGTCTAAGTTTTACTGCAATTAGTATGCAGCAGAGCTTTCAGAAAAAGCCCAAATATTATACACGATAATTCGAACCCGTTTTGTACGCAAAGTAGCAATCCGCGGGCAATATAAGGCACTTAGCGATGTCTATCTATGTTCTATACCATGCCAATGTAACTATCATATCTTAGAGTTCGCATACAGCACCTAGAGTTGTGACCTTGAACGCTCCTTCATAAGTAGATAACTCCTTCACGACAGAAAAAAAGTTCAAGAGAAAACGGTCTAAGTTTTACTGCAATTAGTATGCAGCAGAGCTTTCAGAAAATGCCCAAATAATATACACGTCAATTCGAACGCGTTTTGTACGCAAAGTATTAATCCGCGGGCTATATAAGGCACTTCGCGATGTCTATCCATGTTCTATACCATGCCAATGTAACTATCATATCTTAGAGTTCGCATACAGCACCTAGAGTTGTGACCTTGAACCCTCCTTCATATGTAGATAACACCTACACGATAGAAAAGACGTTGAAGAGAAAACGGTCTAAGTTTTACTGCAATTAGTATGCAGCAGAGCTTTCAGTAAATGCCCAAATAATATACACGTTAATTCGAACGCGTTTTGTACGCAAAGTAGCAATCCGCTGGTAATATATGGCACTTCACGATGTCTATCCATGTTCTATACCATGCCAATGTGACTATCATATCTTAGCGTTCGCATAGAGCACCTAGAGTTGTGACCTTGACCGCTCCTTCATAAGTAGATAACTACTACACAATAGAAAAGACGTACAAGTGAAAATGGATTTAGTTTTACTGCAATTACCATGCAGCAGAGCTGCCAAATAATGCCCAGATAATATACGCGTTAATTCTAATTCGTTTTGTAAACAAAGCAGCAATCCGTGGGCTATTAAGGACACTTCGCGATGTCTATCCATGTTATATACCATGCCAATGTAACTATCATATCTTAGCGTTCGCATAGGGCACCAAGAGTTGTGACCTTGAACGCTCCTTCATAAGTAGATAACTACTACACAATAGAGAAGACGTACAAGTGAAAATGGATTTAGTTTCACGGCAATTAGCATGCAGCAGAGCTGCCAAATAATGCCCAGATAATATACGCGTTAATTCTAATGCGTTTTGTAAACAAAGCAGCAATCCGTGGGCTATTAAGGACACTTTGCGATGCCCATCCATTTTCTATACCATGCCATTTTAACTACCATATCTTAGCGTTTGCATACAGCACCTAGAGTTGTGACGTTGACCGCTCCTTTATAAGTAGATAACTACTACACAATAGAAAAGACGTACAAGTGAAAATGGATTTAGTTTTACTGCAATTACCATGCAGCAGAGCTGCTAAATAATGCCCAGATAATATACGCGTTAATTCTAATTCGTTTTGTAAACAAAGCAGCAATCCGTGGGCTATTAAGGACACTTCGCGATGTCTATCCATGTTCTATACCATGCCAATGTAACTATCATATCTTAGCGTTCGCATAGAGCACGTAGAGTTGTGACCTTGAACGCTCCTTCATGACTAGATATCTCCTACACGATATAAAATACGTACAATAGAAAACGGACTAAGTTTTACTGCAATTAGCATGCAGCAGAGCTGCCAAATAATGACCAGATAATATACGCGTTAATTCGAATGCGTTTTGTAAACAAAGCAGCAATCCGTGGGCTATTAAGGACACTTCGCGATGCCTATCCATTTTCTATACCATGCCATTGTAACTACCATATCTTAGCGTTCGCATACAGTACCTAGAGTTGTGACCTTGAACGCTCCTTCATAAGTAGATAACTCCTACACGATAGAAAAGACGTTCAAGAGAAAACGGTCTAAGTTTTACTGCAATTAGTATCCAGCAGAGCTTTCAAAAAGTACCCAATTAATATACACGTCAATTCGAACCCGTTTTGTACGCAAAGTAGCAATCCGCGGGCAATATAAGGCACTTAGCGATGTCTATCTATGTTCTATACCATGCCAATGTAACTATCATACCTTAGCGTTCGCATACAGCACCTAGAGTTGTGACCTTGAACGCTCCTTCATAAGTAGATAACTCCTACACGATATAAGAGACGTTCAAGAGAAAGCGGTCTAAGTTTAACTGCAATTAGTATGCAGCAAAGCTTTCAAAAAGTACCCAATTAATATACACGTCAATTCGAACGCGCTTTGTAGGCAAAGTAGCAATCCGCGGGCTATATAAGGCACTTCGCGATGTCTATCCATGTTCTATATCATGCCAATGTAACTACCATATCTTAGCGTTCGCATAGAGCACCTAGAGTTGTGACCTTGAAGGCTCCTTCATAAGTAGATAACTACTACACAATAGAAAAGACGTACAAGTGAAAATGGATTTAGTTTCACGGCAATTAGCATGCAGCAGAGCTGCCAAATAATGCCCAGATAATATACGCGTTAATTCTAATGCGTTTTGTAAACAAAGCAGCAATCCGTGGGCTATTAAGGACACTTTGCGATGCCTATCCATTATCTATACCATGCCATTGTAACTACCATATCTTAGCGTTCGCATACAGTACCTAGAGTTGTGACCTTGAACGCTCCTTCATAAGTAGATAACTCCTACACGATAGAAAAGACGTTCAAGAGAAAACGGTCTAAGTTCTACTGCAATTAGTATGCAGCAGAGCTTTCAGAAAATGCCCAAATAATATACACGTTAATTCGAACCCGTTTTGTACGCAAAGTAGCAATCCGCAGGCAATATAAGGCACTTAGCGATGTCTATCTATGTTCTATACCATGCCAATGTAACTATCATATCTTAGCGTTCGCATACAGCACCTAGAGTTGTGACCTTGATCGCTCCTTCATAAGTAGATAACTCCTACACGATATAAGAGACGTTCAAGAGAAAGCGGTCTAAGTTTTACTGCAATTAGTATGCAGCAAAGCTTTCAAAAAGTACCCAATTAATATACACGTCAATTCGAACGCGCTTTGTACGCAAAGTAGCAATCCGCGGGCTATATAAGGCACTTCGCGATATCTATCCATGTTCTATACCATGGCAATGTAACTACCATATCTTAGCGTTCGCATAGAGCACCTAGAGTTGTGACCTTGAATATTCCTTCATAAGTAGATAACTCCTACACGATAGAAAAGACGATCAAGAGAAAACGGTCTAAATTTTACTGCAATTAGTATGCAGCAGAGCTTTCAGAAAATGCCCAAATAATTTACACGTTAATTCGAACCCGTTTTGTACGCAAAGTAGCAATCCGCGGGCAATATAAGGCACTTAGCGATGTCTATCTATGTTCTATACCATGCCAATGTAACTATCATATCTTAGCGTTCGCATACAGCACCTAGAGTTGTGACCTTGAACGCTCCTTCATAAGTAGATAACTCCTACACGATAGAAAAGACGTTCAAGAGAAGACGGTCTAAGATTTACTGCAATTAGGATGCAGCAAAGCTTTCAGAAAATGCCCAAATAACATACACGTTAATTCGAACCCGTTTTGTACGCAAAGTAGCAATGCGCGGGCAATATAAGGCACTTAGCGATGTCTATCTATGTTCTATACCATGCAAATGTAACTATCATATCTTAGCGTTCGCATAGAGCACCTAGAGTTGTGACCTTGACCGCTCCTTCATAAGTAGATAACTACTACACAATAGAAAAGACGTACAAGTGAAAATGGATTTAGTTTTACGGCAATTAGCATGCAGCAGAGCTGCCAAATAATGCCCAGATAATATACGCGTTAATTCTAATGCGTTTTGTAAACAAAGCAGCAATCCGTGGACTATTAAGGACACTTTGCGATGCCTATCCATTTTCTATACCATGCCATTGTAACTACCATATCTTAGCGTTCGCATACAGTACCTAGAGTTGTGACCTTGAATGCTCCTTCATAAGTAGATAACTCCTACACGATAGAAAAGGCGTTCAAGAGAAAACGGTCTAAGTTTTACTGCAATTAGTATGCAGCAGAGCTTTCAGAAAATGCCCAAATAATATACACGTTAATTCGAACCCGTTTTGTACGCAAGGCAGCAATCCGCGGGCAATATTAGCGATGTCTATCTATGTTCTATACCATGCCAATGTAACTATCATATCTTAGAGTTCGCATACAGCACTTAGAGATGTGACCTTGAACGCTCCTTCATAAGTAGATAACTCCTTCACGATAGAAAAGACGTTCAAGAGAAAACGGTCTAAGTTTTACTGCAATTAGTTTGCAGCAGAGCTTTCAGAAAATGCCCAAATAATATACACGTTAATTCGAACCCGTCTTGTACGCAAAGTAGCAATCCGCGGGCAATATAAGGCACTTAGCGATGTCTATCTATGTTCTATACCATGCCAATGTAACTATCATACCTTAGCGTTCGCATACAGCACCTATAGTTGCATACAGCATACAGCACTTGAACGCTCCTTCATAAGTAGATAACTCCTACACGATAGAAAAGACGTTCAAGAGAAAACGGTCTAAGTTTTACTGCAATTAGTATGCAGCAGAGCTTTCAAAAAGTACCCAATTAATATACACGTCAATTCGAACGCGTTTTGTACGCAAAGTATCAATCCGCGGGCTATCTTAGGCACTTCGCGATGTCTATCCATGTTCTATACCATGCCAATGTAACTATCATATCTTAGCGTTCGCATAGAGCACCTAGAGTTGTGACCTTGAACGCTCCTTCATAAGTAGAAAACTACTACACAATAGAAAAGACGTACAAGTGAAAATGGATTTAGTTTTAGGGCAATTAGCATGCAGCAGAGCTGCCAAATAATGCCCGGATAATATACGCGTTAATTCTAATGCGTTTTGTAAACAAAGCAGCAATCCGTGGGCTATTAAGGACACTTTGCGATGCCTATCCATTTTCTATACCATGCCATTGTAACTACCATATCTTAGCGTTTGCATACAGCACCTAGAGTTGTGACCTTGAACGCTCCTTCATATGTAGATAACTCCTACACGATAGAAAAGACGTTGAAGAGAAAACGGTCTAAGTTTTACTGCAATTAGTATGCAGCAGAGCTTTCAAAAAGTACCCAATTAATATACACGTCAATTCGAACGCGTTTTGTACGCAAAGTAGCAATCCGCGGGCTACATAAGGCACTTCGCGATGTCTATCCATGTTCTATACTATGCTAACTATCTTATCTAGTAACTATCATATCTTAGCGTTCGCATACAGCACCTAGAGTTGTGACCTTGAACGCTCCTTCATAAGTAGATAACTCCTACACGATAGAAAAGACGTTCAAGAGAAAACGGTCTAAGTTTTACTGCAATTAGTATGCAGCAGAGCTTTCAGAAAAAGCCCAAATATTATACACGATAATTCGAACCCGTTTTGTACGCAAAGTAGCAATCCGCGGGCAATATAAGGCACTTAGCGATGTCTATCTATGTTCTATACCATGCCAATGTAACTATCATATCTTAGAGTTCGCATACAGCACCTAGAGTTGTGACCTTGAACGCTCCTTCATAAGTAGATAACTCCTTCACGACAGAAAAAAAGTTCAAGAGAAAACGGTCTAAGTTTTACTGCAATTAGTATGCAGCAGAGCTTTCAGAAAATGCCCAAATAATATACACGTCAATTCGAACGCGTTTTGTACGCAAAGTATTAATCCGCGGGCTATATAAGGCACTTCGCGATGTCTATCCATGTTCTATACCATGCCAATGTAACTATCATATCTTAGAGTTCGCATACAGCACCTAGAGTTGTGACCTTGAACCCTCCTTCATATGTAGATAACACCTACACGATAGAAAAGACGTTGAAGAGAAAACGGTCTAAGTTTTACTGCAATTAGTATGCAGCAGAGCTTTCAGTAAATGCCCAAATAATATACACGTTAATTCGAACGCGTTTTGTACGCAAAGTAGCAATCCGCTGGTAATATATGGCACTTCACGATGTCTATCCATGTTCTATACCATGCCAATGTGACTATCATATCTTAGCGTTCGCATAGAGCACCTAGAGTTGTGACCTTGACCGCTCCTTCATAAGTAGATAACTACTACACAATAGAAAAGACGTACAAGTGAAAATGGATTTAGTTTTACTGCAATTACCATGCAGCAGAGCTGCCAAATAATGCCCAGATAATATACGCGTTAATTCTAATTCGTTTTGTAAACAAAGCAGCAATCCGTGGGCTATTAAGGACACTTCGCGATGTCTATCCATGTTATATACCATGCCAATGTAACTATCATATCTTAGCGTTCGCATAGGGCACCAAGAGTTGTGACCTTGAACGCTCCTTCATAAGTAGATAACTACTACACAATAGAGAAGACGTACAAGTGAAAATGGATTTAGTTTCACGGCAATTAGCATGCAGCAGAGCTGCCAAATAATGCCCAGATAATATACGCGTTAATTCTAATGCGTTTTGTAAACAAAGCAGCAATCCGTGGGCTATTAAGGACACTTTGCGATGCCCATCCATTTTCTATACCATGCCATTTTAACTACCATATCTTAGCGTTTGCATACAGCACCTAGAGTTGTGACGTTGACCGCTCCTTTATAAGTAGATAACTACTACACAATAGAAAAGACGTACAAGTGAAAATGGATTTAGTTTTACTGCAATTACCATGCAGCAGAGCTGCTAAATAATGCCCAGATAATATACGCGTTAATTCTAATTCGTTTTGTAAACAAAGCAGCAATCCGTGGGCTATTAAGGACACTTCGCGATGTCTATCCATGTTCTATACCATGCCAATGTAACTATCATATCTTAGCGTTCGCATAGAGCACGTAGAGTTGTGACCTTGAACGCTCCTTCATGACTAGATATCTCCTACACGATATAAAATACGTACAATAGAAAACGGACTAAGTTTTACTGCAATTAGCATGCAGCAGAGCTGCCAAATAATGACCAGATAATATACGCGTTAATTCGAATGCGTTTTGTAAACAAAGCAGCAATCCGTGGGCTATTAAGGACACTTCGCGATGCCTATCCATTTTCTATACCATGCCATTGTAACTACCATATCTTAGCGTTCGCATACAGTACCTAGAGTTGTGACCTTGAACGCTCCTTCATAAGTAGATAACTCCTACACGATAGAAAAGACGTTCAAGAGAAAACGGTCTAAGTTTTACTGCAATTAGTATCCAGCAGAGCTTTCAAAAAGTACCCAATTAATATACACGTCAATTCGAACCCGTTTTGTACGCAAAGTAGCAATCCGCGGGCAATATAAGGCACTTAGCGATGTCTATCTATGTTCTATACCATGCCAATGTAACTATCATACCTTAGCGTTCGCATACAGCACCTAGAGTTGTGACCTTGAACGCTCCTTCATAAGTAGATAACTCCTACACGATATAAGAGACGTTCAAGAGAAAGCGGTCTAAGTTTAACTGCAATTAGTATGCAGCAAAGCTTTCAAAAAGTACCCAATTAATATACACGTCAATTCGAACGCGCTTTGTAGGCAAAGTAGCAATCCGCGGGCTATATAAGGCACTTCGCGATGTCTATCCATGTTCTATATCATGCCAATGTAACTACCATATCTTAGCGTTCGCATAGAGCACCTAGAGTTGTGACCTTGAACGCTCCTTCATAAGTAGATAACTACTACACAATAGAAAAGACGTACAAGTGAAAATGGATTTAGTTTCACGGCAATTAGCATGCAGCAGAGCTGCCAAATAATGCCCAGATAATATACGCGTTAATTCTAATGCGTTTTGTAAACAAAGCAGCAATCCGTGGGCTATTAAGGACACTTTGCGATGCCTATCCATTATCTATACCATGCCATTGTAACTACCATATCTTAGCGTTCGCATACAGTACCTAGAGTTGTGACCTTGAACGCTCCTTCATAAGTAGATAACTCCTACACGATAGAAAAGACGTTCAAGAGAAAACGGTCTAAGTTCTACTGCAATTAGTATGCAGCAGAGCTTTCAGAAAATGCCCAAATAATATACACGTTAATTCGAACCCGTTTTGTACGCAAAGTAGCAATCCGCAGGCAATATAAGGCACTTAGCGATGTCTATCTATGTTCTATACCATGCCAATGTAACTATCATATCTTAGCGTTCGCATACAGCACCTAGAGTTGTGACCTTGATCGCTCCTTCATAAGTAGATAACTCCTACACGATATAAGAGACGTTCAAGAGAAAGCGGTCTAAGTTTTACTGCAATTAGTATGCAGCAAAGCTTTCAAAAAGTACCCAATTAATATACACGTCAATTCGAACGCGCTTTGTACGCAAAGTAGCAATCCGCGGGCTATATAAGGCACTTCGCGATATCTATCCATGTTCTATACCATGGCAATGTAACTACCATATCTTAGCGTTCGCATAGAGCACCTAGAGTTGTGACCTTGAATATTCCTTCATAAGTAGATAACTCCTACACGATAGAAAAGACGATCAAGAGAAAACGGTCTAAATTTTACTGCAATTAGTATGCAGCAGAGCTTTCAGAAAATGCCCAAATAATTTACACGTTAATTCGAACCCGTTTTGTACGCAAAGTAGCAATCCGCGGGCAATATAAGGCACTTAGCGATGTCTATCTATGTTCTATACCATGCCAATGTAACTATCATATCTTAGCGTTCGCATACAGCACCTAGAGTTGTGACCTTGAACGCTCCTTCATAAGTAGATAACTCCTACACGATAGAAAAGACGTTCAAGAGAAGACGGTCTAAGATTTACTGCAATTAGGATGCAGCAAAGCTTTCAGAAAATGCCCAAATAACATACACGTTAATTCGAACCCGTTTTGTACGCAAAGTAGCAATGCGCGGGCAATATAAGGCACTTAGCGATGTCTATCTATGTTCTATACCATGCCAATGTAACTATCATATCTTAGCGTTCGCATAGAGCACCTAGAGTTGTGACCTTGACCGCTCCTTCATAAGTAGATAACTACTACACAATAGAAAAGACGTACAAGTGAAAATGGATTTAGTTTTACGGCAATTAGCATGCAGCAGAGCTGCCAAATAATGCCCAGATAATATACGCGTTAATTCTAATGCGTTTTGTAAACAAAGCAGCAATCCGTGGACTATTAAGGACACTTTGCGATGCCTATCCATTTTCTATACCATGCCATTGTAACTACCATATCTTAGCGTTCGCATACAGTACCTAGAGTTGTGACCTTGAATGCTCCTTCATAAGTAGATAACTCCTACACGATAGAAAAGGCGTTCAAGAGAAAACGGTCTAAGTTTTACTGCAATTAGTATGCAGCAGAGCTTTCAGAAAATGCCCAAATAATATACACGTTAATTCGAACCCGTTTTGTACGCAAGGCAGCAATCCGCGGGCAATATTAGCGATGTCTATCTATGTTCTATACCATGCCAATGTAACTATCATATCTTAGAGTTCGCATACAGCACTTAGAGATGTGACCTTGAACGCTCCTTCATAAGTAGATAACTCCTTCACGATAGAAAAGACGTTCAAGAGAAAACGGTCTAAGTTTTACTGCAATTAGTTTGCAGCAGAGCTTTCAGAAAATGCCCAAATAATATACACGTTAATTCGAACCCGTCTTGTACGCAAAGTAGCAATCCGCGGGCAATATAAGGCACTTAGCGATGTCTATCTATGTTCTATACCATGCCAATGTAACTATCATACCTTAGCGTTCGCATACAGCACCTATAGTTGCATACAGCATACAGCACTTGAACGCTCCTTCATAAGTAGATAACTCCTACACGATAGAAAAGACGTTCAAGAGAAAACGGTCTAAGTTTTACTGCAATTAGTATGCAGCAGAGCTTTCAAAAAGTACCCAATTAATATACACGTCAATTCGAACGCGTTTTGTACGCAAAGTATCAATCCGCGGGCTATCTTAGGCACTTCGCGATGTCTATCCATGTTCTATACCATGCCAATGTAACTATCATATCTTAGCGTTCGCATAGAGCACCTAGAGTTGTGACCTTGACCGCTCCTTCATAAGTAGATAACTACTACACAATAGAAAAGACGTACAAGTGAAAATGGATTTAGTTTTACTGCAATTACCATGCAGCAGAGCTGCCAAATAATGCCTAGATAATATACGCGTTAATTCTAATTCGTTTTGTAAACAAAGCAGCAATCCGTGGGCTATTAAGGACACTTCGCGATGTCCATCCATGTTCTATACCATGCCAATGTAACTATCATATCTTAGCGTTCGCATAGAGCACCTAGAGTTGTGACCTTGAACGCTCCTTCATAAGTAGATAACTACTACACAACAGAAAAGACGTACAAGTGAAAATGGATTTAGTTTTACGGCAATTAGCATGCAGCAGAGCTGCCAAATAATGCCCGGATAATATACGCGTTAATTCTAATGCGTTTTGTAAACAAAGCAGCAATCCGTGGGCTATTAAGGACACTTTGCGATGCCTATCCATTTTCTATACCATGCCATTGTAACTACCATATCTTAGCGTTCGCATAGAGCACCTAGAGTTGTGACCTTGACCGCTCCTTCATAAGTAGATAACTACTACACAATAGAAAAGACGTACAAGTGAGAATGGATTTAGTTTTACTGCAATTACCATGCAGCAGAGCTGCCAAATAATGCTCAGATAATATACGCGTTAATTCTAATTCGTTTTGTAAACAAAGCAGCAATCCGTGGGCTATTAAGGACACTTCGCGATGCCTATCCATTTTCTATGCCATGCCATTGTAACTACCATATCTTAGCGTTCGCATACAGTACCTAGAGTTGTGACCTTGAACGCTCCTTCATAAGTAGATAACTCCTACACGATATAAGAGACGTTCAAGAGAAAGCCGTCTAAGTTTTACTGCAATTAGTATGCAGCAGAGCTTTCAAAAAGTACCCAAATAATATACACTTTAAATCGAACCCGTTTTGTACGCAAAGTAGCAATCCGCGGGCAATATAAGGCACTTAGCGATGTCTATCTATGTTCTATACCATGCAAATGTAACTATCATAATTTAGCGTTCGCATACAGCACCTAGAGTTGTGACCTTGAACGTTCCTTCATAAGTAGATAACTACTACACAATAGAAAAGACGTACAAGTGAAAATGGATTTAGTTTTACTGCAATTACCATGCAGCACAGCTGCCAAATAATGCCCAGATAATATACGCGTTAATTCTAATTCGTTTTGTAAACAAAGCAGCAATCCGTGGGCTATTAAGGACACTTCGCGATGTCTATCCATGTTCTATACCATGCCAATGTAACTATCATATCTTAGCGTTCGCATAGAGCACCTAGAGTTGTGACCTTGAACGCTCCTTCATAAGTAGAAAACTACTACACAATAGAAAAGACGTACAAGTGAAAATGGATTTAGTTTTAGGGCAATTAGCATGCAGCAGAGCTGCCAAATAATGCCCGGATAATATACGCGTTAATTCTAATGCGTTTTGTAAACAAAGCAGCAATCCGTGGGCTATTAAGGACACTTTGCGATGCCTATCCATTTTCTATACCATGCCATTGTAACTACCATTTCTTAGCGTTTGCATACAGCACCTAGAGTTGTGACCTTGAACGCTCCTTCATATGTAGATAACTCCTACACGATAGAAAAGACGTTGAAGAGAAAACGGTCTAAGTTTTACTGCAATTAGTATGCAGCAGAGCTTTCAAAAAGTACCCAATTAATATACACGTCAATTCGAACGCGTTTTGTACGCAAAGTAGCAATCCGCGGGCTACATAAGGCACTTCGCGATGTCTATCCATGTTCTATACCATGCTAACTATCTTATCTAGTAACTATCATATCTTAGCGTTCGCATACAGCACCTAGAGTTGTGACCTTGAACGCTCCTTCATAAGTAGATAACTCCTACACGATAGAAAAGACGTTCAAGAGAAAACGGTCTAAGTTTTACTGCAATTAGTATGCAGCAGAGCTTTCAGAAAAAGCCCAAATATTATACACGATAATTCGAACCCGTTTTGTACGCAAAGTAGCAATCCGCGGGCAATATAAGGCACTTAGCGATGTCTATCTATGTTCTATACCATGCCAATGTAACTATCATATCTTAGCGTTCGCATACAGCACCTAGAGTTGTGACCTTGAACGCTCCTTCATAAGTAGATAACTCCTACACGATATAAGAGACGTTCAAGAGAAAGCCGTCTAAGTTTTACTGCAATTAGTATGCAGCAGAGCTTTCAAAAAGTACCCAAATAATATACACGTCAATTCGAACGCGTTTTGTACGCAAAGTAGCAATCCGCGGGCAATATAAGGCACTTAGCGATGTCTATCTATGTTCTATACCATGCCAATGTAACTATCATATCGTAGCGTTCGCATAGAGCTCCTAGAGTTGTGACCTTGAACGCTCCTTCATAAGTAGATATCTCCTACACGATATAAAAGACGTACAATAGAAAACGGACTAAGTTTAACTGCAATTAGCATGCAGCAGAGCTGCCAAATAATGCCCATATAATATACGCATTAATTCGAATGCGTTTTGTAAACAAAGCAGCAATCCGTGGGCTATTAAGGACACTTCGCGATGCCTATCCATTTTCTATACCATGCCATTGTAACTACCATATCTTAGCGTTCGCATACAGTACCTAGAGTTGTGACCTTGAACGCTCCTTCATAAGTAGATAACTCCTACACGATAGAAAAGACGTTCAAGAGAAAACGGTCTAAGTTCTACTGCAATTAGTATGCAGCAGAGCTTTCAGAAAATGCCCAAATAATATACACGTTAATTCGAACCCGTTTTGTACGCAAAGTAGCAATCCGCGGGCAATATAAGGCACTTAGCGATGTCTATCTATGTTCTATACCATGCCAATGTAACTATCATATCTTAGCGTTCACATACTGCACCTAGAGTTGTGACCTTGAATGCTCCTTCATAAGTAGATAACTCCTACACGATAGAAAAGACGTTCAAGAGAAAACGGTCTAAGTTTTACTGCAATTAGTATCCAGCAGAGCTTTCAAAAAGTACCCAATTAATATACACGTCAATTCGAACGCGTTTTGTACGCAAAGTATTAATCCGCGGGCTATATAAGGCACTTCGCGATAGAGCACCTAGAGTTGTGACCTTGACCGCTCCTTCATAAGTAGATAACTACTACACAATAGAAAAGACGTACAAGTGAAAATGGATTTAGTTTAACTGCAATTACCATGCAGCAGAGCTGCCAAATAATGCCCAGATAATATACGCGTTAATTCTAATGCGTTTTGTATACAAAGCAGCAATCCGTGGGCTATTAAGGACACTTTGCGATGCCTATCCATTTTCTATACCATGCCATTGTAACTACCATATCTTAGCGTTTGCATACAGCACCTAGAGTTGTGACCTTGACCGCTCCTTCATAAGTAGATAACCACTACACAATAGAAAAGACGTACAAGTGAAAATGGATTTAGTTTTACTGCATTTACCATGTAGCAGAGCTGCCAAATAATGCCCAGATAATATTCGCGTTAATTCTAATGCGTTTTGTAAACAAAGCAGCAATCCGTGGGCTATTAAGGACACTTCGCGATGCCTATCCATTTTCTATCCCATGCCATTGTAACTACCATATCTTAGCGTTCGCATACAGTACCTAGAGTTGTGACCTTGAATGCTCCATCATAAGTAGATAACTCCTACACGATAGAAAAGGCGTTCAAGAGAAAACGGTCTAAGTTTTACTGCAATTAGTATGCAGCAGAGCTTTCAGAAAATGCCCAAATAATATACCCGTTAATTCGAACCCGTTTTGTACGCAAAGCAGCAATCCGCGGGCAATATTAGCGATGTCTATCTATGTTCTATACCATGCCAATGTAACTATCATATCTTAGAGTTCGCATACAGCACCTAGAGTTGTGACCTTGAACGCTCCTTCATAAGTAGATAACTCCTTCACGATAGAAAAGACGTACAAGTGAAAATGGATTTAGTTTTACGGCAATTAGCATGCAGCAGAGCTGCCAAATAATGCCCAGATAATATACGCGTTAATTCTAATGCGTTTTGTAAACAAAGCAGCAATCCGTGGGCTATTAAGGACACTTTGCGATGCCTATCCATTTTCTATACCATGCCATTGTAACTACCATATCTTAGAGTTTGCATACAGCACCTAGAGTTGTGACCTTGAATGCTCCTTCATATGTAGATAACTCCAACACGATAGAAAAGACGTTCAAGACAAAACCGTCTAAATTTTACTGCAATTAGTATGCAGCAGAGCTTTCAGAAAATGCCCAAATAATATACACCTTAATTCGAACGCGTTTTGTACGCAAAGTATCAATCCGCGTGCTATATAAGGCACTTCGCGATGTCTATCCATGTTCTATACCATGCCAATGTAACTATCATATCGTAGCGTTCGCATAGAGCTCCTAGAGTTGTGACCTTGAACGCTCCTTCATAAGTATATATCTCCTACACGATATAAAAGACGTACAATAGAAAACGGACTAAGTTTAACTGCAATTAGCATGCAGCAGAGCTGCCAAATAATGCCCATATAATATACGCATTAATTCGAATGCGTTTTGTAAACAAAGCAGCAATCCGTGGGCTATTAAGGACACTTCGCGATGCCTATCCATTTTCTATACCATGCCATTGTAACTACCATATCTTAGCGTTCGCATACAGTACCTAGAGTTGTGACCTTGAACGCTCCTTCATAAGTAGATAACTCCTACACGATAGAAAAGACGTTCAAGAGAAAACGGTCTAAGTTCTACTGCAATTAGTATGCAGCAGAGCTTTCAGAAAATGCCCAAATAATATACACGTTAATTCGAACCCGTTTTGTACGCAAAGTAGCAATCCGCGGGCAATATAAGGCACTTTGCGATGTCTATCTATGTTCTATACCATGCCAATGTAACTATCATATCTTAGCGTTCACATACTGCACCTAGAGTTGTGACCTTGAATGCTCCTTCATAAGTAGATAACTCCTACACGATAGAAAAGACGTTCAAGAGAAAACGGTCTAAGTTTTACTGCAATTAGTATCCAGCAGAGCTTTCAAAAGGTACCCAATTAATATACACGTCAATTCGAACGCGTTTTGTACGCAAAGTATTAATCCGCGGGCTATATAAGGCACTTCGCGATGTCTATCCATGTTATATACCATGCCAATGTAACTATCATATCTTAGCGTTCGCATAGAGCACCTAGAGTTGTGACCTTGAACGCTCCTTCATAAGTAGATAACTACTACACAATAGAAAAGACGTACAAGTGAAAATGGATTTAGTTTTTCTGCAATTACCATGCAGCAGAGCTGCCAAATAATGCCCAGATAATATACGCGTTAATTCTAATTCGTTTTGTAAACAAAGCAGCAATCCGTGGGCTATTAAGGACACTTCGCGATGTCTATCCATGTTATATACCATGCCAATGTAACTATCATATCTTAGCGTTCGCATAGAGCACCTAGAGTTGTGACCTTGAACGCTCCTTCATAAGTAGATAACTACTACACAATAGAAAAGACGTACAAGTGAAAATGGATTTAGTTTCACGGCAATTAGCATGCAGCAGAGCTGCCAAGTAATGCCCAGATAATATACGCGTTAATTCTAATGCGTTTTGTAAACAAAGCAGCAATCCGTGGGCTATTAAGGACACTTTGCGATGCCTATCCATTTTCTATACCATGCCATTGTAACTACCATATCTTAGCGTTTGCATACAGCACCTAGAGTTGTGACCTTGACCGCTCCTTCATAAGTAGATAACTACTACACAATAGAAATGACGTACAAGTGAAAATGGATTTAGTTTCACGGCAATTAGCATGCAGCAGAGCTGCCAAATAATGCCCAGATAATATACGCGTTAATTCTAATGCGTTTTGTAAACAAAGCAACAATCCGTGGGCTATTAAGGACACTTTGCGATGCCTATCCATTTTCTATACCATGCCATTGTAACTACCATATCTTAGCGTTTGCATACAGCACCTAGAGTTGTGACCTTGACCGCTCCTTCATAAGTAGATAACTACTACACAATAGAAATGACGTACAAGTGAAAATGGATTTAGTTTTACTGCAATTACCACGCAGCAGAGCTGCCAAATAATGCCCAGATAATATACGCCTTAATTCTAATGCGTTTTGTAAACAAAGCAGCAATCCGTGGGATATTAAGGACACTTTGCGATGCCTATCCATTTTCTATACCATGCCATTGTAACTACCATATCTTAGCGTTTTCATACAGCACCTAGAGTTGTGACCTTGAACCCTCCTTCATATGTAGATAACACCTACACGATAGAAAAGACGTTGAAGAGAAAACGGTCTAAGTTTTACTGCAATTAGTATGCAGCAGAGCTTTCAGTAAATGCCCAAATAATATACACGTTAATTCGAACGCGTTTTGTACGCAAAGTAGCAATCCGCTGGTAATATATGGCACTTCACGATGTCTATCCATGTTCTATACCATGCCAATGTAACTATCATATCTTAGCGTTCGCATAGAGCACCTAGAGTTGTGACCTTGACCGCTCCTTCATAAGTAGATAACTACTACACAATAGAAAAGACGTACAAGTGAAAATGGATTTAGTTTTACTGCAATTACCATGCAGCAGAGCTGCCAAATAATGCCCAGATAATATACGCGTTAATTCTAATGCGTTTTGTAAACAAAGCAGCAATCCGTGGGCTATTAAGGACACTTCGCGATGTCTATCCATGTTATATACCATGCCAATGTAACTATCATATCTTAGCGTTCGCATAGAGCACCTAGAGTTGTGACTTTGAACGCTCCTTCATTTGTAGATAACTCCTACACAATAGAAAAGACGTTGAAGAGAAAACGGTCTCAGATTTACTGCAATTAGTATGCAGCAGAGTTTTCAATAAATGCCCAAATAATATACACGTTAATTCGAACGCGTTTTGTACGCAAAGTAGCAATCCGCGGGTAATATAAGGCACTTCACGATGTCTATCCATGTTCTATACCATGCCAATGTAACTATCATATCTTAGCGTTCCCATAGAGCACCTAGAGTTGTGACCTTGACCGCTCCTTCATAAGATGATAACTACTACACAATAGAGAAGACGTACAAGTGAAAATGGATTTAGTTTTACGGCAATTAGCATGCAGCAGAGCTGCCAAATAATGCCCAGACAATATACGCGTTAATTCTAATGCGTTTTGTAAACAAAGCAGCAATCCGTGGGCTATTAAGGACACTTTGCGATGCCTATCTATTTTCTATAACATGCCATTGTAATTACCATATCTTAGCGTTTGCATACAGCACCTAGAGTTGTGACCTTGAACGCTCCTTCATATGTAGTTAACTCCTACACGATAGAAAAGGCGTTCAAGAGAAAACGGTCTAAGTTTTACTGCAATTAGTATGCAGCAGAGCTTTCAGAAAATGCCCAAATAATATACACGTTAATTCGAACCCGTTTTGTACGCAAAGCAGCAATCCGCGGGCAATATTAGCGATGTCTATCTATGTTCTATACCATGCCAATGTAACTATCATATCTTAGAGTTCGCATACAGCACTTAGAGTTGAGACCTTGAACGCTCCTTCATAAGTAGATAACTCCTTCACGATAGAAAAGACGTTCAAGAGAAAACGGTCTAAGTTTTACTGCAATTAGTATGCAGCAGAGCTTTCAGAAAATGCCCAAATAATATACACGTTAATTCGAACCCGTTTTGTACTCAAAGTAGCAATCCGCGGGCACTATAAGGCACTTAACGATGTCTATCTATGTTCTATACCATGCTAATGTAAGTATCATATGTTAGCGTTCGCATACAGCACCTAGAGTTGTGACCTTGAACGCTCGTTCATAAGTAGATAACTCCTACACAATAGAAAAGACGTTCAAGAGAAAGCGGTCTAAGTTTTTCTGCAATTAGTATGCAGCAGAGCTTTCAGAAAAAGCCCAAATATTATACACGATAATTCGAACCCGTTTTGTACGCAAAGTAGAAATCCGCGGGCAATATAAGGCACTTAGCGATGTCTATCTATGTTCTATACCATGCCAATGTAACTATCATATCTTAGCGTTCGCATAGAGCACCTATAGTTGTGACCTTGACCGCTCCTTCATAAGTAGATAACTACTACACAATAGAAAAGACGTACAAGTGAAAATGGATTTAGTTTTACTGCATTTACCATGCAGCAGAGCTGCCAAATAATGCCTAGATAATATACGCGTTAATTCTAATTCGTTTTGTAAACAAAGCAGCAATCCGTGAGCTATTAAGGACACTTCGCGATGCCTATCCATTTTCTATACCATGCCATTGTATCAACCATATCTTAGCGTTCGCATACAGTACCTAGATTTGTGACCTTGTACGCTCCTTCATAAGTAGATAACTCCTACACGATAGAAAAGGCGTTCAAGAGAAAACGGCCTAAGTTTTACTGCAATTAGTATGCAGCAGAGCTTTCAGAGAACGCCCAAATAATATACACATTAATTCGAACCCGTTTTGGACGCAAAGCAGCAATCCGCGGGCAATATAAGGCACTTAGCGATGTCTATTTATGTTCTTTACCATGCCAATGAAACTATCATATCTTAGCGTTCACATACTGCGCCTAGAGTTGTGACCTTGAATGCTCCTTCATAAGTAGATAACTCCTACACGATAGAAAAGACGTTCAAGAGAAAAGGGTCTAAGTTTTACTGCAATTAGTATCCAGTAGAGCTTTCAAAAAGTACCCAATTAATATACACGTCAATTCGAACGCGTTTTGTACGCAAAGTATTAATCCGCGGGCTATATAAGGCACTTCGCGATGTCTATCCATGTTCTATACCATGCCAATGTAACTATCATATCTTAGCGTTCGCATAGAGCACCTAGAGTTGTGACCTTGACCGCTCCTTCATAAGTAGATAACTACTACACAATAGAAAAGACGTACAAGTGAAAATGGATTTAGTTTTACTGCAATTACCATGCAGCAGAGCTGCCAATTAATGCCTAGATAATATACGCGTTAATTCTAATTCGTTTTGTAAACAAAGCAGCAATCCGTGGGCTATTAAGGACACTGCGCGATGTCTATCCATGTTATATACCATGCCAATGTAACTATCATATCTTAACGTTCGCATAGAGCACCTAGAGTTGTGACCTTGAACGCTCCTTCATAAGTAGATAACTACTACACAATAGAAAAGACGTACAAGTGAAAATGGATTTAGTTTCACGGCAATTATCATGCAGCAGAGCTGCCAAATAATGCCCAGATAATATACGCGTTAATTCTAATGCGTTTTGTAAACAAAGCAGCAATCCGTGGGCTATTAAGGACACTTTGCGATGCCTATCCATTTTCTATACCATGCCATTGTAACTACCATATCTTAGCGTTCGCATAGAGCACCTAGAGTTGTGACCTTGACCGCTCCTTCATAAGTAGATAACTACTACACAATAGAAAAAACGTACAAGTGAGAATGGATTTAGTTTTACTGCAATTACCATGCAGCAGAGCTGCCAAATAATGCCCAGATAATATACGCGTTAATTCTAATTCGTTTTGTAAACAAAGCAGCAATCCGTGGGCTATTAAGGACACTTCGCGATGCCTATCCATTTTCTATGCCATGCCATTGTAACTACCATATCTTAGCGTTCGCATACAGTACCTAAAGTTGTGACCTTGAACGCTCCTTCATAAGTAGATAACTCCTACACGATAGAAAAGACGTTCAAGAGAAAACGGTCTAAGTTTTACTGCAATTAGTATGCAGCAGAGCTTTCAGAAAATGCCCAAATAATATACACGTTAAATCGAACCCGTTTTGTACGCAAAGTAGCAATCCGCGGGCAATATAAGGCACTTAGCGATGTCTATCTATGTTCTATACCATGCCAATGTAACTATCATAATTTAGCGTTCGCATACAGCACCTAGAGTTGTGACCTTGAACGCTCCTTCATAAGTAGATAACTACTACACAATAGAAAAGACGTACAAGTGAAAATGGATTTAGTTTTACTGCAATTACCATGCAGCAGATCTGCCAAATAATGCCCAGATAATATACGCGTTAATTCTAATTCGTTTTGTAAACATAGCAGCAATCCGTGGGCTATTAAGGACACTTCGCGATGTCTATCCATGTTCTATACCATGCCAATGTAACTATCATATCTTAGCGTTCGCATAGAGCACCTAGAGTTGTGACCTTGAACGCTCCTTCATAAGTAGAAAACTACTACACAATAGAAAAGACGTACAAGTGAAAATGGATTTAGTTTTAGGGCAATTAGCATGCAGCAGAGGTGCCAAATAATGCCCGGATAATATACGCGTTAATTCTAATGCGTTTTGTAAACAAAGCAGCAATCCGTGGGCTATTAAGGACACTTTGCGATACCTATCCATTTTCTATACCATGCCAATGTAACTATCATATCTTAGCGTTGGCATACAGCACCTAGAGTTGTGACCTTGAACGCTCCTTCATAAGTAGATAACTCCTACACGATAGAAAAGACGTTCAAGAGAAAACGGTCTAAGATTTACTGCAATTAGTATGCAGCAGAGCTTTCAGAAAATGCCCAAATAATATACACGTTAAATCGAACCCGTCTTGTACGCAAAGTAGCAATCCGCGGGCAATATAAGGCACTTAGCGATGTCTATCTATGTTCTATACCATGCCAATGTAACTATCATAATTTAGCGTTCGCATACAGCACCTAGAGTTGTGACCTTGAACGCTCCTTCATAAGTAGATAACTACTACACAATAGAAAAGACGTACAAGTGAAAATGGATTTAGTTTTACTGCAATTACCATGCAGCACAGCTGCCAAATAATGCCCAGATAATATACGCGTTAATTCTAATTCGTTTTGTAAACAAAGCAGCAATCCGTGGGCTATTAAGGACACTTCGCGATGTCTATCCATGTTCTATACCATGCCAATGTAACTATCATATCTTAGCGTTCGCATAGAGCACCTAGAGTTGTGACCTTGAACGCTCCTTCATAAGTAGAAAACTACTACACAATAGAAAAGACGTACAAGTGAAAATGGATTTAGTTTTAGGGCAATTAGCATGCAGCAGAGCTGCCAAATAATGCCCGGATAATATACGCGTTAATTCTAATGCGTTTTGTAAACAAAGCAGCAATCCGTGGGCTATTAAGGACACTTTGCGATGCCTATCCATTTTCTATACCATGCCATTGTAACTACCATATCTTAGCGTTTGCATACAGCACCTAGAGTTGTGACCTTGAACGCTCCTTCATATGTAGATAACTCCTACACGATAGAAAAGACGTTGAAGAGAAAACGGTCTAAGTTTTACTGCAATTAGTATGCAGCAGAGCTTTCAAAAAGTACCCAATTAATATACACGTCAATTCGAACGCGTTTTGTACGCAAAGTAGCAATCCGCGGGCTACATAAGGCACTTCGCGATGTCTATCCATGTTCTATACCATGCCAATGTAACTATCATATCTTAGCGTTCGCATACAGCACCTAGAGTTGTGACCTTGAACGCTCCTTCAAAAGTAGATAACTCCTACACGATAGAAAAGACGTTCAAGAGAAAACGGTCTAAGTTTTACTGCAATTAGTATGCAGCAGAGCTTTCAGAAAAAGCCCAAATATTATACACGATAATTCGAACCCGTTTTGTACGCAAAGTAGCAATCCGCGGGCAATATAAGGCACTTAGCGATGTCTATCTATGTTCTATACCATGCCAATGTAACTATCATATCTTAGCGTTCGCATACAGCACCTAGAGTTGTGACCTTGAACGCTCCTTCATAAGTAGATAACTCCTACACGATATAAGAGACGTTCAAGAGAAAGCCGTCTAAGTTTTACTGCAATTAGTATGCAGCAGAGCTTTCAAAAAGTACCCAAATAATATACACGTCAATTCGAACGCGTTTTGTACGCAAAGTAGCAATCCGCGGGCAATATAAGGCACTTAGCGATGTCTATCTATGTTCTATACCATGCCAATGTAACTATCATATCGTAGCGTTCGCATAGAGCTCCTAGAGTTGTGACCTTGAACGCTCCTTCATAAGTAGATATCTCCTACACGATATAAAAGACGTACAATAGAAAACGGACTAAGTTTAACTGCAATTAGCATGCAGCAGAGCTGCCAAATAATGCCCATATAATATACGCATTAATTCGAATGCGTTTTGTAAACAAAGCAGCAATCCGTGGGCTATTAAGGACACTTCGCGATGCCTATCCATTTTCTATACCATGCCATTGTAACTACCATATCTTAGCGTTCGCATACAGTACCTAGAGTTGTGACCTTGAACGCTCCTTCATAAGTAGATAACTCCTACACGATAGAAAAGACGTTCAAGAGAAAACGGTCTAAGTTCTACTGCAATTAGTATGCAGCAGAGCTTTCAGAAAATGCCCAAATAATATACACGTTAATTCGAACCCGTTTTGTACGCAAAGTAGCAATCCGCGGGCAATATAAGGCACTTAGCGATGTCTATCTATGTTCTATACCATGCCAATGTAACTATCATATCTTAGCGTTCACATACTGCACCTAGAGTTGTGACCTTGAACGCCCCTTCATATGTAGATAACTCCTACACGATAGAAAAGACGTTGAAGAGAAAACGGTCTCAGTTTTACTGCAATTAGTATGCAGCAGAGCTTTCAGTAAATGCCCAAATAATATACACGTTAATTCGAACGCGTTTTGTACGCAAAGTAGCAATCCGCGGGTAATATAAGGCACTTCACGATGTCTATCCATGTTCTATACCATGCCAATGTAACTATCATATCTTAGCGTCCGCATAGAGCACCTAGAGTTGTGACCTTGACCGCTCCTTCATAAGTAGATAACTACTACACAATAGAAAAGACGTACAAGTGAAAATGGATTTAGTTTTACTGCATTTACCATGCAGCAGAACTGCCAAATAATGCCCAGATAATATACGCGTTAATTCTAATGCGTTTTGTAAACAAAGCAGCAATCCGTGGGCTATTAAGGACACTTGGCGATGCCTATCCATTTTCTATACCATGCCATTGTAACTACCATATCTTAGGGTTCGCATACAGTACCTAGAGTTCAAGAGAAAACGGTCTAAGTTTTACTGCAATTAGTATGCAGCAGAGCTTTCAGAAAATGCCCAAATAATATACACGTTAATTCGAACCCGTTTTGTACGCAAAGCAGCAATCCGCGGGCAATATTAGCGATGTCTATCTATGTTCTATACCATGCCAATGTATCTATCATATCTTAGAGTTCGCATACAGCACCTAGAGTAGTGACCTTGAACGCTCCTTCATAAGTAGATAACTCCTACACGATAGAAAAGACGTTCAAGAGAAAACGGTCTAAGTTCTACTGCAATTAGTATGCAGCAGAGCTTTCAGAAAATGCCCAAATAATATACACGTTAATTCGAACCCGTTTTGTACGCAAAGTAGCAATCCGCAGGCAATATAAGGCACTTAGCGATGTCTATCTATGTTCTATACCATGCCAATGTAACTATCATATCTTAGCGTTCGCATACAGCACCTAGAGTTGTGACCTTGATCGCTCCTTCATAAGTAGATAACTCCTACACGATATAAGAGACGTTCAAGAGAAAGCGGTCTAAGTTTTACTGCAATTAGTATGCAGCAAAGCTTTCAAAAAGTACCCAATTAATATACACGTCAATTCGAACGCGCTTTGTACGCAAAGTAGCAATCCGCGGGCTATATAAGGCACTTCGCGATGTCTATCCATGTTCTATACCATGGCAATGTAACTACCATATCTTAGCGTTCTCATAGAGCACCTAGAGTTGTGACCTTGAATATTCCTTCATAAGTAGATAACTCCTACACGATAGAAAAGACGTTCAAGAGAAAACGGTCTAAATTTTACTGCAATTAGTATGCAGCATAGCTTTCAGAAAATGCCCAAATAATTTACACGTTAATTCGAACCCGTTTTGTACGCAAAGTAGCAATCCGCGGGCAATATAAGGCACTTAGCGATGTTTATCTATGTTCTATACCATGCAAATGTAACTATCATATCTTAGCGTTCGCATACAGCACCTAGAGTTGTGACCTTGAAAGCTCCTTCATAAGTAGATAACTCCTTCACGATAGAAAAGACGTTCAAGAGAAAACGGTCTAAGTTTTACTGCAATTAGTATGCAGCAGAGCTTTCAGAAAATGCCCAAATGATATATATACACGTTAATTCGAACCCGTTTTGTACGCAAAGTAGCAATCCGCGGGCAAAATAAGGCACTTAGCGATGTCTATCTATGTTCTATACCATGCCAATGTAACTATCATTTCTTAGCGTTCGCATACAGCACCTAGAGTTGTGACCTTGAACGCTCCTTCATAAGTAGATAACTCCTACACGATATAAGAGACGTTCAAGAGAAAGCGCTCTAAGTTTTACTGCAATTAGTATGCAGAAAAGTTTTCAAAAGTACCCAATTAATATACACGTCAATTCGAACGCGCTTTGTACGCAAAGTAGCAATCTGCGGGCTATATAAGGCACTTCGGGATGTCTATCCATGTTCTATACCATGCCAATGTAACTACCATATCTTAGCGTTCGCATAGAGCACCTAGAGTTTTGACCTTGAATATTCCTTCATAAGTAGATAACTCCTACACGATAGAAAAGACGTTCAAGAGAAAACGGTCTAAATTTTACTGCAATTAGTATGCAGCAGTGCTTTCAGAAAATGACCAAATAATATACACGTTAATTCGAACCCGTTTTGTACCCAAAGTAGCAATCCGCGGGCAATATAAGACACTTAGCGATGTCTATCTATGTTCTATACCATGCCAATGTAACTATCATATCTTAGCGTTCGCATACAGTACCTAGAGTTGTGACCTTGAACGCTCCTTCATAAGCAGATAACTCCTACATGATAGAAAAGACGTTCAAGAGAAAACGGTCTAAGATTTACTGCAATTAGAATGCAGCAAAGCTTTCAGAAAATGCCCAAATAACATACACGTTAATTCGAACCCGTTTTGTACGCAAAGAAGCAATCCGCGGGCAACATAAGGCACTTAGCGATATCTATCTATGTTCTATACCATGCCAATGTAACTATCATATAGTAGCGTTCGCATAGAGCTCCTAGAGTTGTGACCTTGAACGCTCCTTCATAAGTAGATATCTCCTACACGATATAAAAGACGTACAATAGAAAACGGACTAAGTTTAACTGCAATTAGCATGCAGCAGAGCTGCCAAATAATGCCCAGATAATATACGCATTAATTCGAATGCGTTTTGTAAACAAAGCAGCAATCCGTGGGCTATTAAGGACACTTCGCGATGCCTATCCATTTTCTATACCATGCCAATGTAACTATCATATCTTAGCGTTCACATACTGCACCTAGAGTTGTGACCTTGAAGGCTCCTTCATAAGTAGATAACTCCTACACGATAGAAAAGACGTTCAAGAGAAAACGGTCTAAGTTTTACTGCAATTAGTATCCAGCAGAGCTTTCAAAAAGTACCCAGTTAAAATACACGTCAATTCGAACGCGTTTTGTACGCAAAGTATTAATCCGCGGGCTATATAAGGCACTTCGCGATGTCTATCCATGTTCTATACCATGCCAATGTAACTATCATATCTTAGCGTTCGCATAGAGCACCTAGAGTTGTGACCTTGACCGCTCCTTCATAAGTAGATAACTACTACACAATAGAAAAGACGTTCAAGTGAAAATGGATTTAGTTTTACTGCAATTACCATGCAGCAGAGCTGCCAAATAATGCCCAGATAATATACGCGTTAATTCTAATTCGTTTTGTAAACAAAGCAGCAATCCGTGGGCTATTAAGGACACTTCGCGATGTCTATCCATGTTATATACCATGCCAATGTAACTATCATATCTTAGCGTTTGCATAGGGCACCTAGAGTTGTGACCTTGAACGCTCCTTCATAAGTAGATAACTACTACACAATAGAAAAGACGTACAAGTGAAAATGGATTTAGTTTTACGGCAATTAGCATGCAGCAGAGCTGCCAAATAATGCCCAGATAATATACGCGTTAATTCTAATGCGTTTTGTAAACAAGGCAGCAATCCGTGGGCTATTAAAGACACTTTGCGATGCCTATCCATTTTCTATACCATGCCATTGTAACTACCATATCTTAGCGTTTGCATACAGCACCTAGAGTTGTGACCTTGAACGCTCCTTCATATGTAGATAACTCCTACACGATATAAAAGACGTTGAAGAGAAAACGGTCTAAGTTTTACTGCAATTAGTATGCAGCAGAGCTTTCAATAAATGCCCAAATAATATACACTTTAATACGAACGCGTTTTGTACGCAAAATAGCAATCCGCGGGCAATATTAGCGATGTCTATCTATGTTCTATACCATGCCAATGTAACTATCATATCTTAGAGTTCGCATACAGCACCTAGAGTTGTGACCTTGAACGCTCCTTCATAAGTAGATAACTCCTTCACGACAGAAAAGACGTTCAAGAGAAAACGGTCTAAGTTTTACTGCAATTAGTATGCAGCAGAGCATTCAGAAAATGCCCAAATAATATACACGTTAATTCGAACCCGTTTTGTATGCAAAGTAGCAATCCGCGGGCAATATAAGGCACTTAGCGATGTCTATCTATGTTCTATACCATGCCATTGTAACTACCATATCTTAGCGTTCGCATAGAGCACCTAGAGTTGTGACCTTGACCGCTCCTTCATAAGTAGATAACTACTACACAATAGAAAAGACGTACAAGTGAAAATGGATTTAGTTTTACTGCAATTACCATGCAGCAGAGCTGCCAAATAATGCCCAAATAATATACGCGTTAATTCTAATTCGTTTTTAAACAAAGCAGCAATCCGTGGGCTATTAAGAACACTTCGCGATGCCTATCCATTTTCTATACCATGCCATTGTAACTACCATATCTTAGCGTTTGCATAAAGCACCTAGAGTTGTGACCTTGAACGCTCCTTCATAAGTAGATAACTCCTACACGATAGAAAAGACGTTCAAGAGAAAACGGTCTAAGTTTTACTGCAATTAGTATGCAGCAGAGCTTTCAAAAAGTACCCAATTAATATACACGTCAATTCGAACGCGTTTTGTACGCAAAGTAGCAATCCGCGGGCTATATAAGGCACTTCGCGATGTCTATCCATGTTCTATACCATGCCAATGTAACTACCATATCTTAGCGTTCGCATAGAGCACATAGAGTTGTGACCTTGAACGCTCCTTCATAAGTAGATAACTCCTACACGATTGAAAAGACGTTCAAGAGAAAACGGTCTAAGATTTACTGCAATTAGTATGCAGCAGAGCTTTCAGAAAATGCCCAAATAATATACACGTTAATTCGAACCCGTTTTGTACGCAAAGTAGCAATCCGCGGGTAATATAAGGCACTTAGTGATGTCTATCTATGTTCTATACCATGCCAATGTAACTATCATATCTTTGCGTTCGCATAGAGTTTCTAGAGTTGTGACCTTGAACGCTCCTTCATAAGTAGATTTCTCCTACACGATATAAAATACGTACAATAGAAAACGGACTAAGTTTTACTGCAATTAGCATGCAGCAGAGCTGCCTAATAATGCCCAGATAATATACGCGTTAATTCGAATGCGTTTTGTAAACAAAGCAGCAATCCGTGGGCTATTAAGGACACTTCGCGATGCCTATCCATTTTCTATACAATGCCATTGTAACTACCATATCATAGCGTTCGCATACAGCACCTAGAGTTGTGACCTTGAACGCTCCTTCATAAGTAGATAACTCCTACACGATAGAAAAGACGTTCAAGAGAAAACGGTCTAAGTTTTACTGCAATTAGTATGCAGCAGAGCTTTCAGAAAATGCCCAAATAATATACACGTCAATTCGAACGCGTTTTGTACGCAAAGTATTAATCCGCGGGCTATATAAGGCACTTCGCGATGTCTATCCATGTTCTATACCATGCCAATGTAACTATCATATCTTAGCGTTCGCATAGAGCACCTAGAGTTGTGACCTTGACCGCTCCTTCATAAGTAGATAACTACTACACAATAGAAAAGACGTACAAGTGAAAATGGATTTAGTTTTACTGCAATTACCATGCAGCAGAGCTGCCAAATAATGCCCAGATAATATACGCGTTAATTCTAATGCGTTTTGTAAAGAAAGCAGCAATCCGTGGGATATTAAGGACACTTTGCGATGCCTATCCATTTTCTATACCATGCCATTGTAACTACCATATCTTAGCGTTTGCATACAGCACCTAGAGTTGTGACCTTGAACCCTCCTTCATATGTAGATAACACCTACACGATAGAAAAGACGTTGAAGAGAAAACGGTCTAAGTTTTACTGCAATTAGTATGCAGCAGAGCTTTCAGTAAATGCCCAAATAATATACACGTTAATTCGAACGCGTTTTGTACGCAAAGTAGCAATCCGCTGGTAATATATGGCACTTCACGATGTCTATCCATGTTCTATACCATGCCAATGTGACTATCATATCTTAGCGTTCGCATAGAGCACCTAGAGTTGTGACCTTGACCGCTCCTTCATAAGTAGATAACTACTACATAATAGAAAAGACGTACAAGTGAAAATGGATTTAGTTTTACTGCAATTACCATGCAGCAGAGCTGCCAAATAATGCCCAGATAATATACGCGTTAATTCTAATGCGTTTTGTAAACAAAGCAGCAATCCGTGGGCTATTAAGGACACTTTGCGATGCCCATCCATTTTCTATACCATGCCATTTTAACTACCATATCTTAGCGTTTGCATACAGCACCTAGAGTTGTGACGTTGACCGCTCCTTTATAAGTAGATAACTACTACACAATAGAAAAGACGTACAAGTGAAAATGGATTTAGTTTTACTGCAATTACCATGCAGCAGAGCTGCTAAATAATGCCCAGATAATATACGCGTTAATTCTAATTCGTTTTGTAAACAAAGCAGCAATCCGTGGGCTATTAAGGACACTTCGCGATGTCTATCCATGTTCTATACCATGCCAATGTAACTATCATATCTTAGCGTTCGCATAGAGCACGTAGAGTTGTGACCTTGAACGCTCCTTCATGACTAGATATCTCCTACACGATATAAAATACGTACAATAGAAAACGGACTAAGTTTTACTGCAATTAGCATGCAGCAGAGCTGCCAAATAATGACCAGATAATATACGCGTTAATTCGAATGCGTTTTGTAAACAAAGCAGCAATCCGTGGGCTATTGAGGACACTTCGCGATGCCTATCCATTTTCTATACCATGCCATTGTAACTACCATATCTTAGCGTTCGCATACAGTACTTAGAGTTGTGACCTTGAACGCTCCTTCATAAGTAGATAACTCCTACACGATAGAAAAGACGTTCAAGAGAAAACGGTCTAAGTTTTACTGCAATTAGTATCCAGCAGAGCTTTCAAAAAGTACCCAATTAATATACACGTCAATTCGAACGCGTTTTGTACGCAAAGTACTAATCCGCGGGCTATATAAGGCACTTCGCGATGTCTATCCATGTTCTATACCATGCCAATGTAACTATCATATCTTAGCGTTAGCATAGAGCACCTAGAGTTGTGACCTTGACCGCTCCTTCATAAGTAGATAACTCCTACACGATAGAAAAGGCGTTCAAGAGAAAACGGTCTAAGTTTTACTGCAATTAGTATGCAGCAGAGCTTTCAGAAAATGCCCAAATAATATACACGTTAATTCGAACCCGTTTTGTAGGCAAGGCAGCAATCCGCGGGCAATATTAGCGATGTCTATCTATGTTCTATACCATGCCAATGTAACTATCATATCTTAGAGTTCGCATACAGCACTTAGAGATGTGACCTTGAACGCTCCTTCATAAGTAGATAACTCCTTCACGATAGAAAAGACGTTCAAGAGAAAACGGTCTAAGTTTTACTGCAATTAGTATGCAGCAGAGCTTTCAGAAAATGCCCAAATAATATACACGTTAATTCGAACCCGTTTTGTACGCAAAGTAGCAATCCGCGGGCAATATAAGGCACTTAGCGATGTCTATCTATGTTCTATACCATGCCAATGTAACTATCATACCTTAGCGTTCGCATACAGCACCTAGAGTTGTGACCTTGAACGCTCCTTCATAAGTAGATAACTCCTACACGATATAAGAGACGTTCAAGAGAAAGCGGTCTAAGTTTAACTGCAATTAGTATGCAGCAAAGCTTTCAAAAAGTACCCAATTAATATACACGTCAATTCGAACGCGCTTTGTAGGCAAAGTAGCAATCCGCGGGCTATATAAGGCACTTCGCGATGTCTATCCATGTTCTATACCATGGCAATGTAACTACCATATCTTAGCGTTCGCATAGAGCACCTAGAGTTGTGACCTTGAATATTCCTTCATAAGTAGATAACTCCTACACGATAGAAAAGACGTTCAAGAGAAAACGGTCTAAATTTTACTGCAATTAGTATGCAGCAGAGCTTTCAGAAAATGCCCAAATAATTTACACGTTAATTCGAACCCGTTTTGTACGCAAAGTAGCAATCCGCGGGCAATATAAGGCACTTAGCGATGTCTATCTATGTTCTATACCATGCCAATGTAACTATCATATCTTAGCGTTCGCATACAGCACCTAGAGTTGTGACCTTGAACGCTCCTTCATAAGTAGATAACTCCTACACGATAGAAAAGACGTTCAAGAGAAGACGGTCTAAGATTTACTGCAATTAGGATGCAGCAAAGCTTTCAGAAAATGCCTAAATAACATACACGTTAATTCGAACCCGTTTTGTACGCAAAGTAGCAATGCGCGGGCAATATAAGGCACTTAGCGATGTCTATCTATGTTCTATACCATGCCAGTGTAACTATCATATCTTAGCGTTCGCATAGAGCACCTAGAGTTGTGACCTTGACCGCTCCTTCATAAGTAGATAACTACTACACAATAGAAAAGACGTACAAGTGAAAATGGATTTAGTTTTACGGCAATTAGCATGCAGCAGAGCTGCCAAATAATGCCCAGATAATATACGCGTTAATTCTAATGCGTTTTGTAAACAAAGCAGCAATCCGTGGACTATTAAGGACACTTTCCGATGCCTATCCATTTTCTATACCATGCCATTGTAACTACCATATCTTAGCGTTCGCATACAGTACCTAGAGTTGTGACCTTGAATGCTCCTTCATAAGTAGATAACTCCTACACGATAGAAAAGGCGTTCAAGAGAAAACGGTCTAAGTTTTACTGCAATTAGTATGCAGCAGAGCTTTCAGAAAATGCCCAAATAATATACACGTTAATTCGAACCCGTTTTGTACGCAAGGCAGCAATCCGCGGGCAATATTAGCGATGTCTATCTATGTTCTATACCATGCCAATGTAACTATCATATCTTAGAGTTCGCATACAGCACTTAGAGATGTGACCTTGAACGCTCCTTCATAAGTAGATAACTCCTTCACGATAGAAAAGACGTTCAAGAGAAAACGGTCTAAGTTTTACTGCAATTAGTTTGCAGCAGAGCTTTCAGAAAATGCCCAAATAATATACACGTTAATTCGAACCCGTTTTGTACGCAAAGTAGCAATCCGCGGGCAATATAAGGCACTTAGCGATGTCTATCTATGTTCTATACCATGCCAATGTAACTATCATACCTTAGCGTTCACATACAGCACCTATAGTTGCATACAGCATACAGCACTTGAACGCTCCTTCATAAGTAGATAACTCCTACACGATAGAAAAGACGTTCAAGAGAAAACGGTCTAAGTTTTACTGCAATTAGTATGCAGCAGAGCTTTCAAAAAGTACCCAATTAATATACACGTCAATTCGAACGCGTTTTGTACGCAAAGTATCAATCCGCGGGCTATATTAGGCACTTCGCGATGTCTATCCATGATCTATACCATGCCAATGTAACTATCATATCTTAGCGTTCGCATAGAGCACCTAGAGTTGTGACCTTGACCGCTCCTTCATAAGTAGATAACTACTACACAATAGAAAAGACGTACAAGTGAAAATGGATTTAGTTTTACTGCAATTACCATGCAGCAGAGCTGCCAAATAATGCCTAGATAATATACGCGTTAATTCTAATTCGTTTTGTAAACAAAGCAGCAATCCGTGGGCTATTAAGGACACTTCGCGATGTCCATCCATGTTCTATACCATGCCAATGTAACTATCATATCTTAGCGTTCGCATAGAGCACCTAGAGTTGTGACCTTGAACGCTCCTTCATAAGTAGATAACTACTACACAACAGAAAAGACGTACAAGTGAAAATGGATTTAGTTTTACGGCAATTAGCATGCAGCAGAGCTGCCAAATAATGCCCGGATAATATACGCGTTAATTCTAATGCGTTTTGTAAACAAAGCAGCCATCCGTGGGCTATTAAGGACACTTTGCGATGCCTATCCATTTTCTATACCATGCCATTGTAACTACCATATCTTAGCGTTTGCATACAGCACCTAGAGTTGTGACCTTGAACGCTCCTTCATATGTAGATAACTCCTACACGATAGAAAAGACGTTGAAGAGAAAACGGTCTAAGTATCACTGCAATTAGTATGCAGCAGAGCTTTAAAAATGTACCCAATTAATATACACGTCAATTCGAACACGTTTTGTACGCAAAGTAGCAATCCGTGGGCTATTAAGGACACTTTGCGATGCCTATCCATTTTTTATACCATGCCAATGTAACTACCATATCTTAGCGTTTGCATACAGCACCTAGAGTTGTGACCTTGAACGCTCCTTCATAAGTAGATAACTACTACACGATATAAGAGACGTTCAAGAGAAAGCGGTCTAAGTTTTACTGCAATTAGTATGCAGCAAAGCTTTCAAAAAGTACCCAATTAATATACACGTCAATTCGAACGCGCTTTGTACGCAAAGTAGCAATCCGCGGGCTATATAAGGCACTTCGCGATGTCTATCCATGTTCTATACCATGGCAATGTAACTACCATATCTTAGCGTTCGCATAGAGCACCTAGAGTTGTGACCTTGAATATTCCTTCATAAGTAGATAACTCCTACACGATAGAAAAGACGTTGAAGAGAAAACGGTCTAAGTTTTACTGCAATTAGTATGCAGCAGAGCTTTCCGTAAATGTCCAAATAATATACACGTTAATTCGAACGCGTTTTGTACGCAAAGTAGCAATCCGCGGGTAATATAAGGCACTTCACGATGTCTATCCATGTTCTATACCATGCCAATGTCACTATCATATCTTAGCGTTCGCATAGAGCACCTAGAGTTGTGACCTTGACCGCTCCTTCATAAGTAGATAACTACTACACAATAGAAAAGACGTACAAGTGAAAATGGATTTAGTTTTACTGCATTTACCATGCAGCAGAGCTGCCAAATAATGCCCAGATAATATACGCGTTAATTCTAATGCGTTTTGTAAACAAAGCAGCAATCCGTGGGCTATTAAGGATACTTCGCGATGCCTATCCTTTTTCTATACCATGCCATTGTAACTACCATATCTTAGCGTTCGCATACAGTACCTAGAGTTGTGACCTTGAATGCTCCTTCATAAGTAGATAACTCCTACACCATATAAAATACGTACAATAGAAAACGGACTAAGTTTTACTGCAATTACCATGCAGCAGAGCTCCTAAATAATGCCCAGATAATATACGCGTTAATTCTAATTCGTTTTGTAAACAAAGCAGCAATCCGTGGGCTATTAAGGACAGTTCGCGATGTCTATCCATGTTCTATATAATGCCAATGTAACTATCATATCTTAGCGTTCGCATAGAGCACCTAGAGTTGTGACCTTGAACGCTCCTTCATAAGTAGATATCTCCTACACGATATAAAATACGTACAATAGAAAACGGACTAAGTTTTACTGCAATTAGCAAGCAGCAGAGCTGCCAAATAATGCCCAGATAATATACGCATTAATTCGAATGCGTTTTGTAAACAAAGCAGCAATCCGTGGGCTATTAAGGACACTTCGCGTTGTCTATCCATGTTCTATACCATGCCAATGTAACTACCGTATCTTAGCGTTCGCATAGAGCACATAGAGTTGTGACCTTGAACGCTCCTTCATAAGTAGACAACTCCTACACGATTGAAAAGACGTTCAAGAGAAAACGGTCTAAGTTTTACTGCAATTAGTATGCAGCAGAGCTTTCAGAAAATGCCCAGATAATATACACGTTAATTCGAACCCGTTTTGTACGCAAAGCAGCAATCCGCGGGCAATATTAGCGATGTCTATCTATGTTCTATACCATGCCAATGTAACTATCATATCTTAGAGTTCGCATACAGCACCTAGAGTTGTGACCTTGAACACTCCTTCATAAGTAGATAACTCCTACACGATAGAAAAGACGTTCAAGAGAAAACGGTCTAAGTTCTACTGCAATTAGTATGCAGCAGAGCTCTCAGAAAAAGCCCAAATAATATACACGTTAATTCTAACCCGTTTTGTACGCAAAGTAGCAATCCGCGGGCAATATAAGGCACTTAGGGATGTCTATCTATGTTCTATACCATGCCAATGTAACTATCATATCTTAGCGTTCACATACTGCACCTAGAGTTGTGACCTTGAACGCTCCTTCATATGTAGATAACTCCTACACGATAGAAAAGACGTTGAAGAGAAAACGGTCTCAGTTTTACTGCAATTAGTATGCAGCAGAGCTTTCAGTAAATGCCCAAATAATATACACGTTAATTCGAACGCGTTTTGTACGCAAAGTAGTAATCCGCGGGTAATATAAGGCACTTCACGATGTCTATCCATGTTCTATACCATGCCAATGTAACTATCATATCTTAGCGTTCGCATAGAGCACCTAGAGTTGTGACCTTGACCGCTCCTTCATAAGTAGATAACTACTACACAATAGAAAAGACGTACAAGTGAAAATGGATTTAGTTTTACTGCATTTACCATGCAGCAGAGCTGCCAAATAATGCCCAGATAATATACGCGTTAATTCTAATGCGTTTTGTAAACAAAGCAGCAATCCGTGGGCTATTAAGGATACTTCGCGATGCCTATCCTTTTTCTATACCATGCCATTGTAACTACCATATCTTAGCGTTCGCATACAGTACCTAGAGTTGTGACCTTGAATGCTCCTTCATAAGTAGATAACTCCTACACGATTGAAAAGACGTTCAAGAGAAAACGGTCTAAGATTTACTGCAATTAGTATGCAGCAGAGCTTTCAGAAATGGCCCAAATAATATACACGTTAATTCGAACCCGTTTTGTACGCAAAGTAGCAATCCGCGGGCAATATAAGGCACTTAGTGATGTCTATCTATGTTCTATACCATGCCAATGTAACTATCATATCTTAGCGTTCGCATAGAGCTCCTAGTGTTGTGACCTTGAACGCTCCTTCATAAGTAGATATCTCCTACACGATATAAAATACGTACAATAGAAAACGGACTAAGTTTTACTGCAATTAGCATGCAGCAGAGCTGCCAAATAATGCCCAGATAATATACGCGTTAATTCGAATGCGTTTTGTAAACAAAGCAGCAATCCGTGGGTTATTAAGGACACTTCGCGATGTCTATCCATTTTCTATACCATGCCATTGTAACTACCATATCTTAGCGTTCGCATACAGTACCTAGAGTTGTGACCTTGAACGCTCCTTCATAAGTAGATAACTCCTACACGATAGAAAAGACGTTCAAGAGAAAACGGTCTAAGTTTTACTGCAATTAGTATCCAGCAGAGCTTTCAAAAAGTACCCAATTAATATACACGTCAATTCGAACGCGTTTTGAACGCAAAGTATTAATCCGCGGGCTATATAAGGCACTTCGCGATGTCTATCCATGTTCTATACCATGCCAATGTAACTATCATATCTTAGCGTTCGCATAGAGCACCTAGAGTTGTGACCTTGACCGCTCCTTCATAAGTAGATAACTACTACACAATAGAAAAGACGTACAAGCGAAAATGGATTTAGTTTTACTGCAATTACCACGCAGCAGAGCTGCCAAATTATGCCCAGATAATATACGCGTCAATTCTAATTCGTTTTGTAAACAAAGCAGCAATCCGTGGGCTATTAAGGACACTTCGCGATGTCTATCCATGTTATATACCATGCCAATGTAAGTATCATATCTTAGCGTTCGCATAGAGCACCTAGAGTTGTGACCTTGAACCCTCCTTCATAAGTAGATAACTACTACACAATAGAAAAGACGTACAAGTGAAAATGGATTTTGTTTTACGGCAATTAGCATGCAGCAGAGCTGCCAAATAATGCCCAGATAATATACGCGTTAGTTCTAATGCGTTTTGTAAACAAAGCAGCAATCCGTGGGCTATTAAGGACACTTTGCGATGCCTATCCATTTTCTATACCATGCCATTGTAACTACCATATCTTAGCGTTTGCATACTGCACCTAGAGTTGTGACCTTGAACGCTCCTTCATATGTAGATAACTCCTACACGATAGAAAAGACGTTGAAGAGAAAACGGTCTCAGTTTTACTGCAATTAGCATGCAGCAGAGCTTTCAGTAAATGCCCAAATAATATACACGTTAATTCGAACGCGTTTTGTACGCAAAGTAGCAATCCGCGGGCTATATAAGGCACTTCGCGATGACTATCCATGTTCTATACCATGCCAATGTAACTACCATATCTTAGCGTTCGCATAGAGCACCTAGAGTTGTGACCTTGAATATTCCTTCATAAGTAGATAACTCCTACACGATAGAAAAGACGTTCAAGAGAAAACGGTCTAAATTTTACTGCAATTAGTATGCAGCAGAGCTTTCAGAAAATGCCCAAATAATATACACGTTAATTCGAACCCGTTTTGTACCCAAAGTAGCAATCCGCGGGCAATATAAGGCACTTAGCGATGTCTATCTATGTTCTATACCATGCCAATGTAACTATCATATCTTAGCGTTCGCATACAGCACCTAGAGTTGTGACCTTGAACGCTCCTTCATAAGTAGATATCTCCTACACGATATAAAAGACGTACAATAGAAAACGGACTAAGTTTAACTGCAATAAGCATGCAGCAGAGCTGCCAAATAATGCCCAGATAATATACGCATTAATTCGATTGCGTTTTGTAAACAAAGAAGCAATCCGTGGGCTATTAAGGACACTTCGCGATGCCTATCCATTTTCCATACCATGCCATTGTAACTACCATATCTTAGCGTTCGCATACAGTACCTAGCGTTGTGACCTTGAACGCTCCTTCATAAGTAGATAACTCCTACACGATAGATAAGACGTTCAAGAGAAAACGGTCTAAGTTCTACTGCAATTAGTATGCAGCAGAGCTTTCAGAAAATGCCCAAATAATATACACGTTAATTCGAACCCGTTTTGTACGCAAAGTAGCAATCCGCGGGCAATATAAGGCACTTAGCGATGTCTGTCTATGTTCTATACCATGCCAATGTAACTATCATATCTTAACGTTCACATACTGCACCTAGAGTTGTGACCTTGAATGCTCCTTCATAAGTAGATAACTCCTACACGATAGAAAAGACGTTCAAGAGAAAACGGTCTAAGTTTCACTGCAATTAGTAGCCAGCAGAGCTTTCAAAAAGTACCCAGTTAATATACACGTCAATTCGAACGCGTTTTGTACGCAAAGTATTAATCCGCGGGCTATATAAGGCACTTCGCGATGTCTATCCATGTTCTATGCCATGCCAATGTAACTATCATATCTTAGCGTTCGCATAGAGCACCTACAGTTGTGACCTTGAACTCTCCTTCATAAGTAGATAACTCCTACACGATTGAAAAGACGTTCAAGAGAAAATGGATTTAGTTTTACTGCAATTACCATGCAGCAGAGCTGCCAAATAATGCCCAGATAATATACACGTTAATTCTAATTCGTTTTTAAACAAAGCAGCAATCCGTGGGCTATTAAGGACACTTCGCGATGTCTATCCATGTTATATACCATGCCAATGTAACTATCATATCTTAGCGTTCGCATAGGGCACCTAGAGTTGTGACCTTGAACGCTCCTTCATAAGTAGATAACTACTACACAATAGAAAAGACGTACAAGTGAAAATGGATTTAGTTTTACGGCAATTAGCATGCAGCAGAGCTGCCAAATAATGCCCAGATAATATATGCGTTAATTCTAATGCGTTTTGTAAACAAAGCAGCAATCCGTGGGCTATTAAGGACACTTGGCGATGCCTATCCATTTTCTATACCATGCCATTGTAACTACCATATCTTAGCGTTCGCATAAAGCACCTAAATTTGTGACCTTGAACGCTCCTTCATATGTAGATAACTACTACACGATAGAAAAGACGTTGAAGAGAAAACGGTCTAAGTTTTACCGCAATTAGTATGCAGCAGAGCTTTCAAAAAGTACCCAATTAATATACACGTCAATTCGAACGCGTCTTGTACGCAAAGTAGCAATCCGCGGGCTATATAAGGCACTTCGCGATGTCTATCCATGTTCTATACCATGCCAATGTAACTACCGTATCTTAGCGTTCGCATAGAGCACATAGAGTTGTGACCTTGAACGCTCCTTCATAAGTAGACAACTCCTACACGATTGAAAAGACGTTCAAGAGAAAACGGTCTAAGTTTTACTGCAATTAGTATGCAGCAGAGCTTTCAGAAAATGCCCAGATAATATACACGTTAATTCGAACCCGTTTTGTACGCAAAGCAGCAATCCGCGGGCAATATTAGCGATGTCTATCTATGTTCTATACCATGCCAATGTAACTATCATATCTTAGAGTTCGCATACAGCACCTAGAGTTGTGACCTTGAACGCTCCTTCATAAGTAGATAACTCCTACACGATAGAAAAGACGTTCAAGAGAAAACGGTCTAAGTTCTACTGCAATTAGTATGCAGCAGAGCTCTCAGAAAAAGCCCAAATAATATACACGTTAATTCGAACCCGTTTTGTACGCAAAGTAGCAATCCGCGGGCAATATAAGGCACTTAGCGATGTCTATCTATGTTCTATACCATGCCAATGTAACTATCATATCTTAGCGTTCACATACTGCACCTAGAGTTGTGACCTTGAACGCTCCTTCATATGTAGATAACTCCTACACGATAGAAAAGACGTTGAAGAGAAAACGGTCTCAGTTTTACTGCAATTAGTATGCAGCAGAGCTTTCAGTAAATTCCCAAATAATATACACGTTAATTCGAACGCGTTTTGTACGCAAAGTAGTAATCCGCGGGTAATATAAGGCACTTCACGATGTCTATCCATGTTCTATACCATGCCAATGTAACTATCATATCTTAGCGTTCGCATAGAGCACCTAGAGTTGTGACCTTGACCGCTCCTTCATAAGTAGATAACTACTACACAATAGAAAAGACGTACAAGTGAAAATGGATTTAGTTTTACTGCATTTACCATGCAGCAGAGCTGCCAAATAATGCCCAGAAAATATACGCGTTAATTCTAATGCGTTTTGTAAACAAAGCAGCAATCCGTGGGCTATTAAGGACACTTCGCGATGCCTATCCATTTTCTATACCATGCCATTGTAACTACCATATCTTAGCGTTCGCATACAGTACCTAGAGTTGTGACCTTGAATGCTCCTTCATAAGTAGATAACTCCTACACGATAGAAAAGACGTTCAAGAGAAAACGGTCTAAGTTTTACTGCAATTAGAATGCCGCAGAGCTTTCAGAAAATGCCCAAATAATATACACGTTAATTCGAGCCCGTTTTGTACGCAAAGTAGCAATCCGCGGGCAATATAAGGCACCTAGCGATGTCTATCTATGTTCTATACCATGCCAATGTAACTATCATATCTTAGCGTTCGCATACAGCACCTAGAGTTGTGACCTTGAACGCTCCTTCATAAATAGATAACTCCTACACGATATAAGAGACGTTCAAGAGAAAGCGGTCTAAGTTTTACTGCAATTAGTATGCAGCAGAGCTTTCAGAAAATGCCCAAATAATATACACGTTAATTCGAACCCGTTTTGTACGCAAAGTAGCAATCCGCGGGCAATATAAGGCACTTAGCGATGTCCATCCATGTTCTATACCATGCCAATGTAACTATCATATCTTAGCGTTCGCATACAGCACCTAGAGTTGTGACCTTGAACGCTCCTTCATAAGTAGATAACTCCTACACGATATAAGAGACGTTCAAGAGAAAGCGGTCTAAGTTTTACTGCAATTAGTATGCAGCAGAGCTTTCAGAAAATGCCCAAATAATATACACGTTAATTCGAACCCGTTTTGTACGCAAAGTAGCAATCCGCGGGCAATATAAGGCACTTAGCGATGTCTATCTATGTTCTATACCATGCCAATGTAACTATCATATCTTAGCGTTCGCATACAGCACCTAGAGTTGTGACCTTGAACGCTCCTTCATAAGTAGATAACTCCTACACGATAGAAAAGACGTTCAAGAGAAAACGGTCTAAATTTTACTGCAATTAGTATGCAGCAGAGCTTTCAGAAAATGCCCAAATAATATACACGTTAATTCGAACCCGTTTTGTACGCAAAGTAGCATTCCGCGGGCCATATAAGGCACTTAGCGATGTCTATTTATGTTCTATACCATGCCAATGTAACTATCATATCTTAGCGTTTGCATACAGCACCTAGAGTTGTGACCTTGAACGCTCCTTCATATGTAGATAACTCCTACACGATAGAAAAGACGTTCAAGACAAAACGGTCTAAATTTTGCTGCAATTAGTATGCAGCAGAGCTTTCAGAAAATGCCCAAATAATATACACCTTAATTCGAACGCGTTTTGTACGCAAAGTATCAATCCGCGGGCTATATAAGGCACTTCGCGATGTCTATCCATGTTCTATACCATGCCAATGTAACTATCATATCTAAGCGTTCGCATAGAGCACCTAGAGTTGTGACCTTGACCGCTCCTTCATAAGTTGATAACTACTACACAATAGAATAGACGTACAAGTGAAAATGGATTTAGTTTTACTGCATTTACCATGCAGCAGAGCTGCCAAATAATGCCCAGATAATATACGCGTTAATTCTAATGCGTTTTGTAAACAAAGCAGCAATCCGTGGGCTATTAAGGACACTTCGCGATGCCTATCCATTCTCTATACCATGCCATTGTAACTACCATATCTTAGCGTTCGCATACAGTACCTAGAGTTGTGACCTTGAATGCTCCTTCATAAGTAGATAACTCCTACACGATAGAAAAGGCGTTCAAGAGAAAACGGTCTAAGTTTTACTGCAATTAGTATGCAGCAGAGCTTTCAGAAAATGCCCAAATAATATACACGTTAATTCGAAACCGTTTTGTACGCAAAGCAGCAATCCGCGGGCAATATTAGCGATGTCTATCTATGTTCTATACCATGCCAATGTAACTATCATATCTTAGAGTTCGCATACAGCACCTAGAATTGTGACCTTGAACACTCCTTCATATGTAGATAACTCCTTCACGATAGAAAAGACGTTCAAGAGAAAACGGTCTAAGTTTTACTGCAATTAGTATGCAGCAGAGCTTTCAGAAAATGCCCAAATAATATACACGTTAATTCGAACCCGTTTTGTACGCAAAGTAGCAATCCGCGGGCAATATAAGGCACTTAGCGATGTCTATCTATGTTCTATACCAAGCCAATGTAACTATCATATCTTAGCGTTCGCATACAGCACCTAGAGTTGTGACCTTGAACGCTCCTTCATAAGTAGATAACTCCTACACGATAGAAAAGACGTTCAAGAGAAAACGGTCTAAGATTTACTGCAATTTGTATGCAGCAAAGCTTTCAGAAAATGCCCAAATAACATACACGTTAATTCGAACCCTTTTTGTACGCAAAGAAGCAATCCGCGGGCAATATAAGGCACTTAGCGATGTCTATCTATGTTCTATACCATGCCAATGTAACTATCATATAGTAGCGTTCGCATAGAGCTCCTAGAGTTGTGACCTTGAACGCTCCTTCATAAGTAGATATCTCCTACACGATATAAAAGACGTACAATAGAAAACGGACTAAGTTTAACTGCAACTAGCATGCAGCAGAGCTGCCTAATAATGCCCAGATAATATACGCATTAATTCGAATGCGTTTTGTAAACAAAGCAGCAATCCGTGGGCTATTAAGGACACTTCGCGATGCCTATCCATTTTCTATACCATGCCATTGTAACTACCATATCTTAGCGTTTGCATACAGCACCTAGAGTTGTGACCTTGAACGCTCCTCCATATGTAGATAACTCCTACACGATAGAAAAGACGTTGAAGAGAAAACGGTCTAAGTTTTACTGCAATTAGTATGCAGCAGAGCTTTCAGTAAATGCCCAAATAATATACACGTTAATTCGAACGCGTTTTGTAAGCAAGGTAGCAATCCGCGGGTAATATAAGGCACTTCACGATGTCTATCCATGTTCTATACCATGCAACTATCATATCTTAGCGTTCGCATAGAGCACCTAGAGTTGTGACCTTGACCGCTCCTTCATAAGTAGATAACTACTACACAATAGAAAAGACGTACAAGTGAAAATGGATTTAGTATTACTGCATTTACCATGCAGCAGAGCTGCCAAATAATGCCCAGATAATATACGCGTTAATTTTAATGCGTTTTGTAAACAAAGCAGCAATCCGTGGGCTATTAAGGACACTTCGCGATGCCTATCCATTTTCTATACCACGCCATTGTAACTACCATATCTTAGCGTTCGCATACAGTACCTAGAGTTGTGACCTTGAATGCTCCTTCATAAGTAGATAACTCCTACACGATAGAAAAGGCGTTCAAGAGAAAACGGTCTAAGTTTTACTGCAATTAGTATGCAGCAGAGCTTTCAGAAAATGCCCAAATAATATACACGTTTATTCGAACCCGTTTTGTACGCAAAGCAGCAATCCACGGGCAATATTAGCGATGTCTATCTATGTTCTATACCATGCCAATGTAACTATTATATCTTAGAGTTCGCATACAGCACCTAGAGTTGTGACCTTGAACGCTCCTTCATAAGTAGATAACTCCTTCACGATAGAAAAGACGTTCAAGAGAAGACGGTCTAAGTTTTACTGCAATTAGTATGCAGCAGAGCTTTCAGAAAATGCCCAAATAATATTCACGTTAATTCGAACCCGTTTTGTACGCAAAGTAGCAATCCGCGGGCAATATAAGGCACTTAGCGATGTCTATCTATGTTCTATACCATGCCATTGTAACTACCATATCTTAGCGTTCGCATACAGTACCTAGAGTTGTGACCTTGAACCCTCCTTCATAAGTAGATAACTCCTACACGATAGAAAAGACGTTCAAGAGAAAACGGTCTAAGTTCTACTGCAATTAGTATGCAGCAGAGCTTTCAGAAAATGCCCAAATAATATACACGTTAATTCGAACCCGTTTTGTACGCAAAGTAGCAATCCGCGGGCAATATAATGCACTTAGCGATGTCTATCTATGTTCTATACCATGCCATTGTAACTACCATATCTTAGCGTTCGCATAGAGCACGTAGAGTTGTGACCTTGACCGCTCCTTCATAAGTAGATAACTACTACACAATAGAAAAGACGTACAAGTGAAAATGGATTTAGTTTTACTGCAATTACCATGCAGCAGAGCTGCCAAATAATGCCCAGATAATATACGCGTTAATTCTAATTCGTTTTTAAACAAAGCAGCAATCCGTGGACTATTAAGGACACTTCGCGATGTCTATCCATGTTATATACCATGCCAATGTAACTATCATATCTTAGCGTTCGCATAGAGCACCTAGAGTTGTGACCTTGAACGCTCCTTCATAAGTAGATAACTCCTACACGATTGAAAAGACGTTCAAGAGAAAATGGATTTAGTTTTACTGCAATTACCATGCAGCAGAGCTGCCAAATAATGCCCAGATAATATACGCGTTAATTCTAATTCGTTTTTAAACAAAGCAGCAATCCGTGGGCTATTAAGGACACTTCGCGATGTCTATCCATGTTATATACCATGCCAATGTAACTATCATATCTTAGCGTTCGCATAGGGCACCTAGAGTTGTGACCTTGAACGCTCCTTCATAAGTAGATAACTACTACACAATAGAAAAGACGTACAAGTGAAAATGGATTTAGTTTTACGGCAATTAGCATGCAGCAGAGCTGCCAAATAATGCCCAGATAATATACGCGTTAATTCTAATGCGTTTTGTAAACAAAGCAGCAATCCGTGGGCTATTAAGGACACTTGGCGATGCCTATCCATTTTCTATACCATGCCATTGTAACTACCATATCTTAGCGTTCGCATAAAGCACCTAGAGTTGTGACCTTGAACGCTCCTTCATATGTAGATAATTCCTACACGATAGAAAAGACGTTGAAGAGAAAACGGTCTAAGTTTTACCGCAATTAGTATGCAGCAGAGCTTTCAAAAAGTACCCAATTAATATACACGTCAATTCGAACGCGTCTTGTACGCAAAGTAGCAATCCGCGGGCTATATAAGGCACTTCGCGATGTCTATCCATGTTCTATACCATGCCAATGTAACAACCATATCTTAGCGTTCGCATAGAGCACATAGAGTTGTGACCTTGAACGCTCCTTCATAAGTAGACAACTCCTACACGATTGAAAAGACGTTCAAGAGAAAACGGTCCAAGTTTTACTGCAATTAGTATGCAGCAGAGCTTTCAGAAAATGCCCAGATAATATACACGTTAATTCGAACCCGTTTTGTACGCAAAGCAGCAATCCGCGGGCAATATTAGCGATGTGTATCTATGTTCTATACCATGCCAATGTAACTATCATATCTTAGAGTTCGCACACAGCACCTAGAGTTGTGACCTTGAACGCTCCTTCATAAGTAGATAACTCCTACACGATAGAAAAGACGTTCAAGAGAAAACAGTCTAAGTTCTACTGCAATTAGTATGCAGCAGAGCTTTCAGAAAATGCCCAAATAATATACACGTTAATTCGAACCCGTTTTGTACGCAAAGTAGCAATCCGCGGGCAATATAAGGCACTTAGCGATGTCTATCTATGTTCTATACCATGCCAATGTAACTATCATATCTTAGCGTTCACATACTGCACCTAGAGTTGTGACCTTGAACGCTCCTTCATAAGTAGATAACTCATTCACGATAGAAAAGACGTTCAAGAGAAAACGGTCTAAGTTTTACTGCAATTAGTATGCAGCAGAGCTTTCAGAAAATGCCCAAATAATATACACGATAATTCGAACCCGTTTTGTACGCAAAGTAGCAATCCGCGGGCAATATAAGGCACTTAGCGATGTCTATCTATGTTCTATACCATGCCAATGTAACTATCATATCTTAGCGTTCGCATACAGCACCTAGAGTTGTGACCTTGAACGCTCCTTCATAAGTAGATAACTCCTACACGATATAAAAGACGTTCAAGAGAAAGCGGTCTAAGTTTTACTGCAATTAGTATGCAGCAAAGCTTTCAAAAAGTACCCAATTAATATACACGTCAATTCGAACGCGCTTTGTACGCAAAGTAGCAATCCGCGGGCTATATAAGGCACTTCGCGATGTCTATCCATGTTCTATACCATGCCAATGTAACTACCATATCTTAGCGTTCCCATAGAGCACCTAGAGTTGTGACCTTGAATATTCCTTCATAAGTAGATAACTACTACACCATAGAAAAGACGTACAAGTGAAAATGGATTTAGTTTTACGGCAATTAGCATGCAGCAGAGCTGCCAAATAATGCCCAGATAATATACGCGTTAATTCTAATGCGTTTTGTAAACAAAGCAGCAATCCGTGGGATATTAAGGACACTTTGCGATGCCTATCCATTTTCTATACCATGCCATTGTAACTACCATATCTTAGCGTTTGCATACAGCACCTAGAGTTGTGACCTTGAATATTCCTTCATAAGTAGATAACTCCTACACGATAGAAAAGACGTTCAAGAGAAAACCGTCTAAATTTTACTGCAATTAGTATGCAGCAGAGCTTTCAGAAAATGCCCAAATAATATACACGTTAATTCGAACCCGTTTTGTACGCAAAGTAGCAATCCGCGGGCAATATAAGGCACTTAGCGATGTCTATCTATGTTCTATACCATGCCAATGTAACTATCATATCTTAGAGTTCGCATACAGCACCTAGAGTTGTGACCTTGAACGCTCCTTCATAAGTAGATAACTCCTACACGATAGAAAAGACGTTCAAGAGAAAACGGTCTAAGTTTTACTGCAATTAGTATGCAGCAGAGCTTTCAGAAAAAGCCCAAATATTATACACGATAATTCGAACCCGTTTTGTACGCAAAGTAGCAAGCCGCGGGCTATATAAGGCACTTCGCGATGTCTATCCATGTTCTATACCATGCCAATGTAACTACCATATCTTAGCGTTCGCATAGAGCACCTAGAGTTGTGACCTTGAATATTCCTTCATAAGTAGATAACTCCTACACGATAGAAAAGACGTTCAAGAGAAAACGGTCTAAATTTTACTGCAATTAGTATGCAGCAGAGCTTTCAGAAAATGCCCAAATAATATACACGTTAATTCGAACCCGTTTTGTACCCAAAGTAGCAATCCGCGGGCAATATAAGGCACTTAGCGATGTCTATCTATGTTCTATACCATGCCAATGTAACTATCATATCTTAGCGTTCGCATACAGCACCTAGAGTTGTGACCTTGAACGCTACTTCATAAGTAGATAACTCCTACACGATAGAAAAGACGTTCAAGATAAAACGGTCTAAGATTTACTGCAATTAGTATGCAGCAAAGCTTTCAGAAAATGCCCATATAATATACGCGTTAATTCTAATGCGTTTTGTAAACAAAGCAGCAATCCGTGTGCTATTAAGGACACTTTGCGATGCCTATCCATTTTCTATACCATGCCATTGTAACTACCATATCTTAGCGTTTGCATACAGCACCTAGAGTTGTGAACTTGAACGCTCCTTCATATGTAGATAACTCCTAAACGATAGAAGAGACGTTGAAGAGAAAACGGTCTAAGTTTTACTGCAATTAGTATGCAGCAGAGCTTTCAGTAAATGCCCAAATAATATACACGTTAATTCGAACGCGTTTTGTACGCAAGGTAGCAATCCGCGGGTAATATAAGGCACTTCAAGATGTCTATCCATGTTCCATACCATGCAACTATCATATCTTAGCGTTCGCATAGAGCACCTAGAGTTGTGATCTTGACCGCTCCTTCATAAGTAGATAACTACTACACAATAGAAAAGACGTACAAGTGAAAATGGATTTAGTGTTACTGCATTTACCATGCAGCAGAGCTGCCAAATAATGCCCAGATAATATACGCGTTAATTCTAATGCGTTTTGTAAACAAAGCAGCAATCCGGGGGCTATTAAGGACACTTCGCGATGCCTATCCATTTTCTATACCATGCCATTGTAACTACCATATCTTAGCGTTCGCATACAGTACCTAGAGTTGTGACCTTGAATGCTCCTTCATAAGTAGATAACTCCTACACGATAGAAAAGGCGTTCAAGAGAAAACGGTCTAAGTTTTACTGCAATTAGTGTGCAGCAGAGCTTTCAGAAAATGCCCAAATAATATACACGTTAATTCGAACCCGTTTTGTACGCAAAGCAGCAATCCACGGGCAATATTAGCAATGTCTATCTATGTTCTATACCATGCCAATGTAACTATCATATCTTAGAGTTCGCATACAGCACCTAGAGTTGTGACCTTGAACGCTCCTTCATAAGTAGATAACTCCTTCACGATAGAAAAGACGTTCAAGAGAAAACGGTCTAAGTTTTACTGCAATTAGTATGCAGCAGAGCTTTCAGAAAATGCCCAAATCATATACACGTTAATTCGAACCCGTTTTGTACGCAAAGTAGCAATCCGCGGGCAATATAAGGCACTTAGCGATGTCTATCTATGTTCTATACCATGCCATTGTAACTACCATATCTTAGCGTTCGCATACAGTACCTAGAGTTGTGACCTTGAACGCTCCTTCATAAGTAGATAACTCCTACACGATAGAAAAGACGTTCAAGAGAAAACGGTCTAAGTTCTACTGCAATTAGTATGCAGCAGAGCTTTCAGAAAATGCCCAAATAATATACACGTTAATTCGAACCCGTTTTGTACGCAAAGTAGCAATCCGCGGGCAATATAAGGCACTTAGCGATGTCTATCTATGTTCTATACCATGCCAATGTAACTATCATATCTTAGCGTTCGCATAGAGCACCTAGAGTTGTGACCTTGACCGCTCCTTCATAAGTAGATAACTACTACACAATAGAAAAGACGTACAAGTGAAAATGGATTTAGTTTTACTGCAATTACCATGCAGCAGAGCTGCCAAATAATGCCCAGATAATATACGCGTTAATTCTAATTCTTTTTTAAACAAAGCAGCAATCCGTGGGCTATTAAGGACACTTCGCGATGTCTATCCATGTTATATACCATGATAATGTAACTATCATATCTTAGCGTTCGCATAGAGCACCTAGAGTTGTGACCTTGAACGCTCATTCATAAGTAGATAACTACTACACAATAGAAAAGACGTACAAGTGAAAATGGATTTAGTTTTACGGCAATTAGCATGCAGCAGAGCTGCCAAATAATGCCCGGATAATATACGCGTTAATTCTAATGCGTTTTGTAAACAAAGCAGCAATCCGTGGGCTATTAAGGACACTTGGCGATGCCTATCCATTTTCTGTACCATGCCATTGTAACTACCCTATTTTAGCGTTCGCATAAAGCACCTAGAGTTGTGACCTTGAACGCTCCTTCATATGTAGATAACTCCTACACGATAGAAAAGACGTTGAAGAGAAAACGGTCTAAGTTTTACCGCAATTAGTATGCAGCAGAGCTTTCAAAAAGTACCCAATTAATATACACGTCAATTCGAAAGCGTCTTGTACGCAAAGTAGCAATCCGCGGGCTATATAAGGCACCTCGCGATGTCTATCCATGTTCTATACCATGCCAATGTAACTACCATATCTTAGCGTTCGCATAGAGCACATAGAGTTGTGACCTTGAACGCTCCTTCATAAGTAGATAACTCCTACACGATTGAAAAGACGTTCAAGAGAAAACGGTCTAAGTTTTACTGCAATTAGTATGCAGCAGAGCTTTCAGAAAATGCCCAGGTAATATACACGTTAATTCGAACCCGTTTTGTACGCAAAGCAGCAATCCGCGGGCAATATTAGCGATGTCTATCTATGTTCTATACCATGCCAATGTAACTATCATATCTTAGAGTTCGCATACAGCACCTAGAGTTGTGACCTTGAACGCTCCTTCATAAGTAGATAACTACTACACAATAGAAAAGACGTACAAGTGAAAATGGATTTAGTTTTACCGCAAATAGAATGCAGCAGAGCTGCCAAATAATGCCCAGATAATATACGCGTTAGTTCTAATGCGTTTTGTAAACAAAGCAGCAATCCGTGGGCTATTAAGGACACTTTGCGATGCCTATCCATTTTTTATACCATGCCATTGTAACTACCATATCTTAGCGTTTGCATACAGCACCTAGAGTTGTGACCTTGAACGCTCCTTCATATGTAGATAACTCCTACACGATAGAAAAGACGTTGAAGAGAAGACGGTCTCAGTTTTACTGCAATTAGTATGCAGCAGAGCTTTCAGTAAATGCCCAAATAATATACACGTTAATTCGAACGCGTTTTGTACGCAAAGTAGCAATCCGCGGGTAATATAAGGCACTTCACGATGTCTATCCATGTTATATACCATGCCAATGTAAGTATCATATCTTAGCGTTCGCATAGAGCACCTAGAGTTGTGACCTTGAACGCTCCTTCATAAGTAGATAACTACTACACAATAGAAAAGACGTACAAGTGAAAATGGATTTAGTTTTACCGCAAATAGAATGCAGCAGAGCTGCCAAATAATGCCCAGATAATATACGCGTTAGTTCTAATGCGTTTTGTAAACAAAGCAGCAATCCGTGGGTTATTAAGGACACTTCGCGATGCCTATCCATTTTCTATACCATGCCATTGTAACTACCATATCTTAGCGTTAGCATACAGTACCTAGAGTTGTGACCTTGAATGCTCCTTCATAAGTAGATAACTCCTACACGATTGAAAAGACGTTCAAGAGAAAACGGTCTAAGATTTACTGCAATTAGTATGCAGCAGAGCTTTCAGAAAATGCCCAAATAATATACACGTTAATTCGAACCCGTTTTGTACGCAAAGCAGCAATCCGCGGGCAATATTAGCGATGTCTATCTATGTTCTATACCATGCCAATGTAACTATCATATCTTAGAGTTCGCATACAGCACCTAGAGTAGTGACCTTGAACGCTCCTTCATAAGTAGATAACTCCTACACGATAGAAAAGACGTTCAAGAGAAAACGGTCTAAGTTTTACTGCAATTAGTATGCAGCAGAGCTTTCAGAAAAAGCCCAAATATTTTACACGATAATTCGAACCCGTTTCGTACGCAAAGTAGCAATCCGCGGGCAATATAAGGCACTTAGCGATGTCTATCTATGTTCTATACCATGCCAATGTAACTATCATATCTTAGCGTTCACATACTGCACCTAGAGTTGTGACCTTGAACGCTCCTTCATAAGTAGATAACTCCTACACGATATAAGAGACGTTCAAGAGAAAGCGGTCTAAGTTTTACTGCAATTAGTAAGCAGCAAAGCTTTCAAAAAGTACCCAATTAATATACACGTCAAATCGAACGCGCTTTGTGCGCAAAGTAGCAATCCGCGGGCTATATAAGGCACTTAGCGATGTCTATCCATGTTCTATACCATGGCAATGTAACTACCATATCTTAGCCTTCGCATAGAGCACCTAGAGTTGTGACCTTGAACGCTCCTTCATAAGTAGATAACTCCTACACGATAGAAAAGACGTTCAAGAGAAAACGGTCTAAGATTTACTGCAATTAGGATGCAGCAAAGCTTTCAGAAAATGCCCAAATAACATACACGTTAATTCGAACCCGTTTTGTACGCAGAGTAGCAATCCGCGGGCAATATAAGGCACTTAGCGATGTCTATCTATGTTCTATACCATGCCAATGTAACTATCATATCTTAGCGTTCGCATAGAGCACCTAGAGTTGTGACCTTGATAATTCCTTCATAAGTAGATAACTCCTACACGATAGAAAAGACGTTCAAGAGAAAACGGTCTAAATTTTACTGCAATTAGTATGCAGCAGAGCTTTCAGAAAATGCCCAAATAATATACACGTTAATTCGAACCCGTTTTGTACGCAAAGTAGCAATCCGCGGGCAATATAAGGCACTTAGCGATGTCTATCTATGTTCTATACCATGCCAATGTAACTATCATATCTTAGCGTTCGCATACAGCACCTAGAGTTGTGACCTTGAACGCTCCTTCATAAGTAGATAACTCCTACACGATAGAAAAGACGTTCAAATGAAAACGGTCTAAGATTTACTGCAATTAGGATGCAGCAAAGCTTTCAGAAAATGCCCAAATAACATACACGTTAATTCGAACCCGTTTTGTACGCAAAGAAGCAATCCGCGGGCAATATAAGGCACTTAGCGATGTCTACCTATGTTCTATACCATGCCAATGTAACTATCATATAGTAGCGTTCGCATAGAGCTCCTAGAGTTGTGACCTTGAACGCTCCTTCATAAGTAGATATCTCCTACACGATATAAAAGACGTACAATAGAAAACGGACTAAGTTTAAATGCAATTAGCATGCAGCAGAGCTGCCAAATAATGCCCTGATAATATACACATTAATTCGAATGCGTTTTGTAAACAAAGCAGCAATCCGTGGGCTATTAAGGACACTTCGCGATGCCTATCCATTTTCTATACCATGCCATTGTAACTACCATATCTTAGCGTTCGCATACAGTACCTAGAGTTGTGACCTTGAACGCTCCTTCATAAGTAGATAACTCCTACACGATAGAAAAGACGTTCAAGAGAAAACGGTCTAAGTTCTACTGCAATTAGTATGCAGCAGAGCATTCAGAAAATGCCCAAATAATACACACGTTAATTCGAACCCGTTTTGTACGCAAAGTAGCAATCCGCGGGCAATATAAGGCACTTAGCGATGTCTATCTATGTTCTATACCATGCCAATGTAACTATCATATCTTAGCGTTCACATACTGCACCTAGAGTTGTGACCTTGAACGCTCCTTCATAAGTAGATAACTCCTTCACGATAGAAAAGACGTTCAAGAGAAAACGGTCTAAGTTTTACTGCAATTAATATGCAGCAGAGCTTTCAGAAAATGCCCAAATAATATACACGTTAATTCGAACCCGTTTTGTACGCAAAGTAGCAATCCGCGGGCAATATAAGGCACTTAGCGATGTCTATCTATGTTCTATACCATGCCAATGTAACTATCATATCTTAGCGTTCGCATACAGCACCTAGAGTTGTGACCTTGAACGCTCCTTCATAAGTAGATAACTACTACACAATAGAAAAGACGTACAAGTGAAAATGGATTTAGATTCACGGCAATTAGCATGCAGCAGAGCTGCCAAATAATGCCCAGATAATATACGCGTTAATACTAATGCGTTTTGTAAACAAAGCAGCAATCCGTGGGCTATTAAGGACTCTTTGCGATGCCTATCCATTTTCTATACCATGCCATTGTAACTACCATATCTTAGCGTTTGCATATAGCACCTAGAGTTGTGACCTTGACCGCTCCTTCATAAGTAGATAACTACTACACAATAGAAAAGACGTACAAGTGAAAATGGATTTAGTTTTACTGCAATTACCATGCAGCAGAGCTGCTAAATAATGCCCAGATAATATACGCGTTAATTCTAATTCGTTTTGTAAACAAAGCAGCAATCCGTGGGCTATTAAGGACACTTCGCGATGTCTATCCATGTTCTATACCATGCCAATGTAACTATCATATCTTAGCGTTCGCATAGAGCACCTGGAGTTGTGACCTTTAACGCTCCTTCATAAGTAGATATCTCCTACACGATATAAAATACGTACAATAGAAAACGGACCAAGTTTTACTGCAATTAGCATGCAGCAGAGCTGCCAAATAATGCCCAGATAATATACGCGTTAATTCGAATGCGTTTTGTAAACAAAGTAGCAATCCGTGGGCTATTAAGGACACTTCGCGATGTCTATCCATGTTATATACCATGCCAATGTAACTATCATATCTTAGCGTTCGCATAGAGCACCTAGAGTTGTGACCTTGTCCGCTCCTTCATAAGTAGATAACTACTAAACAATAGAAAAGACGTACAAGCGAAAATGGATTTAGTTTTACTGCAATTACCACGCAGCAGAGCTGCCAAATAATGCCCAAATAATATACGCGTCAATTCTAATTCGTTTTGTAAACAAAGCAGCAATCCGTGGGCTATTAAGGACACTTCGCGATGTCTATCCATGTTATATACCATGCCAATGTAACTATCATATCTTAGCGTTCGCATAGAGCACCTAGAGTTGTAACCTTGAATGCTCCTTCATAAGTAGATAACTACTACACAATAGAAAAGACGTACAAGTGAAAATGGATTTAGTTTTACGACAATTAGCATGCAGCAGAGCTGCCAAATAATGCCCAGATAATATACGCGTTAATTCTAATGCGTTTTGTAAACAAAGCAGCAATCCGTGGGCTATTAAGGACACTTTGCGATGCCTATCCATTATCTATACCATGCCATTGTAACTACCATATCTTAGCGTTCGCATACAGTACCTAGAGTTGTGAACTTGAACGCTCCTTCATAAGTAGATAACTCCTACTCGATAGAAAAGACGTTCAAGAGAAAACGGTCTAAGTTCTACTGCAATTAGTATGCAGCAGAGCTTTCAGAAAATGCCCAAATAATATACACGTTAATTCGAACCCGTTTTGTACGCAAAGTAGCAATCCGCAGGCAATATAAGGCACTTAGCGATGTCTATCTTTGTTCTATATCATGCCAATGTAACTATCATATTTTAGCGTTCGCATACAGCACCTAGAGTTGTGACCTTGAACGCTCCTTCATAAGTAGATAACTCCTACACGATATAAGAGACGTTCAAGAGAAAGCGGTCTAAGTTTTACTGCAATTAGTAAGCAGCAAAGCTTTCAAAAAGTACCCAATTAATATACACGTCAATTCGAACGCGCTTTGTACGCAAAGTAGCAATCCGCGGGCTATATAAGGCACTTAGCGATGTCTATCCATGTTCTATACCATGGCAATGTAACTACCATATCTTAGCCTTCGCATAGAGCACCTAGAGTTGTGACCTTGAACGCTCCTTCATAAGTAGATAACTCCTACACGATAGAAAAGACGTTCAAGAGAAAACGGTATAATATTTACTGCAATTAGGATGCAGCAAAGCTTTCAGAAAATGCCCAAATAACATACACGTTAATTCGAACCCGTTTTGTACGCAAAGTAGCAATCCGCGGGCAATATAAGGCACTTAGCGATGTCTATCTATGTTCTATACCATGCCAATGTAACTATCATATCTTAGCGTTCGCATACAGCACCTAGAGTTGTGACCTTGAAAGCTCCTTCATAAGTAGATAACTACTACACAATAGAAAAGACGTACAAGTGAAAATGGATTTAGTTTTACGGCAATTAGCATGCAGCAGAGCTGCCAAATAATGCCCAGATAATATACGCGTTAATTCGAATTCGTTTTGTAAACAAAGCAGCAATCCGTGGGCTATTAAGGACACTTCGCGATGCCTATCCATTTTCTATACCATGCCATTGTAACTACCATATCTTAGCGTTCGCATAGAGTACCTAGAGTTGTGACCTTGAACGCTCCTTCATAAGTAGATAACTCCTCCACGATAGAAAAGACGTTCAAGAGAAAACGGTCTAAGTTTTACTGCAATTAGCATCCAGCAGAGCTTTCAAAAAGTACCCAATTAATATACACGTCAATTCGAACGCGTTTTGTACGCAAAGTATTAATCCGCGGGCTATATAAGGCACTTCGCGATGTCTATCCATGTTCAATACCATGCCAATGTAACTATCATATCTTAGCGTTCGCATAGAGCACCTAGAGTTGTGACCTTGAACGCACCTTCATATGTAGATAACTCCTACACGATAGAAAAGACGTTCAAGACAAAACGGTCTAAATTTTACTGCAATTAGTATGCAGCAGAGCTTTCAGAAAATGCCCAAATAATATACACCTTAATTCGAACGCGTTTTGTACGCAAAGTATCAATCCGCGGGCTATATAAGGCACTTCGCGATGTCTATCCATGTTCTATACCAAGCCAATGTAACTATCATATCTTAGCGTTCGCATAGAGCACCTAGAGTTGTGACCTTGACCGTTCCTTCATAAGTAGATAACTACTACACAATAGAAAAGACGTACAAGTGAAAATGGATTTAGTTTTACTGCATTTACCATGCAGCAGAGCTGCCAAATAATGCCCAGATAATATACGCGTTAATTCTAATGCGTTTTGTAAACAAAGCAGCAATCCGCGGGCTATTAAGGACACTTCGCGATGCCTATCCATTTTCTATACCATGCCATTGTAACTACCATATCTTAGCGTTCGCATCCAGTACCTAGAGTTGTGACCTTGAATGCTCCTTCATAAGTAGATAACTCCTACACGATAGAAAAGGCGTTCAAGAGAAAACGGTCTAAGTTTTACTGCAATTAGTATGCAGCAGAGCATTCAGAAAATGCCCAAATAATATACACGTTAATTCGAACCCGTTTTGTACGCAAAGCAGCAATCCGCGGGCAATATTAGCGATGTCTATCTATGTTCTATACCATGCCAATGTAACTATCATATCTTAGAGTTCGCATACAACACCTAGAGTTGTGACCTTGAACGCTCCTTCAAAAGTAGATAACTCCTTCACGATAGAAAAGACGTTCAAGAGAAAACGGTCTAAGTTTTACTGCAATTAGTATGCAGCAGAGCTTTCAGAAAATGCCCAAATAATATACACGTTAATTCGAACCCGTTTTGTACGCAAAGTAGCAATCCGCGGGCAATATAAGGCACTTAGCGATGTCTATCTATGTTCTATACCATGCCAATGTAACTATCATATCTTAGCGTTCGCATACAGCACCTAGAGTTGTGACCTTGAACGCTCCTTCATAAGTAGATAACTACTACATAATAGAAAAGACGTACAAGTGAAAATGGATTTAGTTTCACGGCATTTAGCATGCAGCAGAGCTGCCAAATAATGCCCAGATAATATACGCGTTAATTCTAATGCGTTTTGTAAACAAAGCAGCAATCCGTGGGCTATTAAGGACACTTTGCGATGCCTATCCATTTTCTATACCATGCCATTGTAACTACCATATCTTAGCATTTGCATACAGCACCTAGAGTTGTGACCTTGACCGCTCCTTCATAAGTAGATAACTACTACACAATAGAAAAGACGTACCAGTGAAAATGGATTTAGTTTTACTGCAATTACCATGCAGCAGAGCTGCTAAATAATGCCCAGATAATATACGCGTTAATTCTAATTCGTTTTGTAAACAAAGCACCAATCCGTGGGCTATTAAGGACACTTCGCGATTTCTATCCATGTTCTATATAATGCCAATGTAACTATCATATCTTAGCGTTCGCATAGAGCACCTAGAGTTGTGACCTTGACCGCTCCTTCATAAGTAGATAACTACTACACAATAGAAAAGACGTACAAGTGAAAATGGATTTAGTTTTACTGCATTTACCATGCAGCAGAGCTGCCAAATAATGCCCAGATAATATACGCGTTAATTCTAATGCGTTTTGTAAACAAAGTAGCAATCCGCGGGCAATATAAGGCACTTAGCGATGTCTATCTATGTTCTATACCATGCCAATGTAAGTATCATATCTTAGCGTTCGCATAGAGCACCTAGAGTTGTGACCTTGAACGCTCCTTCATAAGTAGATAACTACTACACAATAGAAAAGACGTACAAGTTAAAATGGATTTATTTTTACGGCAATTAGCATGCAGCAGAGCTGCCAAATAATGCCCAGATAATATACGCGTTAGTTCTAATGCGTTTTGTAAACAAAGCAGCAATCCGTGGGCTATTAAGGACACTTTGCGATGCCTATCCATTTTCTATACCATGCCATTGTAACTACCATATCTTAGCGTTTGCATACAGCATCTAGAGTTGTGACCTTGAACGCTTTTCATATGTAGATAACTCCTACACGATAGAAAAGACGTTGAAGAGAAAACGGTCTCAGTTTTACTGCAATTAGTATGCAGCAGAGCTTTCAGTAAATGCCCAAATAATATACACGTTAATTCGAACCCGTTTTGTACGCAAAGTAGCAATCCGCGGGCAATATAAGGCACTTAGCGATGTCTATCTATGTTCTATACCATGCCAATGTAACTATCATATCTTAGCGTTCGCATACAGCACCTAGAGTTGTGACCTTGAACGCTCCTTCATAAGTAGATAACTCCTACACGATATAAGAGACGTTCAAGAGAAAGCGGTCTAAGTTTTACTGCAATTAGTATGCAGCAAAGCTTTCAAAAAGTACCCAATTAATATACACGTCAATTCGAACGCGCTTTGTACGCAAAGTAGCAATCCGCGGGCTATATAAGGCACTTCGCGATGTCTATCCATGTTCTATACCATGCCAATGTAACTACTATATCTTAGCGTTCGCATAGAGCACCTAGAGTTGTGACCTTGAATATTCCTTCATAAGTAGATAACTCCTACACGATAGAAAAGACGTTCAAGAGAAAACCGTCTAAATTTTACTGCAATTAGTATGCAGCAGAGCTTTCAGAAAATGCCCAAATAATATACACGTTAATTCGAACCCGTTTTGTACCCAAAGTAGCAATCCGTGGGCAATATAAGGCACTTAGCGATGTCTATCTATGTTCTATACCATGCCAATGTAACTATCATATCTTAGCGTTCGCATACAGCACCTAGAGTTGTGACCTTGAACGCTCCTTCATAAGTAGATAACTCCTACACGATAGAAAAGACGTTCAAGAGAAAACGGTCTAAGATTTACTGCAATTAGTATGCAGCAAAGCTTTCAGAAAATGCCCAAATAACATACACGTTAATTCGAACCCGTTTTGTACGCAAAGAAGCAATCCGCGGGCAATATAAGGCACTTAGCGATGTCTATCAATGTTCTATACCATGCCAATGTAACTATCATATAGTAGCGTTCTCATAGAGCTCCTAGAGTTGTGACCTTGAACGCCCCTTCATAAATAGATATCTCCTACACGATATAAAAGACGTACAATAGAAAACGGACTAAGTTTATCTGCAATTAGCATGCAGCAGAGCTGCCAAATAATGCCCAGATAATATACGCGTTAATTCTAATGCGTCTTGTAAACAAAGCAGCAATCCGTGGGCTATTAAGGACACTTTGCGATGCCTATCCATTATCTATACCATGCCATTGTAACTACCATATCTTAGCGTTCGCATACAGTACCTAGAGTTGTGACCTTGAACGCTCCTTCATAAGTAGATAACTCCTACTCGATAGAAAAGACGTTCAAGAGAAAACGGTCTAAGTTCTACTGCAATTAGTATGCAGCAGAGCTTTCAGAAAATGCCCAAATAATATACACGTTAATTCGAACCCGTTTTGTACGCAAAGTAGCAATCCGCAGGCAATATAAGGCACTTAGCGATGTCTATCTTTGTTCTATATCATGCCAATGTAACTATCATATTTTAGCGTTCGCATACAGCACCTAGAGTTGTGACCTTGAACGCTCCTTCATAAGTAGATAACTCCTACACGATATAAGAGACGTTCAAGAGAAAGCGGTCTAAGTTTTACTGCAATTAGTAAGCAGCAAAGCTTTCAAAAAGTACCCAATTAATATACACGTCAATTCGAACGCGTTTTGTAGGCAAAGTATTAATCCGCGGGCTATATAAGGCACTTCGCGATGTCTATCCATGTTCAATACCATGCCAATGTAACTATCATATCTTAGCGTTCGCATAGAGCACCTAGAGTTGTGACCTTGACCGCTCCTTCATAAGTAGATAACTCCTACACGATAGAAAAGACGTTCAAGAGAAAACGGTCTAAATTTTACTGCAATTAGTATGCAGCAGAGCTTTCAGAAAATGCCCAAATAATATACACGTTAATTCGAACCCGTTTTGTACGCAAAGTAGCAATCCGCGGGCAATATAAGGCACTTAGCGATGTCTATCTATGTTCTATACCATGCCAATGTAACTATCATATCTTAGCGTTTGCATACAGCACCTAGAGTTGTGACCTTGAACGCACCTTCATATGTAGATAACTCCTACACGATAGAAAAGACGTTCAAGACAAAACGGTCTAAATTTTACTGCAATTAGTATGCAGCAGAGCTTTCAGAAAATGCCCAAATAATATACACCTTAATTCGAACGCGTTTTGTACGCAAAGTATCAATCCGCGTGCTATATAAGGCACTTCGCGATGTCTATCCATGTTCTATACCATGCCAATGTAACTATCATATCTTAGCGTTCGCATAGAGCACCTAGAATTGTGACCTTGACCGCTCCTTCATAAGTAGATAACTACTACACAATAGAAAAGACGTACAAGTGAAAATGGATTTAGTTTTACTGCATTTACCATGCAGCAGAGCTGCCAAATAATGCCCAGATAATATACGCGTTAATTCTAATGCGTTTTGTAAACAAAGCAGCAATCCGCGGGCTATTAAGGACACTTCGCGATGCCTATCCATTGTCTATACCATGCCATTGTAACTACCATATCTTAGCGTTCGCATCCAGTACCTAGAGTTGTGACCTTGAATGCTCCTTCATAAGTAGATAACTCCTACACGATAGAAAAGGCGTTCAAGAGAAAACGGTCTAAGTTTTACTGCAATTAGTATGCAGCAGAGCATTCAGAAAATGCCCAAATAATATACACGTTAATTCGAACCCGTTTTGTACGCAAAGCAGCAATCCGCGGGCAATATTAGCGATGTCTATCTATGTTCTATACCATGCCAATGTAACTATCATATCTTAGAGTTCGCATACAGCACCTAGAGTTGTGACCTTGAACGCTCCTTCATAAGTAGATAACTACTACACAATAGAAAAGACGTACAAGTGAAAATGGATTTAGTTTCACGGCAATTAGCATGCAGCAGAGCTGCCAAATAATGCCCAGATAATATACGCGTTAATTCTAATGCGTTTTGTAAACAAAGCAGCAATCCGTGGGCTATTAAGGACACTTTGCGATGCCTATCCATTTTCTATACCATGCCATTGTAACTACCATATCTTAGCGTTCGCATACAGTACCTAGAGTTGTGACCTTGAGCGCTCCTTCATAAGTAGATAACTACTACACAATAGAAAAGACGTACAAGTGAAAATGGATTTAGTTTCACGGCAATTAGCATGCAGCAGAGCTGCCAAATAATGCCCAGATAATATACGCGTTAATACTAATGCGTTTTGTAAACAAAGCAGCAATCCGTGGGCTATTAAGGACTCTTTGCGATGCCTATCCATTTTCTATACCATGCCATTGTAACTACCATATCTTAGCGTTTGCATACAGCACCTAGAGTTGTGACCTTGACCGCTCCTTCATAAGTAGATAACTACTACACAATAGAAAAGACGTACAAGTGAAAATGGATTTAGTTTTACTGCAATTACCTGCAGCAGAGCTGCTAAATAATGCCCAGATAATATACGCGTTAATTCTAATTCGTTTTGTAAACAAAGCAGCAATCCGTGGGCTATTAAGGACACTTCGCGATGTCTATCCATGTTCTATACCATGCCAATGTAACTTTCATATCTTAGCGTTCGCATAGAGCACCTAGAGTTGTGACCTTTAACGCTCCTTCATAAGTAGATATCTTCTACACGATATAAAATACGTACAATAGAAAACGGACTAAGTTTTACTGCAATTAGCATGCAGCAGAGGTGCCAAATAATGCCCAGATAATATACGCGTTAATTCGAATGCGTTTTGTAAACAAAGCAGCAATCCGTGGGCTATTAAGGACACTTCGCGATGCCTATCCATTTTCTATACCATGCCATGGTAACTACCATATCTTAGCGTTCGCATACAGTACCTAGAGTTGTGACCTTGAACGCTCCTTCATATGTAGATAACTCCTTCACGATAGAAAAGACGTTCAAGAGAAAACGGTCTAAGTTTTACTGCAATTAGTATGCAGCAGAGCTTTCAGAAAATGCCCAAATAATATACACGTTAATTCGAACCCGTTTTGTACGCAAAGTAGCAATCCGCGGGCAATATAAGGCACTTAGCGATGTCTATCTATGTTCTATACCATGCCAATTAAACTATCATATCTTAGCGTTCGCATACAGCACCTAGAGTTGTGACCTTGAACGCTCCTTCATAAGTAGATAACTACTACACAATAGAAAAGACGTACAAGTGAAAATGGATTTAGTTTCACGGCAATTAGCATGCAGCAGAGCTGCCAAATAATGCCCAGATAATATACGCGTTAATTCTAATGCGTTTTGTAAACAAAGCAGCAATCCGTGGGCTATTAAGGACACTTTGCGATGCCTATCCATTTTCTATACCATGCCATTGTAACTACCATATCTTAGCGTTTGCATACAGCACCTAGAGTTGTGACCTTGACCGCTCCTTCATAAGTAGATAACTACTACACAATAGAAAAGACGTACAAGTGAAAATGGATTTAGTTTTACTGCAATTACCATGCAGCAGAGCTGCTAAATAATGCCCAGATAATATACGCGTTAATTCTAATTCGTTTTGTAAACAAAGCAGCAATCCGTGGGCTATTAAGGACACTTCGCGATGTCTATCCATGTTCTATATAATGCCAATGATACTATCATATCTTAGCGTTCGCATAGAGCACCTAGAGTTGTGACCTTGAACGCTCCTTCATAAGTAGATATCTCCTACACGATATAAAATACGTACAATAGAAAACGGACTAAGTTTTACTGCAATTAGTATGCAGCAGAGCTTTCAGTAAATGTCCAATTAATATACACGTCAATTCGAACGCGTTTTGTACGCAAAGTATTAATCCGCGGGCTATATAAGGCACTTCGCGATGTCTATCCATGTTCTATACCATGCCAATGTAACTATCATATCTTAGCGTTCGCATAGAGCACCTAGAGTTGTGACCTTGACCGCTCCTTCATAAGTAGATAACTACTACACAATAGAAAAGACGTACAAGCGAAAATGGATTTAGTTTTACTGCAATTACCACGCAGCAGAGCTGCCAAATTATGCCCAGATAATATACGCGTCAATTCTAATTCGTTTTGTAAACAAAGCAGCAATCCGTGGGCTATTAAGGACACTTCGCGATGTCTATCCATGTTATATACCATGCCAATGCAAGTATCATATCTTAGCGTTCGCATAGAGCACCTAGAGTTGTGACCTTGAACGCTCCTTCATAAGTAGATAACTACTACACAATAGAAAAGACGTACAAGTGAAAATGGATTTAGTTTTACGGCAATTAGCATGCAGCAGAGCTGCCAAATAATGCCCAGATAATATACGCGTTAGTTCTAATGCGTTTTGTAAACAAAGCAGCAATCCGTGGGCTATTAAGGACACTTTGCGATGCCTATCCATTTTCTATACCATGCCATTGTAACTACCATATCTTAGCGTTTGCATACTGCACCTAGAGTTGTGACCTTGAACGCTCCTTCATATGTAGATAACTCCTACACGATAGAAAAGACGTTGAAGAGAAAACGGTCTCAGTTTTACTGCAATTAGCATGCAGCAGAGCTTTCAGTAAATGCCCAAATAATATACACGTTAATTCGAACGCGTTTTGTACGCAAAGTAGCAATCCGCGGGTAATATAAGGCACTTCACGATGTCTATCCATGTTCTATACCATGCCAATGTAACTATCATATCTTAGCGTTCGCATAGAGCACCTAGAGTTGTGACCTTGACCGCTCCTTCATAAGTAGATAACTACTACACAATAGAAAAGACGTACAAGTGAAAATGGATTTAGTTTTACTGCATTTACCATGCAGCAGAGCTGCCAAATAATGCCCAGATAATATACGCGTTAATTCTAATGCGTTTTGTAAACAAAGCAGCAATCCGTGGGTTATTAAGGACACTTCGCGATGCCTATCCATTTTCTATACCATGCCATTGTAACTACCATATCTTAGCGTTCGCATACAGTACCTAGAGTTGTGACCTTGAATGCTCCTTCATAAGTAGATAACTCCTACACGATAGAAAAGGCGATCAAGAGAAAACGGTCTAAGTTTTACTGTAATTAGTATGCAGCAGAGCTTTCAGAAAATGCCCAAATAATATACACGTTAATTCGAACCCGTTTTGTACGCAAAGCAGCATCCGCGGGCAATATTAGCGATGTCTATCTATGTTCTATACCATGCCAATGTAACTATCATATCTTAGAGTTCGCATACAGCACTTAGAGTTGTGACCTTGAACGCTCCTTCATAAGTAGATAAGTCCTACACGATAGAAAAGACGTTCAAGAGAAAACGGTCTAAGTTTTACTGCAATTAGTATTCAGCAGAGCTTTCAGAAAAAGCCCAAATATTATACACGATAATTCGAACCCGTTTTGTACGCAAAGTAGCAATCCGCGGGCTATATAAGGCACTTCGCGATGTCTATCCATGTTCTATACCATGCCAATATAACTACCATATCTTAGGGTTCGCATAGAGCACCTAGAGTTGTGACCTTGAATATTCCTTCATAAGTAGATAACTCCTACACGATAGAAAAGACGTTCAAGAGAAAACGGTCTAAATTTTACTGCAATTAGTATGCAGCAGAGCTTTCAGAAAATGCCCAAATAATATACACGTTAATTCGAACCCGTTTTGTACCCAAAGTAGCAATCCGCGGGCAATATAAGGCACTTAGCGATGTCTATCTATGTTCTATACCATGCCAATGTAACTATCATATCTTAGCGTTCGCATACAGCACCTAGAGTTGTGACCTTGAACGCTCCTTCATAAGTAGATAACTCCTACACGATAGAAAAGACGTTCAAGAGAAAACGGTCTAAGATTTACTGCAATTAGTATGCAGCAAAGCTTTCAGAAAATGCCCAAATAACATACACGTTAATTCGATCCCGTTTTGTACGCAAAGAAGCAATCCGCGGGCAATATAAGGCACTTAGCGATGTCTATCTATGTTCTATACCATGCCAATGTAACTATCATATAGTAGCGTTCGCATAGAGCTCCTAGAGTTGTGACCTTGAACGCTCCTTCATAAGTAGATATCTCCTACACGATATAAAAGACGTACAATAGAAAACGGACTAAGTTTAATTGCAATTAGCATGCAGCAGAGCTGCCAAATAATGCCCAGATAATATACGCATTAATTCGAATGCGTTTTGTTAACAAAGCAGCAATCCGTGGGCTATTAAGGACACTTCGCTATGCCTATCCATTTTCTATACCATGCCATTGTAACTACCATATCTTAGCGTTCGCATACAGTACCTAGCGTTGTGACCTTGAACGCTCCTTCATAAGTAGATAACTCCTACACGATAGAAAAGACGTTCAAGAGAAAACGGTCTAAGTTCTACTGCAATTAGTATGCAGCAGAGCTTTCAGAAAATGCCCAAATAATATACACGTTAATTCGAACCCGTTTTGTACGCAAAGTAGCAATCCGCGGGCAATATAAGGCACTTAGCGATGTCTATCTATGTTCTATACCATGCCAATGTAACTATCATATCTTAGCGTTCACATACTGCACCTAGAGTTGTGACCTTGAATGCTCCTTCATAAGTAGATAACTCCTACACGATAGAAAAGACGTTCAAGAGAAAACGGTCCAAGTTTCACTGCAATTAGTAGCCAGCAGAGCTTTCAAAAAGTACCCAGTTAATATACACGTCATTTCGAACGCGTTTTGTACGCAAAGTATTAATCCGCGGGCTATATAAGGCACTTCGCGATGTCTATCCATGTTCTATGCCATGCCAATGTAACTATCATATCTTAACGTTCGCATAGAGCACCTAGAGTTGTGACCTTGACCGCTCCTTCATAAGTAGATAACTACTACACAATAGAAAAGACGTACAAGTGAAAATGGATTTAGTTTTACTGCAATTAGCATGCAGCAGAGCTGCCAAATAATGCCCAGATAATATATGCGTTAATTCTAATGCGTTTTGTAAACAAAGCAGCAATCCGTGGGCTATTAAGGACACTTGGCGATGCCTATCCATTTTCTATACCATGCCATTGTAACTACCATATCTTAGCGTTCGCATAAAGCACCTAAATTTGTGACCTTGAACGCTCCTTCATATGTAGATAACTACTACACGATAGAAAAGACGTTGAAGAGAAAACGGTCTAAGTTTTACCGCAATTAGTATGCAGCAGAGCTTTCAAAAAGTACCCAATTAATATACACGTCAATTCGAACGCGTCTTGTACGCAAAGTAGCAATCCGCGGGCTATATAAGGCACTTCGCGATGTCTATCCATGTTCTATACCATGCCAATGTAACTACCGTATCTTAGCGTTCGCATAGAGCACATAGAGTTGTGACCTTGAACGCTCCTTCATAAGTAGACAACTCCTACACGATTGAAAAGACGTTCAAGAGAAAACGGTCTAAGTTTTACTGCAATTAGTATGCAGCAGAGCTTTCAGAAAATGCCCAGATAATATACACGTTAATTCGAACCCGTTTTGTACGCAAAGCAGCAATCCGCGGGCAATATTAGCGATGTCTATCTATGTTCTATACCATGCCAATGTAACTATCATATCTTAGAGTTCGCATACAGCACCTAGAGTTGTGACCTTGAACGCTCCTTCATAAGTAGATAACTCCTACACGATAGAAAAGACGTTCAAGAGAAAACGGTCTAAGTTCTACTGCAATTAGTATGCAGCAGAGCTCTCAGAAAAAGCCCAAATAATATACACGTTAATTCGAACCCGTTTTGTACGCAAAGTAGCAATCCGCGGGCAATATAAGGCACTTAGCGATGTCTATCTATGTTCTATACCATGCCAATGTAACTATCATATCTTAGCGTTCACATACTGCACCTAGAGTTGTGACCTTGAACGCTCCTTCATATGTAGATAACTCCTACACGATAGAAAAGACGTTGAAGAGAAAACGGTCTCAGTTTTACTGCAATTAGTATGCAGCAGAGCTTTCAGTAAATTCCCAAATAATATACACGTTAATTCGAACGCGTTTTGTACGCAAAGTAGTAATCCGCGGGTAATATAAGGCACTTCACGATGTCTATCCATGTTCTATACCATGCCAATGTAACTATCATATCTTAGCGTTCGCATAGAGCACCTAGAGTTGTGACCTTGACCGCTCCTTCATAAGTAGATAACTACTACACAATAGAAAAGACGTACAAGTGAAAATGGATTTAGTTTTACTGCATTTACCATGCAGCAGAGCTGCCAAATAATGCCCAGAAAATATACGCGTTAATTCTAATGCGTTTTGTAAACAAAGCAGCAATCCGTGGGCTATTAAGGACACTTCGCGATGCCTATCCATTTTCTATACCATGCCATTGTAACTACCATATCTTAGCGTTCGCATACAGTACCTAGAGTTGTGACCTTGAATGCTCCTTCATAAGTAGATAACTCCTACACGATAGAAAAGACGTTCAAGAGAAAACGGTCTAAGTTTTACTGCAATTAGAATGCCGCAGAGCTTTCAGAAAATGCCCAAATAATATACACGTTAATTCGAGCCCGTTTTGTACGCAAAGTAGCAATCCGCGGGCAATATAAGGCACTTAGCGATGTCTATCTATGTTCTATACCATGCCAATGTAACTATCATATCTTAGCGTTCGCATACAGCACCTAGAGTTGTGACCTTGAACGCTCCTTCATAAGTAGATAACTCCTACACGATATAAGAGACGTTCAAGAGAAAGCGGTCTAAGTTTTACTGCAATTAGTATGCAGCAGAGCTTTCAGAAAATGCCCAAATAATATACACGTTAATTCGAACCCGTTTTGTACGCAAAGTAGCAATCCGCGGGCAATATAAGGCACTTAGCGATGTCCATCCATGTTCTATACCATGCCAATGTAACTATCATATCTTAGCGTTCGCATACAGCACCTAGAGTTGTGACCTTGAACGCTCCTTCATAAGTAGATAACTCCTACACGATATAAGAGACGTTCAAGAGAAAGCGGTCTAAGTTTTACTGCAATTAGTATGCAGCAGAGCTTTCAGAAAATGCCCAAATAATATACACGTTAATTCGAACCCGTTTTGTACGCAAAGTAGCAATCCGCGGGCAATATAAGGCACTTAGCGATGTCTATCTATGTTCTATACCATGCCAATGTAACTATCATATCTTAGCGTTCGCATACAGCACCTAGAGTTGTGACCTTGAACGCTCCTTCATAAGTAGATAACTCCTACACGATAGAAAAGACGTTCAAGAGAAAACGGTCTAAATTTTACTGCAATTAGTATGCAGCAGAGCTTTCAGAAAATGCCCAAATAATATACACGTTAATTCGAACCCGTTTTGTACGCAAAGTAGCATTCCGCGGGCCATATAAGGCACTTAGCGATGTCTATTTATGTTCTATACCATGCCAATGTAACTATCATATCTTAGCGTTTGCATACAGCACCTAGAGTTGTGACCTTGAACGCTCCTTCATATGTAGATAACTCCTACACGATAGAAAAGACGTTCAAGACAAAACGGTCTAAATTTTGCTGCAATTAGTATGCAGCAGAGCTTTCAGAAAATGCCCAAATAATATACACCTTAATTCGAACGCGTTTTGTACGCAAAGTATCAATCCGCGGGCTATATAAGGCACTTCGCGATGTCTATCCATGTTCTATACCATGCCAATGTAACTATCATATCTAAGCGTTCGCATAGAGCACCTAGAGTTGTGACCTTGACCGCTCCTTCATAAGTTGATAACTACTACACAATAGAATAGACGTACAAGTGAAAATGGATTTAGTTTTACTGCATTTACCATGCAGCAGAGCTGCCAAATAATGCCCAGATAATATACGCGTTAATTCTAATGCGTTTTGTAAACAAAGCAGCAATCCGTGGGCTATTAAGGACACTTCGCGATGCCTATCCATTCTCTATACCATGCCATTGTAACTACCATATCTTAGCGTTCGCATACAGTACCTAGAGTTGTGACCTTGAATGCTCCTTCATAAGTAGATAACTCCTACACGATAGAAAAGGCGTTCAAGAGAAAACGGTCTAAGTTTTACTGCAATTAGTATGCAGCAGAGCTTTCAGAAAATGCCCAAATAATATACACGTTAATTCGAAACCGTTTTGTACGCAAAGCAGCAATCCGCGGGCAATATTAGCGATGTCTATCTATGTTCTATACCATGCCAATGTAACTATCATATCTTAGAGTTCGCATACAGCACCTAGAATTGTGACCTTGAACACTCCTTCATATGTAGATAACTCCTTCACGATAGAAAAGACGTTCAAGAGAAAACGGTCTAAGTTTTACTGCAATTAGTATGCAGCAGAGCTTTCAGAAAATGCCCAAATAATATACACGTTAATTCGAACCCGTTTTGTACGCAAAGTAGCAATCCGCGGGCAATATAAGGCACTTAGCGATGTCTATCTATGTTCTATACCAAGCCAATGTAACTATCATATCTTAGCGTTCGCATACAGCACCTAGAGTTGTGACCTTGAACGCTCCTTCATAAGTAGATAACTCCTACACGATAGAAAAGACGTTCAAGAGAAAACGGTCTAAGATTTACTGCAATTTGTATGCAGCAAAGCTTTCAGAAAATGCCCAAATAACATACACGTTAATTCGAACCCTTTTTGTACGCAAAGAAGCAATCCGCGGGCAATATAAGGCACTTAGCGATGTCTATCTATGTTCTATACCATGCCAATGTAACTATCATATAGTAGCGTTCGCATAGAGCTCCTAGAGTTGTGACCTTGAACGCTCCTTCATAAGTAGATATCTCCTACACGATATAAAAGACGTACAATAGAAAACGGACTAAGTTTAACTGCAACTAGCATGCAGCAGAGCTGCCTAATAATGCCCAGATAATATACGCATTAATTCGAATGCGTTTTGTAAACAAAGCAGCAATCCGTGGGCTATTAAGGACACTTCGCGATGCCTATCCATTTTCTATACCATGCCATTGTAACTACCATATCTTAGCGTTTGCATACAGCACCTAGAGTTGTGACCTTGAACGCTCCTCCATATGTAGATAACTCCTACACGATAGAAAAGACGTTGAAGAGAAAACGGTCTAAGTTTTACTGCAATTAGTATGCAGCAGAGCTTTCAGTAAATGCCCAAATAATATACACGTTAATTCGAACGCGTTTTGTAAGCAAGGTAGCAATCCGCGGGTAATATAAGGCACTTCACGATGTCTATCCATGTTCTATACCATGCAACTATCATATCTTAGCGTTCGCATAGAGCACCTAGAGTTGTGACCTTGACCGCTCCTTCATAAGTAGATAACTACTACACAATAGAAAAGACGTACAAGTGAAAATGGATTTAGTATTACTGCATTTACCATGCAGCAGAGCTGCCAAATAATGCCCAGATAATATACGCGTTAATTTTAATGCGTTTTGTAAACAAAGCAGCAATCCGTGGGCTATTAAGGACACTTCGCGATGCCTATCCATTTTCTATACCACGCCATTGTAACTACCATATCTTAGCGTTCGCATACAGTACCTAGAGTTGTGACCTTGAATGCTCCTTCATAAGTAGATAACTCCTACACGATAGAAAAGGCGTTCAAGAGAAAACGGTCTAAGTTTTACTGCAATTAGTATGCAGCAGAGCTTTCAGAAAATGCCCAAATAATATACACGTTTATTCGAACCCGTTTTGTACGCAAAGCAGCAATCCACGGGCAATATTAGCGATGTCTATCTATGTTCTATACCATGCCAATGTAACTATTATATCTTAGAGTTCGCATACAGCACCTAGAGTTGTGACCTTGAACGCTCCTTCATAAGTAGATAACTCCTTCACGATAGAAAAGACGTTCAAGAGAAGACGGTCTAAGTTTTACTGCAATTAGTATGCAGCAGAGCTTTCAGAAAATGCCCAAATAATATTCACGTTAATTCGAACCCGTTTTGTACGCAAAGTAGCAATCCGCGGGCAATATAAGGCACTTAGCGATGTCTATCTATGTTCTATACCATGCCATTGTAACTACCATATCTTAGCGTTCGCATACAGTACCTAGAGTTGTGACCTTGAACCCTCCTTCATAAGTAGATAACTCCTACACGATAGAAAAGACGTTCAAGAGAAAACGGTCTAAGTTCTACTGCAATTAGTATGCAGCAGAGCTTTCAGAAAATGCCCAAATAATATACACGTTAATTCGAACCCGTTTTGTACGCAAAGTAGCAATCCGCGGGCAATATAATGCACTTAGCGATGTCTATCTATGTTCTATACCATGCCATTGTAACTACCATATCTTAGCGTTCGCATAGAGCACGTAGAGTTGTGACCTTGACCGCTCCTTCATAAGTAGATAACTACTACACAATAGAAAAGACGTACAAGTGAAAATGGATTTAGTTTTACTGCAATTACCATGCAGCAGAGCTGCCAAATAATGCCCAGATAATATACGCGTTAATTCTAATTCGTTTTTAAACAAAGCAGCAATCCGTGGACTATTAAGGACACTTCGCGATGTCTATCCATGTTATATACCATGCCAATGTAACTATCATATCTTAGCGTTCGCATAGAGCACCTAGAGTTGTGACCTTGAACGCTCCTTCATAAGTAGATAACTCCTACACGATTGAAAAGACGTTCAAGAGAAAATGGATTTAGTTTTACTGCAATTACCATGCAGCAGAGCTGCCAAATAATGCCCAGATAATATACGCGTTAATTCTAATTCGTTTTTAAACAAAGCAGCAATCCGTGGGCTATTAAGGACACTTCGCGATGTCTATCCATGTTATATACCATGCCAATGTAACTATCATATCTTAGCGTTCGCATAGGGCACCTAGAGTTGTGACCTTGAACGCTCCTTCATAAGTAGATAACTACTACACAATAGAAAAGACGTACAAGTGAAAATGGATTTAGTTTTACGGCAATTAGCATGCAGCAGAGCTGCCAAATAATGCCCAGATAATATACGCGTTAATTCTAATGCGTTTTGTAAACAAAGCAGCAATCCGTGGGCTATTAAGGACACTTGGCGATGCCTATCCATTTTCTATACCATGCCATTGTAACTACCATATCTTAGCGTTCGCATAAAGCACCTAGAGTTGTGACCTTGAACGCTCCTTCATATGTAGATAATTCCTACACGATAGAAAAGACGTTGAAGAGAAAACGGTCTAAGTTTTACCGCAATTAGTATGCAGCAGAGCTTTCAAAAAGTACCCAATTAATATACACGTCAATTCGAACGCGTCTTGTACGCAAAGTAGCAATCCGCGGGCTATATAAGGCACTTCGCGATGTCTATCCATGTTCTATACCATGCCAATGTAACAACCATATCTTAGCGTTCGCATAGAGCACATAGAGTTGTGACCTTGAACGCTCCTTCATAAGTAGACAACTCCTACACGATTGAAAAGACGTTCAAGAGAAAACGGTCCAAGTTTTACTGCAATTAGTATGCAGCAGAGCTTTCAGAAAATGCCCAGATAATATACACGTTAATTCGAACCCGTTTTGTACGCAAAGCAGCAATCCGCGGGCAATATTAGCGATGTGTATCTATGTTCTATACCATGCCAATGTAACTATCATATCTTAGAGTTCGCACACAGCACCTAGAGTTGTGACCTTGAACGCTCCTTCATAAGTAGATAACTCCTACACGATAGAAAAGACGTTCAAGAGAAAACAGTCTAAGTTCTACTGCAATTAGTATGCAGCAGAGCTTTCAGAAAATGCCCAAATAATATACACGTTAATTCGAACCCGTTTTGTACGCAAAGTAGCAATCCGCGGGCAATATAAGGCACTTAGCGATGTCTATCTATGTTCTATACCATGCCAATGTAACTATCATATCTTAGCGTTCACATACTGCACCTAGAGTTGTGACCTTGAACGCTCCTTCATAAGTAGATAACTCATTCACGATAGAAAAGACGTTCAAGAGAAAACGGTCTAAGTTTTACTGCAATTAGTATGCAGCAGAGCTTTCAGAAAATGCCCAAATAATATACACGATAATTCGAACCCGTTTTGTACGCAAAGTAGCAATCCGCGGGCAATATAAGGCACTTAGCGATGTCTATCTATGTTCTATACCATGCCAATGTAACTATCATATCTTAGCGTTCGCATACAGCACCTAGAGTTGTGACCTTGAACGCTCCTTCATAAGTAGATAACTCCTACACGATATAAAAGACGTTCAAGAGAAAGCGGTCTAAGTTTTACTGCAATTAGTATGCAGCAAAGCTTTCAAAAAGTACCCAATTAATATACACGTCAATTCGAACGCGCTTTGTACGCAAAGTAGCAATCCGCGGGCTATATAAGGCACTTCGCGATGTCTATCCATGTTCTATACCATGCCAATGTAACTACCATATCTTAGCGTTCCCATAGAGCACCTAGAGTTGTGACCTTGAATATTCCTTCATAAGTAGATAACTACTACACCATAGAAAAGACGTACAAGTGAAAATGGATTTAGTTTTACGGCAATTAGCATGCAGCAGAGCTGCCAAATAATGCCCAGATAATATACGCGTTAATTCTAATGCGTTTTGTAAACAAAGCAGCAATCCGTGGGATATTAAGGACACTTTGCGATGCCTATCCATTTTCTATACCATGCCATTGTAACTACCATATCTTAGCGTTTGCATACAGCACCTAGAGTTGTGACCTTGAATATTCCTTCATAAGTAGATAACTCCTACACGATAGAAAAGACGTTCAAGAGAAAACCGTCTAAATTTTACTGCAATTAGTATGCAGCAGAGCTTTCAGAAAATGCCCAAATAATATACACGTTAATTCGAACCCGTTTTGTACGCAAAGTAGCAATCCGCGGGCAATATAAGGCACTTAGCGATGTCTATCTATGTTCTATACCATGCCAATGTAACTATCATATCTTAGAGTTCGCATACAGCACCTAGAGTTGTGACCTTGAACGCTCCTTCATAAGTAGATAACTCCTACACGATAGAAAAGACGTTCAAGAGAAAACGGTCTAAGTTTTACTGCAATTAGTATGCAGCAGAGCTTTCAGAAAAAGCCCAAATATTATACACGATAATTCGAACCCGTTTTGTACGCAAAGTAGCAAGCCGCGGGCTATATAAGGCACTTCGCGATGTCTATCCATGTTCTATACCATGCCAATGTAACTACCATATCTTAGCGTTCGCATAGAGCACCTAGAGTTGTGACCTTGAATATTCCTTCATAAGTAGATAACTCCTACACGATAGAAAAGACGTTCAAGAGAAAACGGTCTAAATTTTACTGCAATTAGTATGCAGCAGAGCTTTCAGAAAATGCCCAAATAATATACACGTTAATTCGAACCCGTTTTGTACCCAAAGTAGCAATCCGCGGGCAATATAAGGCACTTAGCGATGTCTATCTATGTTCTATACCATGCCAATGTAACTATCATATCTTAGCGTTCGCATACAGCACCTAGAGTTGTGACCTTGAACGCTACTTCATAAGTAGATAACTCCTACACGATAGAAAAGACGTTCAAGATAAAACGGTCTAAGATTTACTGCAATTAGTATGCAGCAAAGCTTTCAGAAAATGCCCATATAATATACGCGTTAATTCTAATGCGTTTTGTAAACAAAGCAGCAATCCGTGTGCTATTAAGGACACTTTGCGATGCCTATCCATTTTCTATACCATGCCATTGTAACTACCATATCTTAGCGTTTGCATACAGCACCTAGAGTTGTGAACTTGAACGCTCCTTCATATGTAGATAACTCCTAAACGATAGAAGAGACGTTGAAGAGAAAACGGTCTAAGTTTTACTGCAATTAGTATGCAGCAGAGCTTTCAGTAAATGCCCAAATAATATACACGTTAATTCGAACGCGTTTTGTACGCAAGGTAGCAATCCGCGGGTAATATAAGGCACTTCACGATGTCTATCCATGTTCTATACCATGCAACTATCATATCTTAGCGTTCGCATAGAGCACCTAGAGTTGTGATCTTGACCGCTCCTTCATAAGTAGATAACTACTACACAATAGAAAAGACGTACAAGTGAAAATGGATTTAGTGTTACTGCATTTACCATGCAGCAGAGCTGCCAAATAATGCCCAGATAATATACGCGTTAATTCTAATGCGTTTTGTAAACAAAGCAGCAATCCGGGGGCTATTAAGGACACTTCGCGATGCCTAACCATTTTCTATACCATGCCATTGTAACTACCATATCTTAGCGTTCGCATACAGTACCTAGAGTTGTGACCTTGAATGCTCCTTCATAAGTAGATAACTCCTACACGATAGAAAAGGCGTTCAAGAGAAAACGGTCTAAGTTTTACTGCAATTAGTGTGCAGCAGAGCTTTCAGAAAATGCCCAAATAATATACACGTTAATTCGAACCCGTTTTGTACGCAAAGCAGCAATCCACGGGCAATATTAGCAATGTCTATCTATGTTCTATACCATGCCAATGTAACTATCATATCTTAGAGTTCGCATACAGCACCTAGAGTTGTGACCTTGAACGCTCCTTCATAAGTAGATAACTCCTTCACGATAGAAAAGACGTTCAAGAGAAAACGGTCTAAGTTTTACTGCAATTAGTATGCAGCAGAGCTTTCAGAAAATGCCCAAATCATATACACGTTAATTCGAACCCGTTTTGTACGCAAAGTAGCAATCCGCGGGCAATATAAGGCACTTAGCGATGTCTATCTATGTTCTATACCATGCCATTGTAACTACCATATCTTAGCGTTCGCATACAGTACCTAGAGTTGTGACCTTGAACGCTCCTTCATAAGTAGATAACTCCTACACGATAGAAAAGACGTTCAAGAGAAAACGGTCTAAGTTCTACTGCAATTAGTATGCAGCAGAGCTTTCAGAAAATGCCCAAATAATATACACGTTAATTCGAACCCGTTTTGTACGCAAAGTAGCAATCCGCGGGCAATATAAGGCACTTAGCGATGTCTATCTATGTTCTATACCATGCCAATGTAACTATCATATCTTAGCGTTCGCATAGAGCACCTAGAGTTGTGACCTTGACCGCTCCTTCATAAGTAGATAACTACTACACAATAGAAAAGACGTACAAGTGAAAATGGATTTAGTTTTACTGCAATTACCATGCAGCAGAGCTGCCAAATAATGCCCAGATAATATACGCGTTAATTCTAATTCTTTTTTAAACAAAGCAGCAATCCGTGGGCTATTAAGGACACTTCGCGATGTCTATCCATGTTATATACCATGATAATGTAACTATCATATCTTAGCGTTCGCATAGAGCACCTAGAGTTGTGACCTTGAACGCTCATTCATAAGTAGATAACTACTACACAATAGAAAAGACGTACAAGTGAAAATGGATTTAGTTTTACGGCAATTAGCATGCAGCAGAGCTGCCAAATAATGCCCGGATAATATACGCGTTAATTCTAATGCGTTTTGTAAACAAAGCAGCAATCCGTGGGCTATTAAGGACACTTGGCGATGCCTATCCATTTTCTGTACCATGCCATTGTAACTACCCTATTTTAGCGTTCGCATAAAGCACCTAGAGTTGTGACCTTGAACGCTCCTTCATATGTAGATAACTCCTACACGATAGAAAAGACGTTGAAGAGAAAACGGTCTAAGTTTTACCGCAATTAGTATGCAGCAGAGCTTTCAAAAAGTACCCAATTAATATACACGTCAATTCGAAAGCGTCTTGTACGCAAAGTAGCAATCCGCGGGCTATATAAGGCACCTCGCGATGTCTATCCATGTTCTATACCATGCCAATGTAACTACCATATCTTAGCGTTCGCATAGAGCACATAGAGTTGTGACCTTGAACGCTCCTTCATAAGTAGATAACTCCTACACGATTGAAAAGACGTTCAAGAGAAAACGGTCTAAGTTTTACTGCAATTAGTATGCAGCAGAGCTTTCAGAAAATGCCCAGGTAATATACACGTTAATTCGAACCCGTTTTGTACGCAAAGCAGCAATCCGCGGGCAATATTAGCGATGTCTATCTATGTTCTATACCATGCCAATGTAACTATCATATCTTAGAGTTCGCATACAGCACCTAGAGTTGTGACCTTGAACGCTCCTTCATAAGTAGATAACTACTACACAATAGAAAAGACGTACAAGTGAAAATGGATTTAGTTTTACCGCAAATAGAATGCAGCAGAGCTGCCAAATAATGCCCAGATAATATACGCGTTAGTTCTAATGCGTTTTGTAAACAAAGCAGCAATCCGTGGGCTATTAAGGACACTTTGCGATGCCTATCCATTTTTTATACCATGCCATTGTAACTACCATATCTTAGCGTTTGCATACAGCACCTAGAGTTGTGACCTTGAACGCTCCTTCATATGTAGATAACTCCTACACGATAGAAAAGACGTTGAAGAGAAGACGGTCTCAGTTTTACTGCAATTAGTATGCAGCAGAGCTTTCAGTAAATGCCCAAATAATATACACGTTAATTCGAACGCGTTTTGTACGCAAAGTAGCAATCCGCGGGTAATATAAGGCACTTCACGATGTCTATCCATGTTATATACCATGCCAATGTAAGTATCATACCTTAGCGTTCGCATAGAGCACCTAGAGTTGTGACCTTGAACGCTCCTTCATAAGTAGATAACTACTACACAATAGAAAAGACGTACAAGTGAAAATGGATTTAGTTTTACCGCAAATAGAATGCAGCAGAGCTGCCAAATAATGCCCAGATAATATACGCGTTAGTTCTAATGCGTTTTGTAAACAAAGCAGCAATCCGTGGGTTATTAAGGACACTTCGCGATGCCTATCCATTTTCTATACCATGCCATTGTAACTACCATATCTTAGCGTTAGCATACAGTACCTAGAGTTGTGACCTTGAATGCTCCTTCATAAGTAGATAACTCCTACACGATTGAAAAGACGTTCAAGAGAAAACGGTCTAAGATTTACTGCAATTAGTATGCAGCAGAGCTTTCAGAAAATGCCCAAATAATATACACGTTAATTCGAACCCGTTTTGTACGCAAAGCAGCAATCCGCGGGCAATATTAGCGATGTCTATCTATGTTCTATACCATGCCAATGTAACTATCATATCTTAGAGTTCGCATACAGCACCTAGAGTAGTGACCTTGAACGCTCCTTCATAAGTAGATAACTCCTACACGATAGAAAAGACGTTCAAGAGAAAACGGTCTAAGTTTTACTGCAATTAGTATGCAGCAGAGCTTTCAGAAAAAGCCCAAATATTTTACACGATAATTCGAACCCGTTTCGTACGCAAAGTAGCAATCCGCGGGCAATATAAGGCACTTAGCGATGTCTATCTATGTTCTATACCATGCCAATGTAACTATCATATCTTAGCGTTCACATACTGCACCTAGAGTTGTGACCTTGAACGCTCCTTCATAAGTAGATAACTCCTACACGATATAAGAGACGTTCAAGAGAAAGCGGTCTAAGTTTTACTGCAATTAGTAAGCAGCAAAGCTTTCAAAAAGTACCCAATTAATATACACGTCAAATCGAACGCGCTTTGTGCGCAAAGTAGCAATCCGCGGGCTATATAAGGCACTTAGCGATGTCTATCCATGTTCTATACCATGGCAATGTAACTACCATATCTTAGCCTTCGCATAGAGCACCTAGAGTTGTGACCTTGAACGCTCCTTCATAAGTAGATAACTCCTACACGATAGAAAAGACGTTCAAGAGAAAACGGTCTAAGATTTACTGCAATTAGGATGCAGCAAAGCTTTCAGAAAATGCCCAAATAACATACACGTTAATTCGAACCCGTTTTGTACGCAGAGTAGCAATCCGCGGGCAATATAAGGCACTTAGCGATGTCTATCTATGTTCTATACCATGCCAATGTAACTATCATATCTTAGCGTTCGCATAGAGCACCTAGAGTTGTGACCTTGATAATTCCTTCATAAGTAGATAACTCCTACACGATAGAAAAGACGTTCAAGAGAAAACGGTCTAAATTTTACTGCAATTAGTATGCAGCAGAGCTTTCAGAAAATGCCCAAATAATATACACGTTAATTCGAACCCGTTTTGTACGCAAAGTAGCAATCCGCGGGCAATATAAGGCACTTAGCGATGTCTATCTATGTTCTATACCATGCCAATGTAACTATCATATCTTAGCGTTCGCATACAGCACCTAGAGTTGTGACCTTGAACGCTCCTTCATAAGTAGATAACTCCTACACGATAGAAAAGACGTTCAAATGAAAACGGTCTAAGATTTACTGCAATTAGGATGCAGCAAAGCTTTCAGAAAATGCCCAAATAACATACACGTTAATTCGAACCCGTTTTGTACGCAAAGAAGCAATCCGCGGGCAATATAAGGCACTTAGCGATGTCTACCTATGTTCTATACCATGCCAATGTAACTATCATATAGTAGCGTTCGCATAGAGCTCCTAGAGTTGTGACCTTGAACGCTCCTTCATAAGTAGATATCTCCTACACGATATAAAAGACGTACAATAGAAAACGGACTAAGTTTAAATGCAATTAGCATGCAGCAGAGCTGCCAAATAATGCCCTGATAATATACACATTAATTCGAATGCGTTTTGTAAACAAAGCAGCAATCCGTGGGCTATTAAGGACACTTCGCGATGCCTATCCATTTTCTATACCATGCCATTGTAACTACCATATCTTAGCGTTCGCATACAGTACCTAGAGTTGTGACCTTGAACGCTCCTTCATAAGTAGATAACTCCTACACGATAGAAAAGACGTTCAAGAGAAAACGGTCTAAGTTCTACTGCAATTAGTATGCAGCAGAGCATTCAGAAAATGCCCAAATAATACACACGTTAATTCGAACCCGTTTTGTACGCAAAGTAGCAATCCGCGGGCAATATAAGGCACTTAGCGATGTCTATCTATGTTCTATACCATGCCAATGTAACTATCATATCTTAGCGTTCACATACTGCACCTAGAGTTGTGACCTTGAACGCTCCTTCATAAGTAGATAACTCCTTCACGATAGAAAAGACGTTCAAGAGAAAACGGTCTAAGTTTTACTGCAATTAATATGCAGCAGAGCTTTCAGAAAATGCCCAAATAATATACACGTTAATTCGAACCCGTTTTGTACGCAAAGTAGCAATCCGCGGGCAATATAAGGCACTTAGCGATGTCTATCTATGTTCTATACCATGCCAATGTAACTATCATATCTTAGCGTTCGCATACAGCACCTAGAGTTGTGACCTTGAACGCTCCTTCATAAGTAGATAACTACTACACAATAGAAAAGACGTACAAGTGAAAATGGATTTAGATTCACGGCAATTAGCATGCAGCAGAGCTGCCAAATAATGCCCAGATAATATACGCGTTAATACTAATGCGTTTTGTAAACAAAGCAGCAATCCGTGGGCTATTAAGGACTCTTTGCGATGCCTATCCATTTTCTATACCATGCCATTGTAACTACCATATCTTAGCGTTTGCATATAGCACCTAGAGTTGTGACCTTGACCGCTCCTTCATAAGTAGATAACTACTACACAATAGAAAAGACGTACAAGTGAAAATGGATTTAGTTTTACTGCAATTACCATGCAGCAGAGCTGCTAAATAATGCCCAGATAATATACGCGTTAATTCTAATTCGTTTTGTAAACAAAGCAGCAATCCGTGGGCTATTAAGGACACTTCGCGATGTCTATCCATGTTCTATACCATGCCAATGTAACTATCATATCTTAGCGTTCGCATAGAGCACCTGGAGTTGTGACCTTTAACGCTCCTTCATAAGTAGATATCTCCTACACGATATAAAATACGTACAATAGAAAACGGACCAAGTTTTACTGCAATTAGCATGCAGCAGAGCTGCCAAATAATGCCCAGATAATATACGCGTTAATTCGAATGCGTTTTGTAAACAAAGTAGCAATCCGTGGGCTATTAAGGACACTTCGCGATGCCTATCCATTTTCTATACCATGCCATTGTAACTACCATATCTTAGCGTTCGCATACAGTACCTAGAGTTGTGACCTTGAACGCTCCTTCATAAGTAGATAACTCCTCCACGATAGAAAAGACGTTCAAGAGAAAACGGTCTAAGTTTTACTGCAATTAGTATCCAGCAGAGCTTTCAAAAAGTACCCAATTAATATACACGTCAATTCGAACGCGTTTTGTACGCAAAGTATTAATCCGCGGGCTATATAAGGCACTTCGCGATGTCTATCTATGTTCTATACCATGCCAATGTAACTATCATATCTTAGCGTTCGCATAGAGCACCTAGAGTTGTGACCTTGTCCGCTCCTTCATAAGTAGATAACTACTAAACAATAGAAAAGACGTACAAGCGAAAATGGATTTAGTTTTACTGCAATTACCACGCAGCAGAGCTGCCAAATAATGCCCAAATAATATACGCGTCAATTCTAATTCGTTTTGTAAACAAAGCAGCAATCCGTGGGCTATTAAGGACACTTCGCGATGTCTATCCATGTTATATACCATGCCAATGTAACTATCATATCTTAGCGTTCGCATAGAGCACCTAGAGTTGTGACCTTGAATGCTCCTTCATAAGTAGATAACTACTACACAATAGAAAAGACGTACAAGTGAAAATGGATTTAGTTTTACGACAATTAGCATGCAGCAGAGCTGCCAAATAATGCCCAGATAATATACGCGTTAATTCTAATGCGTTTTGTAAACAAAGCAGCAATCCGTGGGCTATTAAGGACACTTTGCGATGCCTATCCATTATCTATACCATGCCATTGTAACTACCATATCTTAGCGTTCGCATACAGTACCTAGAGTTGTGAACTTGAACGCTCCTTCATAAGTAGATAACTCCTACTCGATAGAAAAGACGTTCAAGAGAAAACGGTCTAAGTTCTACTGCAATTAGTATGCAGCAGAGCTTTCAGAAAATGCCCAAATAATATACACGTTAATTCGAACCCGTTTTGTACGCAAAGTAGCAATCCGCAGGCAATATAAGGCACTTAGCGATGTCTATCTTTGTTCTATATCATGCCAATGTAACTATCATATTTTAGCGTTCGCATACAGCACCTAGAGTTGTGACCTTGAACGCTCCTTCATAAGTAGATAACTCCTACACGATATAAGAGACGTTCAAGAGAAAGCGGTCTAAGTTTTACTGCAATTAGTAAGCAGCAAAGCTTTCAAAAAGTACCCAATTAATATACACGTCAATTCGAACGCGCTTTGTACGCAAAGTAGCAATCCGCGGGCTATATAAGGCACTTAGCGATGTCTATCCATGTTCTATACCATGGCAATGTAACTACCATATCTTAGCCTTCGCATAGAGCACCTAGAGTTGTGACCTTGAACGCTCCTTCATAAGTAGATAACTCCTACACGATAGAAAAGACGTTCAAGAGAAAACGGTATAAGATTTACTGCAATTAGGATGCAGCAAAGCTTTCAGAAAATGCCCAAATAACATACACGTTAATTCGAACCCGTTTTGTACGCAAAGTAGCAATCCGCGGGCAATATAAGGCACTTAGCGATGTCTATCTATGTTCTATACCATGCCAATGTAACTATCATATCTTAGCGTTCGCATACAGCACCTAGAGTTGTGACCTTGAAAGCTCCTTCATAAGTAGATAACTACTACACAATAGAAAAGACGTACAAGTGAAAATGGATTTAGTTTTACGGCAATTAGCATGCAGCAGAGCTGCCAAATAATGCCCAGATAATATACGCGTTAATTCGAATTCGTTTTGTAAACAAAGCAGCAATCCGTGGGCTATTAAGGACACTTCGCGATGCCTATCCATTTTCTATACCATGCCATTGTAACTACCATATCTTAGCGTTCGCATAGAGTACCTAGAGTTGTGACCTTGAACGCTCCTTCATAAGTAGATAACTCCTCCACGATAGAAAAGACGTTCAAGAGAAAACGGTCTAAGTTTTACTGCAATTAGCATCCAGCAGAGCTTTCAAAAAGTACCCAATTAATATACACGTCAATTCGAACGCGTTTTGTACGCAAAGTATTAATCCGCGGGCTATATAAGGCACTTCGCGATGTCTATCCATGTTCAATACCATGCCAATGTAACTATCATATCTTAGCGTTCGCATAGAGCACCTAGAGTTGTGACCTTGAACGCACCTTCATATGTAGATAACTCCTACACGATAGAAAAGACGTTCAAGACAAAACGGTCTAAATTTTACTGCAATTAGTATGCAGCAGAGCTTTCAGAAAATGCCCAAATAATATACACCTTAATTCGAACGCGTTTTGTACGCAAAGTATCAATCCGCGGGCTATATAAGGCACTTCGCGATGTCTATCCATGTTCTATACCAAGCCAATGTAACTATCATATCTTAGCGTTCGCATAGAGCACCTAGAGTTGTGACCTTGACCGTTCCTTCATAAGTAGATAACTACTACACAATAGAAAAGACGTACAAGTGAAAATGGATTTAGTTTTACTGCATTTACCATGCAGCAGAGCTGCCAAATAATGCCCAGATAATATACGCGTTAATTCTAATGCGTTTTGTAAACAAAGCAGCAATCCGCGGGCTATTAAGGACACTTCGCGATGCCTATCCATTTTCTATACCATGCCATTGTAACTACCATATCTTAGCGTTCGCATCCAGTACCTAGAGTTGTGACCTTGAATGCTCCTTCATAAGTAGATAACTCCTACACGATAGAAAAGGCGTTCAAGAGAAAACGGTCTAAGTTTTACTGCAATTAGTATGCAGCAGAGCATTCAGAAAATGCCCAAATAATATACACGTTAATTCGAACCCGTTTTGTACGCAAAGCAGCAATCCGCGGGCAATATTAGCGATGTCTATCTATGTTCTATACCATGCCAATGTAACTATCATATCTTAGAGTTCGCATACAACACCTAGAGTTGTGACCTTGAACGCTCCTTCAAAAGTAGATAACTCCTTCACGATAGAAAAGACGTTCAAGAGAAAACGGTCTAAGTTTTACTGCAATTAGTATGCAGCAGAGCTTTCAGAAAATGCCCAAATAATATACACGTTAATTCGAACCCGTTTTGTACGCAAAGTAGCAATCCGCGGGCAATATAAGGCACTTAGCGATGTCTATCTATGTTCTATACCATGCCAATGTAACTATCATATCTTAGCGTTCGCATACAGCACCTAGAGTTGTGACCTTGAACGCTCCATCATAAGTAGATAACTACTACATAATAGAAAAGACGTACAAGTGAAAATGGATTTAGTTTCACGGCATTTAGCATGCAGCAGAGCTGCCAAATAATGCCCAGATAATATACGCGTTAATTCTAATGCGTTTTGTAAACAAAGCAGCAATCCGTGGGCTATTAAGGACACTTTGCGATGCCTATCCATTTTCTATACCATGCCATTGTAACTACCATATCTTAGCATTTGCATACAGCACCTAGAGTTGTGACCTTGACCGCTCCTTCATAAGTAGATAACTACTACACAATAGAAAAGACGTACCAGTGAAAATGGATTTAGTTTTACTGCAATTACCATGCAGCAGAGCTGCTAAATAATGCCCAGATAATATACGCGTTAATTCTAATTCGTTTTGTAAACAAAGCAGCAATCCGTGGGCTATTAAGGACACTTCGCGATTTCTATCCATGTTCTATATAATGCCAATGTAACTATCATATCTTAGCGTTCGCATAGAGCACCTAGAGTTGTGACCTTGACCGCTCCTTCATAAGTAGATAACTACTACACAATAGAAAAGACGTACAAGTGAAAATGGATTTAGTTTTACTGCATTTACCATGCAGCAGAGCTGCCAAATAATGCCCAGATAATATACGCGTTAATTCTAATGCGTTTTGTAAACAAAGTAGCAATCCGCGGGCAATATAAGGCACTTAGCGATGTCTATCTATGTTCTATACCATGCCAATGTAAGTATCATATCTTAGCGTTCGCATAGAGCACCTAGAGTTGTGACCTTGAACGCTCCTTCATAAGTAGATAACTACTACACAATAGAAAAGACGTACAAGTTAAAATGGATTTATTTTTACGGCAATTAGCATGCAGCAGAGCTGCCAAATAATGCCCAGATAATATACGCGTTAGTTCTAATGCGTTTTGTAAACAAAGCAGCAATCCGTGGGCTATTAAGGACACTTTGCGATGCCTATCCATTTTCTATACCATGCCATTGTAACTACCATATCTTAGCGTTTGCATACAGCATCTAGAGTTGTGACCTTGAACGCTTTTCATATGTAGATAACTCCTACACGATAGAAAAGACGTTGAAGAGAAAACGGTCTCAGTTTTACTGCAATTAGTATGCAGCAGAGCTTTCAGTAAATGCCCAAATAATATACACGTTAATTCGAACCCGTTTTGTACGCAAAGTAGCAATCCGCGGGCAATATAAGGCACTTAGCGATGTCTATCTATGTTCTATACCATGCCAATGTAACTATCATATCTTAGCGTTCGCATACAGCACCTAGAGTTGTGACCTTGAACGCTCCTTCATAAGTAGATAACTCCTACACGATATAAGAGACGTTCAAGAGAAAGCGGTCTAAGTTTTACTGCAATTAGTATGCAGCAAAGCTTTCAAAAAGTACCCAATTAATATACACGTCAATTCGAACGCGCTTTGTACGCAAAGTAGCAATCCGCGGGCTATATAAGGCACTTCGCGATGTCTATCCATGTTCTATACCATGCCAATGTAACTACTATATCTTAGCGTTCGCATAGAGCACCTAGAGTTGTGACCTTGAATATTCCTTCATAAGTAGATAACTCCTACACGATAGAAAAGACGTTCAAGAGAAAACCGTCTAAATTTTACTGCAATTAGTATGCAGCAGAGCTTTCAGAAAATGCCCAAATAATATACACGTTAATTCGAACCCGTTTTGTACCCAAAGTAGCAATCCGTGGGCAATATAAGGCACTTAGCGATGTCTATCTATGTTCTATACCATGCCAATGTAACTATCATATCTTAGCGTTCGCATACAGCACCTAGAGTTGTGACCTTGAACGCTCCTTCATAAGTAGATAACTCCTACACGATAGAAAAGACGTTCAAGAGAAAACGGTCTAAGATTTACTGCAATTAGTATGCAGCAAAGCTTTCAGAAAATGCCCAAATAACATACACGTTAATTCGAACCCGTTTTGTACGCAAAGAAGCAATCCGCGGGCAATATAAGGCACTTAGCGATGTCTATCAATGTTCTATACCATGCCAATGTAACTATCATATAGTAGCGTTCTCATAGAGCTCCTAGAGTTGTGACCTTGAACGCCCCTTCATAAATAGATATCTCCTACACGATATAAAAGACGTACAATAGAAAACGGACTAAGTTTATCTGCAATTAGCATGCAGCAGAGCTGCCAAATAATGCCCAGATAATATACGCGTTAATTCTAATGCGTCTTGTAAACAAAGCAGCAATCCGTGGGCTATTAAGGACACTTTGCGATGCCTATCCATTATCTATACCATGCCATTGTAACTACCATATCTTAGCGTTCGCATACAGTACCTAGAGTTGTGACCTTGAACGCTCCTTCATAAGTAGATAACTCCTACTCGATAGAAAAGACGTTCAAGAGAAAACGGTCTAAGTTCTACTGCAATTAGTATGCAGCAGAGCTTTCAGAAAATGCCCAAATAATATACACGTTAATTCGAACCCGTTTTGTACGCAAAGTAGCAATCCGCAGGCAATATAAGGCACTTAGCGATGTCTATCTTTGTTCTATATCATGCCAATGTAACTATCATATTTTAGCGTTCGCATACAGCACCTAGAGTTGTGACCTTGAACGCTCCTTCATAAGTAGATAACTCCTACACGATATAAGAGACGTTCAAGAGAAAGCGGTCTAAGTTTTACTGCAATTAGTAAGCAGCAAAGCTTTCAAAAAGTACCCAATTAATATACACGTCAATTCGAACGCGTTTTGTAGGCAAAGTATTAATCCGCGGGCTATATAAGGCACTTCGCGATGTCTATCCATGTTCAATACCATGCCAATGTAACTATCATATCTTAGCGTTCGCATAGAGCACCTAGAGTTGTGACCTTGACCGCTCCTTCATAAGTAGATAACTCCTACACGATAGAAAAGACGTTCAAGAGAAAACGGTCTAAATTTTACTGCAATTAGTATGCAGCAGAGCTTTCAGAAAATGCCCAAATAATATACACGTTAATTCGAACCCGTTTTGTACGCAAAGTAGCAATCCGCGGGCAATATAAGGCACTTAGCGATGTCTATCTATGTTCTATACCATGCCAATGTAACTATCATATCTTAGCGTTTGCATACAGCACCTAGAGTTGTGACCTTGAACGCACCTTCATATGTAGATAACTCCTACACGATAGAAAAGACGTTCAAGACAAAACGGTCTAAATTTTACTGCAATTAGTATGCAGCAGAGCTTTCAGAAAATGCCCAAATAATATACACCTTAATTCGAACGCGTTTTGTACGCAAAGTATCAATCCGCGTGCTATATAAGGCACTTCGCGATGTCTATCCATGTTCTATACCATGCCAATGTAACTATCATATCTTAGCGTTCGCATAGAGCACCTAGAATTGTGACCTTGACCGCTCCTTCATAAGTAGATAACTACTACACAATAGAAAAGACGTACAAGTGAAAATGGATTTAGTTTTACTGCATTTACCATGCAGCAGAGCTGCCAAATAATGCCCAGATAATATACGCGTTAATTCTAATGCGTTTTGTAAACAAAGCAGCAATCCGCGGGCTATTAAGGACACTTCGCGATGCCTATCCATTGTCTATACCATGCCATTGTAACTACCATATCTTAGCGTTCGCATCCAGTACCTAGAGTTGTGACCTTGAATGCTCCTTCATAAGTAGATAACTCCTACACGATAGAAAAGGCGTTCAAGAGAAAACGGTCTAAGTTTTACTGCAATTAGTATGCAGCAGAGCATTCAGAAAATGCCCAAATAATATACACGTTAATTCGAACCCGTTTTGTACGCAAAGCAGCAATCCGCGGGCAATATTAGCGATGTCTATCTATGTTCTATACCATGCCAATGTAACTATCATATCTTAGAGTTCGCATACAGCACCTAGAGTTGTGACCTTGAACGCTCCTTCATAAGTAGATAACTACTACACAATAGAAAAGACGTACAAGTGAAAATGGATTTAGTTTCACGGCAATTAGCATGCAGCAGAGCTGCCAAATAATGCCCAGATAATATACGCGTTAATTCTAATGCGTTTTGTAAACAAAGCAGCAATCCGTGGGCTATTAAGGACACTTTGCGATGCCTATCCATTTTCTATACCATGCCATTGTAACTACCATATCTTAGCGTTCGCATACAGTACCTAGAGTTGTGACCTTGAGCGCTCCTTCATAAGTAGATAACTACTACACAATAGAAAAGACGTACAAGTGAAAATGGATTTAGTTTCACGGCAATTAGCATGCAGCAGAGCTGCCAAATAATGCCCAGATAATATACGCGTTAATACTAATGCGTTTTGTAAACAAAGCAGCAATCCGTGGGCTATTAAGGACTCTTTGCGATGCCTATCCATTTTCTATACCATGCCATTGTAACTACCATATCTTAGCGTTTGCATACAGCACCTAGAGTTGTGACCTTGACCGCTCCTTCATAAGTAGATAACTACTACACAATAGAAAAGACGTACAAGTGAAAATGGATTTAGTTTTACTGCAATTACCTGCAGCAGAGCTGCTAAATAATGCCCAGATAATATACGCGTTAATTCTAATTCGTTTTGTAAACAAAGCAGCAATCCGTGGGCTATTAAGGACACTTCGCGATGTCTATCCATGTTCTATACCATGCCAATGTAACTTTCATATCTTAGCGTTCGCATAGAGCACCTAGAGTTGTGACCTTTAACGCTCCTTCATAAGTAGATATCTTCTACACGATATAAAATACGTACAATAGAAAACGGACTAAGTTTTACTGCAATTAGCATGCAGCAGAGGTGCCAAATAATGCCCAGATAATATACGCGTTAATTCGAATGCGTTTTGTAAACAAAGCAGCAATCCGTGGGCTATTAAGGACACTTCGCGATGCCTATCCATTTTCTATACCATGCCATTGTAACTACCATATCTTAGCGTTCGCATACAGTACCTAGAGTTGTGACCTTGAACGCTCCTTCATATGTAGATAACTCCTTCACGATAGAAAAGACGTTCAAGAGAAAACGGTCTAAGTTTTACTGCAATTAGTATGCAGCAGAGCTTTCAGAAAATGCCCAAATAATATACACGTTAATTCGAACCCGTTTTGTACGCAAAGTAGCAATCCGCGGGCAATATAAGGCACTTAGCGATGTCTATCTATGTTCTATACCATGCCAATTAAACTATCATATCTTAGCGTTCGCATACAGCACCTAGAGTTGTGACCTTGAACGCTCCTTCATAAGTAGATAACTACTACACAATAGAAAAGACGTACAAGTGAAAATGGATTTAGTTTCACGGCAATTAGCATGCAGCAGAGCTGCCAAATAATGCCCAGATAATATACGCGTTAATTCTAATGCGTTTTGTAAACAAAGCAGCAATCCGTGGGCTATTAAGGACACTTTGCGATGCCTATCCATTTTCTATACCATGCCATTGTAACTACCATATCTTAGCGTTTGCATACAGCACCTAGAGTTGTGACCTTGACCGCTCCTTCATAAGTAGATAACTACTACACAATAGAAAAGACGTACAAGTGAAAATGGATTTAGTTTTACTGCAATTACCATGCAGCAGAGCTGCTAAATAATGCCCAGATAATATACGCGTTAATTCTAATTCGTTTTGTAAACAAAGCAGCAATCCGTGGGCTATTAAGGACACTTCGCGATGTCTATCCATGTTCTATATAATGCCAATGATACTATCATATCTTAGCGTTCGCATAGAGCACCTAGAGTTGTGACCTTGAACGCTCCTTCATAAGTAGATATCTCCTACACGATATAAAATACGTACAATAGAAAACGGACTAAGTTTTACTGCAATTAGTATGCAGCAGAGCTTTCAGTAAATGTCCAATTAATATACACGTCAATTCGAACGCGTTTTGTACGCAAAGTATTAATCCGCGGGCTATATAAGGCACTTCGCGATGTCTATCCATGTTCTATACCATGCCAATGTAACTATCATATCTTAGCGTTCGCATAGAGCACCTAGAGTTGTGACCTTGACCGCTCCTTCATAAGTAGATAACTACTACACAATAGAAAAGACGTACAAGCGAAAATGGATTTAGTTTTACTGCAATTACCACGCAGCAGAGCTGCCAAATTATGCCCAGATAATATACGCGTCAATTCTAATTCGTTTTGTAAACAAAGCAGCAATCCGTGGGCTATTAAGGACACTTCGCGATGTCTATCCATGTTATATACCATGCCAATGCAAGTATCATATCTTAGCGTTCGCATAGAGCACCTAGAGTTGTGACCTTGAACGCTCCTTCATAAGTAGATAACTACTACACAATAGAAAAGACGTACAAGTGAAAATGGATTTAGTTTTACGGCAATTAGCATGCAGCAGAGCTGCCAAATAATGCCCAGATAATATACGCGTTAGTTCTAATGCGTTTTGTAAACAAAGCAGCAATCCGTGGGCTATTAAGGACACTTTGCGATGCCTATCCATTTTCTATACCATGCCATTGTAACTACCATATCTTAGCGTTTGCATACTGCACCTAGAGTTGTGACCTTGAACGCTCCTTCATATGTAGATAACTCCTACACGATAGAAAAGACGTTGAAGAGAAAACGGTCTCAGTTTTACTGCAATTAGCATGCAGCAGAGCTTTCAGTAAATGCCCAAATAATATACACGTTAATTCGAACGCGTTTTGTACGCAAAGTAGCAATCCGCGGGTAATATAAGGCACTTCACGATGTCTATCCATGTTCTATACCATGCCAATGTAACTATCATATCTTAGCGTTCGCATAGAGCACCTAGAGTTGTGACCTTGACCGCTCCTTCATAAGTAGATAACTACTACACAATAGAAAAGACGTACAAGTGAAAATGGATTTAGTTTTACTGCATTTACCATGCAGCAGAGCTGCCAAATAATGCCCAGATAATATACGCGTTAATTCTAATGCGTTTTGTAAACAAAGCAGCAATCCGTGGGTTATTAAGGACACTTCGCGATGCCTATCCATTTTCTATACCATGCCATTGTAACTACCATATCTTAGCGTTCGCATACAGTACCTAGAGTTGTGACCTTGAATGCTCCTTCATAAGTAGATAACTCCTACACGATAGAAAAGGCGATCAAGAGAAAACGGTCTAAGTTTTACTGTAATTAGTATGCAGCAGAGCTTTCAGAAAATGCCCAAATAATATACACGTTAATTCGAACCCGTTTTGTACGCAAAGCAGCATCCGCGGGCAATATTAGCGATGTCTATCTATGTTCTATACCATGCCAATGTAACTATCATATCTTAGAGTTCGCATACAGCACTTAGAGTTGTGACCTTGAACGCTCCTTCATAAGTAGATAAGTCCTACACGATAGAAAAGACGTTCAAGAGAAAACGGTCTAAGTTTTACTGCAATTAGTATTCAGCAGAGCTTTCAGAAAAAGCCCAAATATTATACACGATAATTCGAACCCGTTTTGTACGCAAAGTAGCAATCCGCGGGCTATATAAGGCACTTCGCGATGTCTATCCATGTTCTATACCATGCCAATATAACTACCATATCTTAGGGTTCGCATAGAGCACCTAGAGTTGTGACCTTGAATATTCCTTCATAAGTAGATAACTCCTACACGATAGAAAAGACGTTCAAGAGAAAACGGTCTAAATTTTACTGCAATTAGTATGCAGCAGAGCTTTCAGAAAATGCCCAAATAATATACACGTTAATTCGAACCCGTTTTGTACCCAAAGTAGCAATCCGCGGGCAATATAAGGCACTTAGCGATGTCTATCTATGTTCTATACCATGCCAATGTAACTATCATATCTTAGCGTTCGCATACAGCACCTAGAGTTGTGACCTTGAACGCTCCTTCATAAGTAGATAACTCCTACACGATAGAAAAGACGTTCAAGAGAAAACGGTCTAAGATTTAGTGCAATTAGTATGCAGCAAAGCTTTCAGAAAATGCCCAAATAACATACACGTTAATTCGATCCCGTTTTGTACGCAAAGAAGCAATCCGCGGGCAATATAAGGCACTTAGCGATGTCTATCTATGTTCTATACCATGCCAATGTAACTATCATATAGTAGCGTTCGCATAGAGCTCCTAGAGTTGTGACCTTGAACGCTCCTTCATAAGTAGATATCTCCTACACGATATAAAAGACGTACAATAGAAAACGGACTAAGTTTAATTGCAATTAGCATGCAGCAGAGCTGCCAAATAATGCCCAGATAATATACGCATTAATTCGAATGCGTTTTGTTAACAAAGCAGCAATCCGTGGGCTATTAAGGACACTTCGCTATGCCTATCCATTTTCTATACCATGCCATTGTAACTACCATATCTTAGCGTTCGCATACAGTACCTAGCGTTGTGACCTTGAACGCTCCTTCATAAGTAGATAACTCCTACACGATAGAAAAGACGTTCAAGAGAAAACGGTCTAAGTTCTACTGCAATTAGTATGCAGCAGAGCTTTCAGAAAATGCCCAAATAATATACACGTTAATTCGAACCCGTTTTGTACGCAAAGTAGCAATCCGCGGGCAATATAAGGCACTTAGCGATGTCTATCTATGTTCTATACCATGCCAATGTAACTATCATATCTTAGCGTTCACATACTGCACCTAGAGTTGTGACCTTGAATGCTCCTTCATAAGTAGATAACTCCTACACGATAGAAAAGACGTTCAAGAGAAAACGGTCCAAGTTTCACTGCAATTAGTAGCCAGCAGAGCTTTCAAAAAGTACCCAGTTAATATACACGTCATTTCGAACGCGTTTTGTACGCAAAGTATTAATCCGCGGGCTATATAAGGCACTTCGCGATGTCTATCCATGTTCTATGCCATGCCAATGTAACTATCATATCTTAACGTTCGCATAGAGCACCTAGAGTTGTGACCTTGACCGCTCCTTCATAAGTAGATAACTACTACACAATAGAAAAGACGTACAAGTGAAAATGGATTTAGTTTTACTGCAATTACCATGCAGCAGAGCTGCCAAATAATGCCCAGATAATATACGCGTTAATTCTAATTCGTTTTGTAAACAAAGCAGCAATCCGTGGGCTATTAAGGACACTTCGCGATGTCTATCCATGTTATATACCATGCCAATGTAACTATCATATCTTAGCGTTCGCATAGGGCACCTAGAGTTGTGACCTTGAACGCTCCTTCATAAATAGATAACTACTACACAATAGAAAAGACGTACAAGTGAAAATGGATTTAGTTTTACGGCAATTAGGATGCAGCAGATCTGCCAAATAATGCCCAGATAATATACGCGTTAATTCTAATGCGTTTTGTAAACAAAGCAGCAATCCGTGGGCTATTAAGGACACTTTGCGATGCCTATCCATTTTCTATACCATGCCATTGTAACTACCATATCTTAGCGTTTGCATACAGCACCTAGAGTTGTGACCTTGAACGCTCCTTCATATGTAGATAACTCCTACACGATAGAAAAGACGTTGAAGAGAAAACGGTCTAAGTTTTACTGCAATTAGAATGCAGCAGAGCTTTCAGTAAATGCCCAAATAATATACACGTTAATTCGAACGCGTTTTGTACGCAAGGTAGCAATCCGCGGGCAATATAAGGCACTTCACGATGTCTATCCATGTTCTATACCATGCAACTATCATATCTTAGCGTTCGCATAGAGCACCTAGAGTTGTGACCTTGAATATTCCTTCATAAGTAGATAACTCCTACACGATAGAAAAGACGTTCAAGAGAAAACGGTCTAAATTTTACTGCAATTAGTATGCAGCAGAGCTTTCAGAAAATGCCCAAATAATATACACGTTAATTCGAACCCGTTTTGTACGCAAAGTAGCAATCCGCGGGCAATATAAGGCACTTAGCGATGTCTATCTATGTTCTATACCATGCCAATGTAACTATCATATCTTAGCGTTTGCATACAGCACCTAGAGTTGTGACCTTGAACGCTCCTTCATATGTAGATAACTCCTACACGATAGAAAAGACGTTCAAGACAAAACGGTCTAAATTTTACTGCAATTAGTATGCAGCAGAGCTTTCAGAAAATGCCCAGATAATATACACCTTAATTCGAACGCGTTTTGTACGCAAAGTATCAATCCGCGGGCTATATAAGGCACTTCGCGATGTCTATCCATGTTCTATACCATGCCAATGTAACTATCATATCTTGGCGTTCGCATAGATCACCTAGAGTTGTGACCTTGACCGCTCCTTCATAAGTAGATAACTACTACACAATAGAAAAGACGTACAAGTGAAAATGGATTTAGTTTTACTGCATTTACCATGCAGCAGAGCTGCCAAATAATGCCCAGATAATATACGCGTTAATTCTAATGCGTTTTGTAAACAAAGCAGCAATCCGTGGGCTATTAAGGACACTTCGCGATGCCTATCCATTCTCTATACCATGCCATTGTAACTACCATATCTTGGCGTTCGCATACAGTACCTAGAGTTGTGAACTTGAATGCTCCTTCATAAGTAGATAACTCCTACACGATAGAAAAGGCGTTCAAGAGAAAACGGTCTAAGTTTTACTGCAATTAGTATGCAGCAGAGCTTTCAGAAAATGCCCAAATAATATACACGTTAATTCGAACCCGTTTTGTACGCAAAGCAGCAATCCGCGGGCAATATTAGCGATGTCTATCTATGTTCTATATCATGCCAATGTAACTATCATATCTTAGAGTTCGCATACAGCACCTAGAATTGTGACCTTGAACGCTCCTTCATATGTAGATAACTCCTTCACGATAGAAAAGACGTTCAAGAGAAAACGGTCTAAGTTTTACTGCAATTAGTATGCAGCAGAGCTTTCAGAAAATGCCCAAATAATATACACGTTAATTCGAACCCGTTTTGTACGCAAAGTAGCAATCCGCGGGCAATATAAGGCACTTAGCGATGTCTATCTATGTTCTATACCATGCCAATGTAACTATCATATGCGTTCGCATACAGCACCTAGAGTTGTGACCTTGAACGCTCCTTCATAAGTAGATAACTACTACACAATAGAAAAGACGTACAAGTGAAAATGGATTTAGTTTCACGGCAATTAGCATGCAGCAGAGCTGCCAAATAATGCCCAGATAATATACGCGTTAATTCTAATGCGTTTTGTAAACAAAGCAGCAATCCGTGGGCTATTAAGGACACTTCGCGATGCCTATCCATTTTCTATACCATGCCATTGTAACTACCATATCTTAGCGTTCGCATACAGTACCTAGAGTTGTGACCTTGAATGCTCCTTCATAAGTAGATAACTCATACACGATAGAAAAGGCGTTCAAGAGAAAACGGTCTAAGTTTTACTGCAATTAGTATGCAGCAGAGCATTCAGAAAATGCCCAAATAATATACACGTTAATTCGAACCCGTTTTGTACGCAAAGCAGCAATCCGCGGGCAATATTAGCGATGTCTATCTATGTTCTATACCATGCCAATGTAACTATCATATCTTAGAGATCGCATACAGCACCTAGAGTTGTGACCTTGAACGCTCCTTCAAAAGTAGATAACTCCTTCACGATAGAAAAGACGTTCAAGAGAAAACGGTCTAAGTTTTACTGCAATTAGTATGCAGCAGAGCTTTCAGAAAATGCCCAAATAATATACACGTTAATTCGAACCCGTTTTGTACGCAAAGTAGCAATCCGCGGGCAATATAAGGCACTTAGCGATGTCTATCTATGTTCTATACCATGCCAATGTAACTATCATATCTTAGCGTTCGCATACAGCACCTAGAGTTGTGACCTTGAACGCTCCTTCATAAGTAGATAACAACTACACAATAGAAAAGACGTACAAGTGAAAATGGATTTAGTTTCACGGCATTTAGCATGCAGCAGAGCTGCCAAATAATGCCCAGATAATATACGCGTTAATTCTAATGCGTTTTGTAAACAAAGCAGCAATCCGTGGGCTATTAAGGACACTTTGCGATGCCTATCCATTTTCTATACCATGCCATTGTAACTACCATATCTTAGCATTTGCATACAGCACCTAGAGTTGTGACCTTGACCGCTCCTTCATAAGTAGATAACTACTACACAATAGAAAAGACGTACCAGTGAAAATGGATTTAGTTTTACTGCAATTACCATGCAGCAGAGCTGCTAAATAATGCCCAGATAATATACGCGTTAATTCTAATTCGTTTTGTAAACAAAGCAGCAATCCGTGGGCTATTAAGGACACTTCGCGATGTCTATCTATGTTCTATATAATGCCAATGTAACTATCATATCTTAGCGTTCGCATAGAGCACCTAGAGTTGTGACCTTGAACGCTCCTTCATAAGTAGATAACTACTACACAATAGAAAAGACGTACAAGTGAAAATGGATTTAGTTTCACGGCAATTAGCATGCAGCAGAACTGCCAAATAATGCCCAGATAATATACTCGTATTAACGCGTATATTATCTAGCTATATTATTATCTATATAACGCATTAGAATTATCTAATGCGTTTTGTAAACAAAGCAGCAATCCGTGGGCTATTAAGGACACTTTGCGATGCCTATCCATTTTCTATACCATGCCATTGTAACTACCATATCTTAGCATTTGCATACAGCACCTAGAGTTGTGACCTTGACCGCTCCTTCATAAGTAGATAACTACTACACAATAGAAAAGACGTACCAGTGAAAATGGATTTAGTTTTACTGCAATTACCATGCAGCAGAGCTGCTAAATAATGCCCAGATAATATACGCGTTAATTTTAATTCGTTTTGTAAACAAAGCAGCAATCCGTGGGCTATTAAGGACACTTCGCGATGTCTATCCATGTTCTATATAATGCCAATGTAACTATCATATCTTAGCGTTCGCATAGAGCTCCTAGAGTTGTGACCTTGAACGCTCCTTCATAAGTAGATATCTCCTACACGATATAAAAGACGTACAATAGAAAACGGACTAAGTTTAACTGCAATTAGCATGCAGCAGAGCTGCCAAATAATGCCCTGATAATATACGCATTAATTCGAATGCGTTTTGTAAACAAAGCAGCAATCCGTGGGCTATTAAGGACACTTCGCGATGCCTATCCATTTTCTATACCATGCCATTGTAACTACCATATCTTAGCGTTCGCATACAGTACCTAGAGTTGTGACCTTGAACGCTCCTTCATAAGTAGATAACTCCTACACGATAGAAAAGACGCTCAAGAGAAAACGGTCTAAGTTCTACTGCAATTAGTATGCAGCAGAGCATTCAGAAAATGCCCAAATAATACACACGTTAATTCGAACCCGTTTTGTACGCAAAGTAGCAATCCGCGGGCAATATAAGGCACTTAGCGATGTCTATCTATGTTCTATACCATGCCAATGTAACTATCATATCTTAGCGTTAACATACTGCACCTAGAGTTGTGACCTTGAACGCTCCTTCATAAGTAGATAACTCCTTCACGATAGAAAAGACGTTCAAGAGAAAACGGTCTAAGTTTTACTGCAATTAATATGCAGCAGAGCTTTCAGAAAATGCCCAAATAATATACACGTTAATTCGAACCCGTTTTGTACGCAAAGTAGCAATCCGCGGGCGATATAAGGCACTTAGCGATGTCTATCTATGTTCTATACCATGCCAATGTAACTATCATATCTTAGCGTTCGCATACAGCACCTAGAGTTGTGACCTTGAACGCTCCTTCATAAGTAGATAACTACTACACAATAGAAAAGACGTACAAGTGAAAATGGATTTAGTTTCAAGGCAATTAGCATGCAGCAGAGCTGCCAAATAATGCCCAGATAATATACGCGTTAATACTAATGCGTTTTGTAAACAAAGCAGCAATCCGTGGGCTATTAAGGACTCTTTGCGATGCCTATCCATTTTCTATACCATGCCATTGTAACTACCATATCTTAGCGTTTGCATACAGCACCTAGAGTTGTGACCTTGACCGCTCCTTCATAAGTAGATAACTACTACACAATAGAAAAGACGTACAAGTGAAAATGGATTTAGTTTTACTGCAATTACCATGCAGCAGAGCTGCTAAATAATGCCCAGATAATATACGCGTTAATTCTAATTCGTTTTGTAAACAAAGCAGCAATCCGTGGGCTATTAAGGACACTTCGCGATGTCTATCCATGTTCTATACCATGCCAATGTAACTATCATATCTTAGCGTTCGCATAGAGCACCTAGAGTTGTGACCTTTAACGCTCCTTCATAAGTAGATATCTCCTACACGATATAAAATACGTACAATAGAAAACGGACTAAGTTTTACTGCAATTAGCATGCAGCAGAGCTGCCAAATAATGCCCAGATAATATACGCGTTAATTCGAATGCGTTTTGTAAACAAAGCAGCAATCCGTGGGCTATTAAGGACACTTCGCGATGCCTATCCATTTTCTATACCATGCCATTGTAACTACCATATCTTAGCGTTCGCATACAGTTCCTAGAGTTGTGACCTTGAACGCTCCTTCATAAGTAGATAACTCCTCCACGATAGAAAAGACGTTCAAGAGAAAACGGTCTAAGTTTTACTGCAATTAGTATCCAGCAGAGCTTTCAAAAAGTACCCAATTAATATACACGTCAATTCGAACGCGTTTTGTACGCAAAGTATTAATCCGCGGGCTATATAAGGCACTTCGCGATGTCTATCCATGTTCTATACCATGCCAATGTAACTATCATATCTTAGCGTTCGCATAGAGCACCTAGAGTTGTGACCTTGTCCGCTCCTTCATAAGTAGATAACTACTACACAATAGAAAAGACGTACAAGCGAAAATGGATTTAGTTTTACTGCAATTACCACGCAGCAGAGCTGCCAAATAATGCCCAGATAATATACGCGTCAATTCTAATTCGTTTTGTAAACAAAGCAGCAATCCGTGGGCTATTAAGGACACTTCGCGATGTCTATCCATGTTATATACCATGCCAATGTAACTATCATATCTTAGCGTTCGCATAGAGCACCTAGAGTTGTGACCTTGAACGCTCCTTCATAAGTAGATAACTACTACACAATAGAAAAGACGTACAAGTGAAAATGGATTTAGTTTTACGACAATTAGCATGCAGCAGAGCTGCCAAATAATGCCCAGATAATATACGCGTTAATTCTAATGCGTTTTGTAAACAAAGCAGCAATCCGTGGGCTATTAAGGACTCTTTGCGATGCCTATCCATTTTCTATACCATGCCATTGTAACTACCATATCTTAGCGTTTGCATACAGCACCTAGAGTTGTGACCTTGAACGCTCCTTCATATGTAGATAACTCCTACACGATAGAAAAGACGTTGAAGAGAAAACGGTCTAAGTTTTACTGCAATTAGTATGCAGCAGAGCTTTCAGTAAATGCCCAAATAATATACACGTTAATTCGAACGCGTTTTGTACGCAAAGTAGCAATCCGCGGGTAATATAAGGCACTTCACGATGTCTATCCATGTTCTATACCATGCAAATGTAACTATCATATTTTAGCGTTCGCATAGAGCACCTAGAGTTGTGACCTTGACCGCTCCTTCATAAGTAGATAACTACTACACAATAGAAAAGACGTACAAGTGAAAATGGATTTAGTTTTACTGCATTTACCATGCAGCAGAGCTGCCAAATAATGCCCAGATAATATACGCGTTAATTCTAATGCGTTTTGTAAACAAAGTAGCAATCCGCGGGCAATATAAGGCACTTAGCGATGTCTATCTATGTTCTATACCATGCCAATGTAAGTATCATATCTTAGCGTTCGCATAGAGCACCTAGAGTTGTGACCTTGACCGCTCCTTCATAAGTAGATAACTACTACACAATAGAAAAGACGTACAAGTGAAAATGGATTTAGTTTTACTGCATTTACCATGCAGCAGAGCTGCCAAATAATGCCCAGATAATATACGCGTTAATTCTAATGCGTTTTGTAAACAAAGCAGCAATCCGTGGGCTATTAAGGACACTTCGCGATGCCTATCCATTCTCTATACCATGCCATTGTATCTACCATATCTTAGCGTTCGCATACAGTACCTAGAGTTGTGAACTTGAATGCTCCTTCATAAGTAGATAACTCCTACACGATAGAAAAGGCGTTCAAGAGAAAACGGTCTAAGTTTTACTGCAATTAGTATGCAGCAGAGCTTTCAGAAAATGCCCAAATAATATACACGTTAATTCGAACCCGTTTTGTACGCAAAGCAGCAATCCGCGGGCAATATTAGCGATGTCTATTTATGTTCTATACCATGCCAATGTAACTATCATATCTTAGAGTTCGCATACAGCACCTAGAATTGTGACCTTGAACGCTCCTTCATATGTAGATAACTCCTTCACGATAGAAAAGACGTTCAAGAGAAAACGGTCTAAGTTTTACTGCAATTAGTATGCAGCAGAGCTTTCAGAAAATGCCCAAATAATATACACGTTAATTCGAACCCGTTTTGTACGCAAAGTAGCAATCCGCGGGCAATATAAGGCACTTAGCGATGTCTATCTATGTTCTATACCATGCCAATGTAACTATCATATCTTAGCGTTCGCATACAGCACCTAGAGTTGTGACCTTGAACGCTCCTTCATAAGTAGATAACTACTACACAATAGAAAAGACGTACAAGTGAAAATGGATTTAGTTTCACGGCAATTAGCATGCAGCAGAGCTGCCAAATAATGCCCAGATAATATACGCGTTAATTCTAATGCGTTTTGTAAACAAAGCAGCAATCCGTGGGCTATTAAGGACACTTTGCGATGCCTATCCATTTTCTATACCATGCCATTGTAACTACCATATCTTAGCGTTTGCATACAGCACCTAGAGTTGTGACCTTGACCGCTCCTTCATAAGTAGATAACTACTACACAATAGAAAAGACGTACAAGTGAAAATGGATTTAGTTTTACTGCAATTACCATGCAGCAGAGCTGCTAAATAATGCCCAGATAATATACGCGTTAATTCTAATTCGTTTTGTAAACAAAGCAGCAATCCGTGGGCTATTAAGGACACTTCGCGATGTCTATCCATGTTCTATATAATGCCAATGTAACTATCATATCTTAGCGTTCGCATAGAGCACCTAGAGTTGTGACCTTGAACGCTCCTTCATAAGTAGATATCTCCTACACGATATAAAATACGTACAATAGAAAACGGACTAAGTTTTACTGCAATTAGTATGCAGCAGAGCTTTCAGTAAATGTCCAATTAATATACACGTCAATTCGAACGCGTTTTGTACGCAAAGTATTAATCCGCGGGCTATATAAGGCACTTCGCGATGTCTATCCATGTTCTATACCATGCCAATGTAACTATCATATCTTAGCGTTCGCATAGAGCACCTAGAGTTTTGACCTTGACCGCTCCTTCATAAGTAGATAACGACTACACAATAGAAAAGACGTACAAGCGAAAATGGATTTAGTTTTACTGCAATTACCACGCAGCAGAGCTGCCAAATTATGCCCAGATAATATACGCGTCAATTCTAATTCGTTTTGTAAACAAAGCAGCAATCCGTGGGCTATTAAGGACACTTCGCGATGTCTATCCATGTTATATACCATGCCAATGTAAGTATCATATCTTAGCGTTCGCATAGAGCACCTAGAGTTGTGACCTTGAACGCTCCTTCATAAGTAGATAACTACTACACAATAGAAAAGACGTACAAGTGAAAATGGATTTAGTTTTACTGCAATTACCATGCAGCAGAGCTGCCAAATAATGCCCAGATAATATACGCGTTAATTCTAATTCGTTTTTAAACAAAGCAGCAATCCGTGGGCTATTAAGGACACTTCGCGATGTCTATCCATGTTATATACCATGCCAATGTAACCATCATATCTTAGCGTTCGCATAGAGCACCTAGAGTTGTGACCTTGAACGCTCCTTCATAAGTAGATAACTCCTACACGATTGAAAAGACGTTCAAGAGAAAATGGATTTAGTTTTACTGCAATTACCATGCAGCAGAGCTGCCAAATAATGCCCAGATAATATCGCGTTAATTCTAATTCGTTTTTAAACAAAGCAGCAATCCGTGGGCTATTAAGGACACTTCGCGATGTCTATCCATGTTTTATACCATGCCAATGTAACTATCATATCTTAGCGTTCGCATAGGGCACCTAGAGTTGTGACCTTGAACGCTCCTTCATAAGTAGATAACTACTACACAATAGAAAAGACGTACAAGTGAAAATGGATTTAGTTTTACGGCAATTATCATGCAGCAGAGCTGCCAAATAATGCCCAGATAATATACGCGTTAATTCTAATGCGTTTTGTAAACAAAGCAGCAATCCGTGGGCTATTAAGGACACTTCGAGATGCCTATCCATTTTCTATACCATGCCATTGTAACTACCATATCTTAGCGTTCGCATACAGTACCTAGAGTTGTGACCTTGAATGCTCCTTCATAAGTAGATAACTCCTACACGATTGAAAAGACGTTCAAGAGAAAACGGTCTAAGATTTACTGCAATTAGTATGCAGCAGAGCTTTCAGAAAATGCCCAAATAATATACACGTTAATTCGAACCCGTTTTGTACGCAAAGTAGCAATCCGCGGGCAATATAAGGCACTTAGTGATGTCTATCTATGTTCTATACCATGCCAATGTAACTATCATATCTTAGTGTTCGCATAGAGCACCTAGAGTTGTGACCTTGAACGCTCCTTCATAAGTAGATATCTCCTACACGATATAAAATACGTACAATAGAAAACGGACTAAGTTTTACTGCAATTAGCATGCAGCAGAGCTGCCAAATAATGCCCAGATAATATACGCGTTAATTCGAATGCGTTTTGTAAACAAAGCAGCAATCCGTGGGCTATTAAGAACACTTCGCGATGCCAATCCATTTTCTATACCATGCCATTGTAACTACCATATCTTAGCGTTTGCATACAGCATCTAGAGTTGTGACCTTGAACGCTTTTCATATGTAGATAACTCCTACACGATAGAAAAGACGTTGAAGAGAAAACGGTCTCAGTTTTACTGCAATTAGTATGCAGCAGAGCTTTCAGTAAATGCCCAAATAATATACACGTTAATTCGAACCCGTTTTGTACGCAAAGTAGCAATCCGCGGGCAATATAAGGCACTTCGCGATGTCTATCTATGTTCTATACCATGCCAATGTAACTATCATATCTTAGCGTTCGCATACAGCACCTAGAGTTGTGACCTTGAACGCTCCTTCATAAGTAGATAACTCCTACACGATATAAGAGACGTTCAAGAGAAAGCGGTCTAAGTTTTACTGCAATTAGTATGCAGCAAAGCTTTCAAAAAGTACCCAATTAATATACACGTCAATTCGAACGCGCTTTGTACGCAAAGTAGCAATCCGCGGGCTATATAAGGCACTTCGCGATGTCTATCCATGTTCTATACCATGCCAATGTAACTACTATATCTTAGCGTTCGCATAGAGCACCTAGAGTTGTGACCTTGAATATTCCTTCATAAGTAGATAACTCCTACACGATAGAAAAGACGTTCAAGAGAAAACCGTCTAAATTTTACTGCAATTAGTATGCAGCAGAGCTTTCAGAAAATGCCCAAATAATATACACGTTAATTCGAACCCGTTTTGTACCCAAAGTAGCAATCCGTGGGCAATATAAGGCACTTAGCGATGTCTATCTATGTTCTATACCATGCCAATGTAACTATCATATCTTAGCGTTCGCATACAGCACCTAGAGTTGTGACCTTGAACGCTCCTTCATAAGTAGATAACTCCTACACGATAGAAAAGACGTTCAAGAGAAAACGGTCTAAGATTTACTGCAATTAGTATGCAGCAAAGCTTTCAGAAAATGCCCAAATAACATACACGTTAATTCGAACCCGTTTTGTACGCAAAGAAGCAATCCGCGGGCAATATAAGGCACTTAGCGATGTCTATCAATGTTCTATACCATGCCAATGTAACTATCATATAGTAGCGTTCTCATAGAGCTCCTAGAGTTGTGACCTTGAACGCCCCTTCATAAATAGATATCTCCTACACGATATAAAAGACGTACAATAGAAAACGGACTAAGTTTATCTGCAATTAGCATGCAGCAGAGCTGCCAAATAATGCCCAGATAATATACGCGTTAATTCTAATGCGTCTTGTAAACAAAGCAGCAATCCGTGGGCTATTAAGGACACTTTGCGATGCCTATCCATTATCTATACCATGCCATTGTAACTACCATATCTTAGCGTTCGCATACAGTACCTAGAGTTGTGACCTTGAACGCTCCTTCATAAGTAGATAACTCCTACTCGATAGAAAAGACGTTCAAGAGAAAACGGTCTAAGTTCTACTGCAATTAGTATGCAGCAGAGCTTTCAGAAAATGCCCAAATAATATACACGTTAATTCGAACCCGTTTTGTACGCAAAGTAGCAATCCGCAGGCAATATAAGGCACTTAGCGATGTCTATCTTTGTTCTATATCATGCCAATGTAACTATCATATTTTAGCGTTCGCATACAGCACCTAGAGTTGTGACCTTGAACGCTCCTTCATAAGTAGATAACTCCTACACGATATAAGAGACGTTCAAGAGAAAGCGGTCTAAGTTTTACTGCAATTAGTAAGCAGCAAAGCTTTCAAAAAGTACCCAATTAATATACACGTCAATTCGAACGCGTTTTGTAGGCAAAGTATTAATCCGCGGGCTATATAAGGCACTTCGCGATGTCTATCCATGTTCAATACCATGCCAATGTAACTATCATATCTTAGCGTTCGCATAGAGCACCTAGAGTTGTGACCTTGACCGCTCCTTCATAAGTAGATAACTCCTACACGATAGAAAAGACGTTCAAGAGAAAACGGTCTAAATTTTACTGCAATTAGTATGCAGCAGAGCTTTCAGAAAATGCCCAAATAATATACACGTTAATTCGAACCCGTTTTGTACGCAAAGTAGCAATCCGCGGGCAATATAAGGCACTTAGCGATGTCTATCTATGTTCTATACCATGCCAATGTAACTATCATATCTTAGCGTTTGCATACAGCACCTAGAGTTGTGACCTTGAACGCACCTTCATATGTAGATAACTCCTACACGATAGAAAAGACGTTCAAGACAAAACGGTCTAAATTTTACTGCAATTAGTATGCAGCAGAGCTTTCAGAAAATGCCCAAATAATATACACCTTAATTCGAACGCGTTTTGTACGCAAAGTATCAATCCGCGTGCTATATAAGGCACTTCGCGATGTCTATCCATGTTCTATACCATGCCAATGTAACTATCATATCTTAGCGTTCGCATAGAGCACCTAGAATTGTGACCTTGACCGCTCCTTCATAAGTAGATAACTACTACACAATAGAAAAGACGTACAAGTGAAAATGGATTTAGTTTTACTGCATTTACCATGCAGCAGAGCTGCCAAATAATGCCCAGATAATATACGCGTTAATTCTAATGCGTTTTGTAAACAAAGCAGCAATCCGCGGGCTATTAAGGACACTTCGCGATGCCTATCCATTGTCTATACCATGCCATTGTAACTACCATATCTTAGCGTTCGCATCCAGTACCTAGAGTTGTGACCTTGAATGCTCCTTCATAAGTAGATAACTCCTACACGATAGAAAAGGCGTTCAAGAGAAAACGGTCTAAGTTTTACTGCAATTAGTATGCAGCAGAGCATTCAGAAAATGCCCAAATAATATACACGTTAATTCGAACCCGTTTTGTACGCAAAGCAGCAATCCGCGGGCAATATTAGCGATGTCTATCTATGTTCTATACCATGCCAATGTAACTATCATATCTTAGAGTTCGCATACAGCACCTAGAGTTGTGACCTTGAACGCTCCTTCATAAGTAGATAACTACTACACAATAGAAAAGACGTACAAGTGAAAATGGATTTAGTTTCACGGCAATTAGCATGCAGCAGAGCTGCCAAATAATGCCCAGATAATATACGCGTTAATTCTAATGCGTTTTGTAAACAAAGCAGCAATCCGTGGGCTATTAAGGACACTTTGCGATGCCTATCCATTTTCTATACCATGCCATTGTAACTACCATATCTTAGCGTTCGCATACAGTACCTAGAGTTGTGACCTTGAGCGCTCCTTCATAAGTAGATAACTACTACACAATAGAAAAGACGTACAAGTGAAAATGGATTTAGTTTCACGGCAATTAGCATGCAGCAGAGCTGCCAAATAATGCCCAGATAATATACGCGTTAATACTAATGCGTTTTGTAAACAAAGCAGCAATCCGTGGGCTATTAAGGACTCTTTGCGATGCCTATCCATTTTCTATACCATGCCATTGTAACTACCATATCTTAGCGTTTGCATACAGCACCTAGAGTTGTGACCTTGACCGCTCCTTCATAAGTAGATAACTACTACACAATAGAAAAGACGTACAAGTGAAAATGGATTTAGTTTTACTGCAATTACCTGCAGCAGAGCTGCTAAATAATGCCCAGATAATATACGCGTTAATTCTAATTCGTTTTGTAAACAAAGCAGCAATCCGTGGGCTATTAAGGACACTTCGCGATGTCTATCCATGTTCTATACCATGCCAATGTAACTTTCATATCTTAGCGTTCGCATAGAGCACCTAGAGTTGTGACCTTTAACGCTCCTTCATAAGTAGATATCTTCTACACGATATAAAATACGTACAATAGAAAACGGACTAAGTTTTACTGCAATTAGCATGCAGCAGAGGTGCCAAATAATGCCCAGATAATATACGCGTTAATTCGAATGCGTTTTGTAAACAAAGCAGCAATCCGTGGGCTATTAAGGACACTTCGCGATGCCTATCCATTTTCTATACCATGCCATTGTAACTACCATATCTTAGCGTTCGCATACAGTACCTAGAGTTGTGACCTTGAACGCTCCTTCATATGTAGATAACTCCTTCACGATAGAAAAGACGTTCAAGAGAAAACGGTCTAAGTTTTACTGCAATTAGTATGCAGCAGAGCTTTCAGAAAATGCCCAAATAATATACACGTTAATTCGAACCCGTTTTGTACGCAAAGTAGCAATCCGCGGGCAATATAAGGCACTTAGCGATGTCTATCTATGTTCTATACCATGCCAATTAAACTATCATATCTTAGCGTTCGCATACAGCACCTAGAGTTGTGACCTTGAACGCTCCTTCATAAGTAGATAACTACTACACAATAGAAAAGACGTACAAGTGAAAATGGATTTAGTTTCACGGCAATTAGCATGCAGCAGAGCTGCCAAATAATGCCCAGATAATATACGCGTTAATTCTAATGCGTTTTGTAAACAAAGCAGCAATCCGTGGGCTATTAAGGACACTTTGCGATGCCTATCCATTTTCTATACCATGCCATTGTAACTACCATATCTTAGCGTTTGCATACAGCACCTAGAGTTGTGACCTTGACCGCTCCTTCATAAGTAGATAACTACTACACAATAGAAAAGACGTACAAGTGAAAATGGATTTAGTTTTACTGCAATTACCATGCAGCAGAGCTGCTAAATAATGCCCAGATAATATACGCGTTAATTCTAATTCGTTTTGTAAACAAAGCAGCAATCCGTGGGCTATTAAGGACACTTCGCGATGTCTATCCATGTTCTATATAATGCCAATGATACTATCATATCTTAGCGTTCGCATAGAGCACCTAGAGTTGTGACCTTGAACGCTCCTTCATAAGTAGATATCTCCTACACGATATAAAATTAGTACAATAGAAAACGGACTAAGTTTTACTGCAATTAGTATGCAGCAGAGCTTTCAGTAAATGTCCAATTAATATACACGTCAATTCGAACGCGTTTTGTACGCAAAGTATTAATCCGCGGGCTATATAAGGCACTTCGCGATGTCTATCCATGTTCTATACCATGCCAATGTAACTATCATATCTTAGCGTTCGCATAGAGCACCTAGAGTTGTGACCTTGACCGCTCCTTCATAAGTAGATAACTACTACACAATAGAAAAGACGTACAAGCGAAAATGGATTTAGTTTTACTGCAATTACCACGCAGCAGAGCTGCCAAATTATGCCCAGATAATATACGCGTCAATTCTAATTCGTTTTGTAAACAAAGCAGCAATCCGTGGGCTATTAAGGACACTTCGCGATGTCTATCCATGTTATATACCATGCCAATGCAAGTATCATATCTTAGCGTTCGCATAGAGCACCTAGAGTTGTGACCTTGAACGCTCCTTCATAAGTAGATAACTACTACACAATAGAAAAGACGTACAAGTGAAAATGGATTTAGTTTTACGGCAATTAGCATGCAGCAGAGCTGCCAAATAATGCCCAGATAATATACGCGTTAGTTCTAATGCGTTTTGTAAACAAAGCAGCAATCCGTGGGCTATTAAGGACACTTTGCGATGCCTATCCATTTTCTATACCATGCCATTGTAACTACCATATCTTAGCGTTTGCATACTGCACCTAGAGTTGTGACCTTGAATGCTCCTTCATATGTAGATAACTCCTACACGATAGAAAAGACGTTGAAGAGAAAACGGTCTCAGTTTTACTGCAATTAGCATGCAGCAGAGCTTTCAGTAAATGCCCAAATAATATACACGTTAATTCGAACGCGTTTTGTACGCAAAGTAGCAATCCGCGGGTAATATAAGGCACTTCACGATGTCTATCCATGTTCTATACCATGCCAATGTAACTATCATATCTTAGCGTTCGCATAGAGCACCTAGAGTTGTGACCTTGACCGCTCCTTCATAAGTAGATAACTACTACACAATAGAAAAGACGTACAAGTGAAAATGGATTTAGTTTTACTGCATTTACCATGCAGCAGAGCTGCCAAATAATGCCCAGATAATATACGCGTTAATTCTAATGCGTTTTGTAAACAAAGCAGCAATCCGTGGGTTATTAAGGACACTTCGCGATGCCTATCCATTTTCTATACCATGCCATTGTAACTACCATATCTTAGCGTTCGCATACAGTACCTAGAGTTGTGACCTTGAATGCTCCTTCATAAGTAGATAACTCCTACACGATAGAAAAGGCGATCAAGAGAAAACGGTCTAAGTTTTACTGTAATTAGTATGCAGCAGAGCTTTCAGAAAATGCCCAAATAATATACACGTTAATTCGAACCCGTTTTGTACGCAAAGCAGCATCCGCGGGCAATATTAGCGATGTCTATCTATGTTCTATACCATGCCAATGTAACTATCATATCTTAGAGTTCGCATACAGCACTTAGAGTTGTGACCTTGAACGCTCCTTCATAAGTAGATAAGTCCTACACGATAGAAAAGACGTTCAAGAGAAAACGGTCTAAGTTTTACTGCAATTAGTATTCAGCAGAGCTTTCAGAAAAAGCCCAAATATTATACACGATAATTCGAACCCGTTTTGTACGCAAAGTAGCAATCCGCGGGCTATATAAGGCACTTCGCGATGTCTATCCATGTTCTATACCATGCCAATATAACTACCATATCTTAGGGTTCGCATAGAGCACCTAGAGTTGTGACCTTGAATATTCCTTCATAAGTAGATAACTCCTACACGATAGAAAAGACGTTCAAGAGAAAACGGTCTAAATTTTACTGCAATTAGTATGCAGCAGAGCTTTCAGAAAATGCCCAAATAATATACACGTTAATTCGAACCCGTTTTGTACCCAAAGTAGCAATCCGCGGGCAATATAAGGCACTTAGCGATGTCTATCTATGTTCTATACCATGCCAATGTAACTATCATATCTTAGCGTTCGCATACAGCACCTAGAGTTGTGACCTTGAACGCTCCTTCATAAGTAGATAACTCCTACACGATAGAAAAGACGTTCAAGAGAAAACGGTCTAAGATTTACTGCAATTAGTATGCAGCAAAGCTTTCAGAAAATGCCCAAATAACATACACGTTAATTCGATCCCGTTTTGTACGCAAAGAAGCAATCCGCGGGCAATATAAGGCACTTAGCGATGTCTATCTATGTTCTATACCATGCCAATGTAACTATCATATAGTAGCGTTCGCATAGAGCTCCTAGAGTTGTGACCTTGAACGCTCCTTCATAAGTAGATATCTCCTACACGATATAAAAGACGTACAATAGAAAACGGACTAAGTTTAATTGCAATTAGCATGCAGCAGAGCTGCCAAATAATGCCCAGATAATATACGCATTAATTCGAATGCGTTTTGTTAACAAAGCAGCAATCCGTGGGCTATTAAGGACACTTCGCTATGCCTATCCATTTTCTATACCATGCCATTGTAACTACCATATCTTAGCGTTCGCATACAGTACCTAGCGTTGTGACCTTGAACGCTCCTTCATATGTAGATAACTCCTTCACGATAGAAAAGACGTTCAAGAGAAAACGGTCTAAGTTTTACTGCAATTAGTATGCAGCAGAGCTTTCAGAAAATGCCCAAATAATATACACGTTAATTCGAACCCGTTTTGTACGCAAAGTAGCAATCCGCGGGCAATATAAGGCACTTAGCGATGTCTATCTATGTTCTATACCATGCCAATTAAACTATCATATCTTAGCGTTCGCATACAGCACCTAGAGTTGTGACCTTGAACGCTCCTTCATAAGTAGATAACTACTACACAATAGAAAAGACGTACAAGTGAAAATGGATTTAGTTTCACGGCAATTAGCATGCAGCAGAGCTGCCAAATAATGCCCAGATAATATACGCGTTAATTCTAATGCGTTTTGTAAACAAAGCAGCAATCCGTGGGCTATTAAGGACACTTTGCGATGCCTATCCATTTTCTATACCATGCCATTGTAACTACCATATCTTAGCGTTTGCATACAGCACCTAGAGTTGTGACCTTGACCGCTCCTTCATAAGTAGATAACTACTACACAATAGAAAAGACGTACAAGTGAAAATGGATTTAGTTTTACTGCAATTACCATGCAGCAGAGCTGCTAAATAATGCCCAGATAATATACGCGTTAATTCTAATTCGTTTTGTAAACAAAGCAGCAATCCGTGGGCTATTAAGGACACTTCGCGATGTCTATCCATGTTCTATATAATGCCAATGATACTATCATATCTTAGCGTTCGCATAGAGCACCTAGAGTTGTGACCTTGAACGCTCCTTCATAAGTAGATATCTCCTACACGATATAAAATACGTACAATAGAAAACGGACTAAGTTTTACTGCAATTAGTATGCAGCAGAGCTTTCAGTAAATGTCCAATTAATATACACGTCAATTCGAACGCGTTTTGTACGCAAAGTATTAATCCGCGGGCTATATAAGGCACTTCGCGATGTCTATCCATGTTCTATACCATGCCAATGTAACTATCATATCTTAGCGTTCGCATAGAGCACCTAGAGTTGTGACCTTGACCGCTCCTTCATAAGTAGATAACTACTACACAATAGAAAAGACGTACAAGCGAAAATGGATTTAGTTTTACTGCAATTACCACGCAGCAGAGCTGCCAAATTATGCCCAGATAATATACGCGTCAATTCTAATTCGTTTTGTAAACAAAGCAGCAATCCGTGGGCTATTAAGGACACTTCGCGATGTCTATCCATGTTATATACCATGCCAATGCAAGTATCATATCTTAGCGTTCGCATAGAGCACCTAGAGTTGTGACCTTGAACGCTCCTTCATAAGTAGATAACTACTACACAATAGAAAAGACGTACAAGTGAAAATGGATTTAGTTTTACGGCAATTAGCATGCAGCAGAGCTGCCAAATAATGCCCAGATAATATACGCGTTAGTTCTAATGCGTTTTGTAAACAAAGCAGCAATCCGTGGGCTATTAAGGACACTTTGCGATGCCTATCCATTTTCTATACCATGCCATTGTAACTACCATATCTTAGCGTTTGCATACTGCACCTAGAGTTGTGACCTTGAACGCTCCTTCATATGTAGATAACTCCTACACGATAGAAAAGACGTTGAAGAGAAAACGGTCTCAGTTTTACTGCAATTAGCATGCAGCAGAGCTTTCAGTAAATGCCCAAATAATATACACGTTAATTCGAACGCGTTTTGTACGCAAAGTAGCAATCCGCGGGTAATATAAGGCACTTCACGATGTCTATCCATGTTCTATACCATGCCAATGTAACTATCATATCTTAGCGTTCGCATAGAGCACCTAGAGTTGTGACCTTGACCGCTCCTTCATAAGTAGATAACTACTACACAATAGAAAAGACGTACAAGTGAAAATGGATTTAGTTTTACTGCATTTACCATGCAGCAGAGCTGCCAAATAATGCCCAGATAATATACGCGTTAATTCTAATGCGTTTTGTAAACAAAGCAGCAATCCGTGGGTTATTAAGGACACTTCGCGATGCCTATCCATTTTCTATACCATGCCATTGTAACTACCATATCTTAGCGTTCGCATACAGTACCTAGAGTTGTGACCTTGAATGCTCCTTCATAAGTAGATAACTCCTACACGATAGAAAAGGCGATCAAGAGAAAACGGTCTAAGTTTTACTGTAATTAGTATGCAGCAGAGCTTTCAGAAAATGCCCAAATAATATACACGTTAATTCGAACCCGTTTTGTACGCAAAGCAGCATCCGCGGGCAATATTAGCGATGTCTATCTATGTTCTATACCATGCCAATGTAACTATCATATCTTAGAGTTCGCATACAGCACTTAGAGTTGTGACCTTGAACGCTCCTTCATAAGTAGATAAGTCCTACACGATAGAAAAGACGTTCAAGAGAAAACGGTCTAAGTTTTACTGCAATTAGTATTCAGCAGAGCTTTCAGAAAAAGCCCAAATATTATACACGATAATTCGAACCCGTTTTGTACGCAAAGTAGCAATCCGCGGGCTATATAAGGCACTTCGCGATGTCTATCCATGTTCTATACCATGCCAATATAACTACCATATCTTAGGGTTCGCATAGAGCACCTAGAGTTGTGACCTTGAATATTCCTTCATAAGTAGATAACTCCTACACGATAGAAAAGACGTTCAAGAGAAAACGGTCTAAATTTTACTGCAATTAGTATGCAGCAGAGCTTTCAGAAAATGCCCAAATAATATACACGTTAATTCGAACCCGTTTTGTACCCAAAGTAGCAATCCGCGGGCAATATAAGGCACTTAGCGATGTCTATCTATGTTCTATACCATGCCAATGTAACTATCATATCTTAGCGTTCGCATACAGCACCTAGAGTTGTGACCTTGAACGCTCCTTCATAAGTAGATAACTCCTACACGATAGAAAAGACGTTCAAGAGAAAACGGTCTAAGATTTACTGCAATTAGTATGCAGCAAAGCTTTCAGAAAATGCCCAAATAACATACACGTTAATTCGATCCCGTTTTGTACGCAAAGAAGCAATCCGCGGGCAATATAAGGCACTTAGCGATGTCTATCTATGTTCTATACCATGCCAATGTAACTATCATATAGTAGCGTTCGCATAGAGCTCCTAGAGTTGTGACCTTGAACGCTCCTTCATAAGTAGATATCTCCTACACGATATAAAAGACGTACAATAGAAAACGGACTAAGTTTAATTGCAATTAGCATGCAGCAGAGCTGCCAAATAATGCCCAGATAATATACGCATTAATTCGAATGCGTTTTGTTAACAAAGCAGCAATCCGTGGGCTATTAAGGACACTTCGCTATGCCTATCCATTTTCTATACCATGCCATTGTAACTACCATATCTTAGCGTTCGCATACAGTACCTAGCGTTGTGACCTTGAACGCTCCTTCATAAGTAGATAACTCCTACACGATAGAAAAGACGTTCAAGAGAAAACGGTCTAAGTTCTACTGCAATTAGTATGCAGCAGAGCTTTCAGAAAATGCCCAAATAATATACACGTTAATTCGAACCCGTTTTGTACGCAAAGTAGCAATCCGCGGGCAATATAAGGCACTTAGCGATGTCTATCTATGTTCTATACCATGCCAATGTAACTATCATATCTTAGCGTTCACATACTGCACCTAGAGTTGTGACCTTGAATGCTCCTTCATAAGTAGATAACTCCTACACGATAGAAAAGACGTTCAAGAGAAAACGGTCCAAGTTTCACTGCAATTAGTAGCCAGCAGAGCTTTCAAAAAGTACCCAGTTAATATACACGTCATTTCGAACGCGTTTTGTACGCAAAGTATTAATCCGCGGGCTATATAAGGCACTTCGCGATGTCTATCCATGTTCTATGCCATGCCAATGTAACTATCATATCTTAACGTTCGCATAGAGCACCTAGAGTTGTGACCTTGACCGCTCCTTCATAAGTAGATAACTACTACACAATAGAAAAGACGTACAAGTGAAAATGGATTTAGTTTTACTGCAATTACCATGCAGCAGAGCTGCCAAATAATGCCCAGATAATATACGCGTTAATTCTAATTCGTTTTGTAAACAAAGCAGCAATCCGTGGGCTATTAAGGACACTTCGCGATGTCTATCCATGTTATATACCATGCCAATGTAACTATCATATCTTAGCGTTCGCATAGGGCACCTAGAGTTGTGACCTTGAACGCTCCTTCATAAATAGATAACTACTACACAATAGAAAAGACGTACAAGTGAAAATGGATTTAGTTTTACGGCAATTAGGATGCAGCAGATCTGCCAAATAATGCCCAGATAATATACGCGTTAATTCTAATGCGTTTTGTAAACAAAGCAGCAATCCGTGGGCTATTAAGGACACTTTGCGATGCCTATCCATTTTCTATACCATGCCATTGTAACTACCATATCTTAGCGTTTGCATACAGCACCTAGAGTTGTGACCTTGAACGCTCCTTCATATGTAGATAACTCCTACACGATAGAAAAGACGTTGAAGAGAAAACGGTCTAAGTTTTACTGCAATTAGAATGCAGCAGAGCTTTCAGTAAATGCCCAAATAATATACACGTTAATTCGAACGCGTTTTGTACGCAAGGTAGCAATCCGCGGGCAATATAAGGCACTTCACGATGTCTATCCATGTTCTATACCATGCAACTATCATATCTTAGCGTTCGCATAGAGCACCTAGAGTTGTGACCTTGAATATTCCTTCATAAGTAGATAACTCCTACACGATAGAAAAGACGTTCAAGAGAAAACGGTCTAAATTTTACTGCAATTAGTATGCAGCAGAGCTTTCAGAAAATGCCCAAATAATATACACGTTAATTCGAACCCGTTTTGTACGCAAAGTAGCAATCCGCGGGCAATATAAGGCACTTAGCGATGTCTATCTATGTTCTATACCATGCCAATGTAACTATCATATCTTAGCGTTTGCATACAGCACCTAGAGTTGTGACCTTGAACGCTCCTTCATATGTAGATAACTCCTACACGATAGAAAAGACGTTCAAGACAAAACGGTCTAAATTTTACTGCAATTAGTATGCAGCAGAGCTTTCAGAAAATGCCCAGATAATATACACCTTAATTCGAACGCGTTTTGTACGCAAAGTATCAATCCGCGGGCTATATAAGGCACTTCGCGATGTCTATCCATGTTCTATACCATGCCAATGTAACTATCATATCTTGGCGTTCGCATAGATCACCTAGAGTTGTGACCTTGACCGCTTCTTCATAAGTAGATAACTACTACACAATAGAAAAGACGTACAAGTGAAAATGGATTTAGTTTTACTGCATTTACCATGCAGCAGAGCTGCCAAATAATGCCCAGATAATATACGCGTTAATTCTAATGCGTTTTGTAAACAAAGCAGCAATCCGTGGGCTATTAAGGACACTTCGCGATGCCTATCCATTCTCTATACCATGCCATTGTAACTACCATATCTTGGCGTTCGCATACAGTACCTAGAGTTGTGAACTTGAATGCTCCTTCATAAGTAGATAACTCCTACACGATAGAAAAGGCGTTCAAGAGAAAACGGTCTAAGTTTTACTGCAATTAGTATGCAGCAGAGCTTTCAGAAAATGCCCAAATAATATACACGTTAATTCGAACCCGTTTTGTACGCAAAGCAGCAATCCGCGGGCAATATTAGCGATGTCTATCTATGTTCTATATCATGCCAATGTAACTATCATATCTTAGAGTTCGCATACAGCACCTAGAATTGTGACCTTGAACGCTCCTTCATATGTAGATAACTCCTTCACGATAGAAAAGACGTTCAAGAGAAAACGGTCTAAGTTTTACTGCAATTAGTATGCAGCAGAGCTTTCAGAAAATGCCCAAATAATATACACGTTAATTCGAACCCGTTTTGTACGCAAAGTAGCAATCCGCGGGCAATATAAGGCACTTAGCGATGTCTATCTATGTTCTATACCATGCCAATGTAACTATCATATGCGTTCGCATACAGCACCTAGAGTTGTGACCTTGAACGCTCCTTCATAAGTAGATAACTACTACACAATAGAAAAGACGTACAAGTGAAAATGGATTTAGTTTCACGGCAATTAGCATGCAGCAGAGCTGCCAAATAATGCCCAGATAATATACGCGTTAATTCTAATGCGTTTTGTAAACAAAGCAGCAATCCGTGGGCTATTAAGGACACTTCGCGATGCCTATCCATTTTCTATACCATGCCATTGTAACTACCATATCTTAGCGTTCGCATACAGTACCTAGAGTTGTGACCTTGAATGCTCCTTCATAAGTAGATAACTCATACACGATAGAAAAGGCGTTCAAGAGAAAACGGTCTAAGTTTTACTGCAATTAGTATGCAGCAGAGCATTCAGAAAATGCCCAAATAATATACACGTTAATTCGAACCCGTTTTGTACGCAAAGCAGCAATCCGCGGGCAATATTAGCGATGTCTATCTATGTTCTATACCATGCCAATGTAACTATCATATCTTAGAGATCGCATACAGCACCTAGAGTTGTGACCTTGAACGCTCCTTCAAAAGTAGATAACTCCTTCACGATAGAAAAGACGTTCAAGAGAAAACGGTCTAAGTTTTACTGCAATTAGTATGCAGCAGAGCTTTCAGAAAATGCCCAAATAATATACACGTTAATTCGAACCCGTTTTGTACGCAAAGTAGCAATCCGCGGGCAATATAAGGCACTTAGCGATGTCTATCTATGTTCTATACCATGCCAATGTAACTATCATATCTTAGCGTTCGCATACAGCACCTAGAGTTGTGACCTTGAACGCTCCTTCATAAGTAGATAACAACTACACAATAGAAAAGACGTACAAGTGAAAATGGATTTAGTTTCACGGCATTTAGCATGCAGCAGAGCTGCCAAATAATGCCCAGATAATATACGCGTTAATTCTAATGCGTTTTGTAAACAAAGCAGCAATCCGTGGGCTATTAAGGACACTTTGCGATGCCTATCCATTTTCTATACCATGCCATTGTAACTACCATATCTTAGCATTTGCATACAGCACCTAGAGTTGTGACCTTGACCGCTCCTTCATAAGTAGATAACTACTACACAATAGAAAAGACGTACCAGTGAAAATGGATTTAGTTTTACTGCAATTACCATGCAGCAGAGCTGCTAAATAATGCCCAGATAATATACGCGTTAATTCTAATTCGTTTTGTAAACAAAGCAGCAATCCGTGGGCTATTAAGGACACTTCGCGATGTCTATCTATGTTCTATATAATGCCAATGTAACTATCATATCTTAGCGTTCGCATAGAGCACCTAGAGTTGTGACCTTGAACGCTCCTTCATAAGTAGATAACTACTACACAATAGAAAAGACGTACAAGTGAAAATGGATTTAGTTTCACGGCAATTAGCATGCAGCAGAACTGCCAAATAATGCCCAGATAATATACGCGTATTAACGCGTATATTATCTAGCTATATTATTATCTATATAACGCATTAGAATTATCTAATGCGTTTTGTAAACAAAGCAGCAATCCGTGGGCTATTAAGGACACTTTGCGATGCCTATCCATTTTCTATACCATGCCATTGTAACTACCATATCTTAGCATTTGCATACAGCACCTAGAGTTGTGACCTTGACCGCTCCTTCATAAGTAGATAACTACTACACAATAGAAAAGACGTACCAGTGAAAATGGATTTAGTTTTACTGCAATTACCATGCAGCAGAGCTGCTAAATAATGCCCAGATAATATACGCGTTAATTTTAATTCGTTTTGTAAACAAAGCAGCAATCCGTGGGCTATTAAGGACACTTCGCGATGTCTATCCATGTTCTATATAATGCCAATGTAACTATCATATCTTAGCGTTCGCATAGAGCTCCTAGAGTTGTGACCTTGAACGCTCCTTCATAAGTAGATATCTCCTACACGATATAAAAGACGTACAATAGAAAACGGACTAAGTTTAACTGCAATTAGCATGCAGCAGAGCTGCCAAATAATGCCCTGATAATATACGCATTAATTCGAATGCGTTTTGTAAACAAAGCAGCAATCCGTGGGCTATTAAGGACACTTCGCGATGCCTATCCATTTTCTATACCATGCCATTGTAACTACCATATCTTAGCGTTCGCATACAGTACCTAGAGTTGTGACCTTGAACGCTCCTTCATAAGTAGATAACTCCTACACGATAGAAAAGACGCTCAAGAGAAAACGGTCTAAGTTCTACTGCAATTAGTATGCAGCAGAGCATTCAGAAAATGCCCAAATAATACACACGTTAATTCGAACCCGTTTTGTACGCAAAGTAGCAATCCGCGGGCAATATAAGGCACTTAGCGATGTCTATCTATGTTCTATACCATGCCAATGTAACTATCATATCTTAGCGTTAACATACTGCACCTAGAGTTGTGACCTTGAACGCTCCTTCATAAGTAGATAACTCCTTCACGATAGAAAAGACGTTCAAGAGAAAACGGTCTAAGTTTTACTGCAATTAATATGCAGCAGAGCTTTCAGAAAATGCCCAAATAATATACACGTTAATTCGAACCCGTTTTGTACGCAAAGTAGCAATCCGCGGGCGATATAAGGCACTTAGCGATGTCTATCTATGTTCTATACCATGCCAATGTAACTATCATATCTTAGCGTTCGCATACAGCACCTAGAGTTGTGACCTTGAACGCTCCTTCATAAGTAGATAACTACTACACAATAGAAAAGACGTACAAGTGAAAATGGATTTAGTTTCAAGGCAATTAGCATGCAGCAGAGCTGCCAAATAATGCCCAGATAATATACGCGTTAATACTAATGCGTTTTGTAAACAAAGCAGCAATCCGTGGGCTATTAAGGACTCTTTGCGATGCCTATCCATTTTCTATACCATGCCATTGTAACTACCATATCTTAGCGTTTGCATACAGCACCTAGAGTTGTGACCTTGACCGCTCCTTCATAAGTAGATAACTACTACACAATAGAAAAGACGTACAAGTGAAAATGGATTTAGTTTTACTGCAATTACCATGCAGCAGAGCTGCTAAATAATGCCCAGATAATATACGCGTTAATTCTAATTCGTTTTGTAAACAAAGCAGCAATCCGTGGGCTATTAAGGACACTTCGCGATGTCTATCCATGTTCTATACCATGCCAATGTAACTATCATATCTTAGCGTTCGCATAGAGCACCTAGAGTTGTGACCTTTAACGCTCCTTCATAAGTAGATATCTCCTACACGATATAAAATACGTACAATAGAAAACGGACTAAGTTTTACTGCAATTAGCATGCAGCAGAGCTGCCAAATAATGCCCAGATAATATACGCGTTAATTCGAATGCGTTTTGTAAACAAAGCAGCAATCCGTGGGCTATTAAGGACACTTCGCGATGCCTATCCATTTTCTATACCATGCCATTGTAACTACCATATCTTAGCGTTCGCATACAGTTCCTAGAGTTGTGACCTTGAACGCTCCTTCATAAGTAGATAACTCCTCCACGATAGAAAAGACGTTCAAGAGAAAACGGTCTAAGTTTTACTGCAATTAGTATCCAGCAGAGCTTTCAAAAAGTACCCAATTAATATACACGTCAATTCGAACGCGTTTTGTACGCAAAGTATTAATCCGCGGGCTATATAAGGCACTTCGCGATGTCTATCCATGTTCTATACCATGCCAATGTAACTATCATATCTTAGCGTTCGCATAGAGCACCTAGAGTTGTGACCTTGTCCGCTCCTTCATAAGTAGATAACTACTACACAATAGAAAAGACGTACAAGCGAAAATGGATTTAGTTTTACTGCAATTACCACGCAGCAGAGCTGCCAAATAATGCCCAGATAATATACGCGTCAATTCTAATTCGTTTTGTAAACAAAGCAGCAATCCGTGGGCTATTAAGGACACTTCGCGATGTCTATCCATGTTATATACCATGCCAATGTAACTATCATATCTTAGCGTTCGCATAGAGCACCTAGAGTTGTGACCTTGAACGCTCCTTCATAAGTAGATAACTACTACACAATAGAAAAGACGTACAAGTGAAAATGGATTTAGTTTTACGACAATTAGCATGCAGCAGAGCTGCCAAATAATGCCCAGATAATATACGCGTTAATTCTAATGCGTTTTGTAAACAAAGAAGCAATCCGTGGGCTATTAAGGACTCTTTGCGATGCCTATCCATTTTCTATACCATGCCATTGTAACTACCATATCTTAGCGTTTGCATACAGCACCTAGAGTTGTGACCTTGAACGCTCCTTCATATGTAGATAACTCCTACACGATAGAAAAGACGTTGAAGAGAAAACGGTCTAAGTTTTACTGCAATTAGTATGCAGCAGAGCTTTCAGTAAATGCCCAAATAATATACACGTTAATTCGAACGCGTTTTGTACGCAAAGTAGCAATCCGCGGGTAATATAAGGCACTTCACGATGTCTATCCATGTTCTATACCATGCAAATGTAACTATCATATTTTAGCGTTCGCATAGAGCACCTAGAGTTGTGACCTTGACCGCTCCTTCATAAGTAGATAACTACTACACAATAGAAAAGACGTACAAGTGAAAATGGATTTAGTTTTACTGCATTTACCATGCAGCAGAGCTGCCAAATAATGCCCAGATAATATACGCGTTAATTCTAATGCGTTTTGTAAACAAAGTAGCAATCCGCGGGCAATATAAGGCACTTAGCGATGTCTATCTATGTTCTATACCATGCCAATGTAAGTATCATATCTTAGCGTTCGCATAGAGCACCTAGAGTTGTGACCTTGACCGCTCCTTCATAAGTAGATAACTACTACACAATAGAAAAGACGTACAAGTGAAAATGGATTTAGTTTTACTGCATTTACCATGCAGCAGAGCTGCCAAATAATGCCCAGATAATATACGCGTTAATTCTAATGCGTTTTGTAAACAAAGCAGCAATCCGTGGGCTATTAAGGACACTTCGCGATGCCTATCCATTCTCTATACCATGCCATTGTATCTACCATATCTTAGCGTTCGCATACAGTACCTAGAGTTGTGAACTTGAATGCTCCTTCATAAGTAGATAACTCCTACACGATAGAAAAGGCGTTCAAGAGAAAACGGTCTAAGTTTTACTGCAATTAGTATGCAGCAGAGCTTTCAGAAAATGCCCAAATAATATACACGTTAATTCGAACCCGTTTTGTACGCAAAGCAGCAATCCGCGGGCAATATTAGCGATGTCTATTTATGTTCTATACCATGCCAATGTAACTATCATATCTTAGAGTTCGCATACAGCACCTAGAATTGTGACCTTGAACGCTCCTTCATATGTAGATAACTCCTTCACGATAGAAAAGACGTTCAAGAGAAAACGGTCTAAGTTTTACTGCAATTAGTATGCAGCAGAGCTTTCAGAAAATGCCCAAATAATATACACGTTAATTCGAACCCGTTTTGTACGCAAAGTAGCAATCCGCGGGCAATATAAGGCACTTAGCGATGTCTATCTATGTTCTATACCATGCCAATGTAACTATCATATCTTAGCGTTCGCATACAGCACCTAGAGTTGTGACCTTGAACGCTCCTTCATAAGTAGATAACTACTACACAATAGAAAAGACGTACAAGTGAAAATGGATTTAGTTTCACGGCAATTAGCATGCAGCAGAGCTGCCAAATAATGCCCAGATAATATACGCGTTAATTCTAATGCGTTTTGTAAACAAAGCAGCAATCCGTGGGCTATTAAGGACACTTTGCGATGCCTATCCATTTTCTATACCATGCCATTGTAACTACCATATCTTAGCGTTTGCATACAGCACCTAGAGTTGTGACCTTGACCGCTCCTTCATAAGTAGATAACTACTACACAATAGAAAAGACGTACAAGTGAAAATGGATTTAGTTTTACTGCAATTACCATGCAGCAGAGCTGCTAAATAATGCCCAGATAATATACGCGTTAATTCTAATTCGTTTTGTAAACAAAGCAGCAATCCGTGGGCTATTAAGGACACTTCGCGATGTCTATCCATGTTCTATATAATGCCAATGTAACTATCATATCTTAGCGTTCGCATAGAGCACCTAGAGTTGTGACCTTGAACGCTCCTTCATAAGTAGATATCTCCTACACGATATAAAATACGTACAATAGAAAACGGACTAAGTTTTACTGCAATTAGTATGCAGCAGAGCTTTCAGTAAATGTCCAATTAATATACACGTCAATTCGAACGCGTTTTGTACGCAAAGTATTAATCCGCGGGCTATATAAGGCACTTCGCGATGTCTATCCATGTTCTATACCATGCCAATGTAACTATCATATCTTAGCGTTCGCATAGAGCACCTAGAGTTTTGACCTTGACCGCTCCTTCATAAGTAGATAACGACTACACAATAGAAAAGACGTACAAGCGAAAATGGATTTAGTTTTACTGCAATTACCACGCAGCAGAGCTGCCAAATTATGCCCAGATAATATACGCGTCAATTCTAATTCGTTTTGTAAACAAAGCAGCAATCCGTGGGCTATTAAGGACACTTCGCGATGTCTATCCATGTTATATACCATGCCAATGTAAGTATCATATCTTAGCGTTCGCATAGAGCACCTAGAGTTGTGACCTTGAACGCTCCTTCATAAGTAGTTAACTACTACACAATAGAAAAGACGTACAAGTGAAAATGGATTTAGTTTTACTGCAATTACCATGCAGCAGAGCTGCCAAATAATGCCCAGATAATATACGCGTTAATTCTAATTCGTTTTTAAACAAAGCAGCAATCCGTGGGCTATTAAGGACACTTCGCGATGTCTATCCATGTTATATACCATGCCAATGTAACCATCATATCTTAGCGTTCGCATAGAGCACCTAGAGTTGTGACCTTGAACGCTCCTTCATAAGTAGATAACTCCTACACGATTGAAAAGACGTTCAAGAGAAAATGGATTTAGTTTTACTGCAATTACCATGCAGCAGAGCTGCCAAATAATGCCCAGATAATATACGCGTTAATTCTAATGCGTTTTGTAAACAAAGCAGCAATCCGTGGGCTATTAAGGACACTTCGAGATGCCTATCCATTTTCTATACCATGCCATTGTAACTACCATATCTTAGCGTTCGCATACAGTACCTAGAGTTGTGACCTTGAATGCTCCTTCATAAGTAGATAACTCCTACACGATTGAAAAGACGTTCAAGAGAAAACGGTCTAAGATTTACTGCAATTAGTATGCAGCAGAGCTTTCAGAAAATGCCCAAATAATATACACGTTAATTCGAACCCGTTTTGTACGCAAAGTAGCAATCCGCGGGCAATATAAGGCACTTAGTGATGTCTATCTATGTTCTATACCATGCCAATGTAACTATCATATCTTAGTGTTCGCATAGAGCACCTAGAGTTGTGACCTTGAACGCTCCTTCATAAGTAGATATCTCCTACACGATATAAAATACGTACAATAGAAAACGGACTAAGTTTTACTGCAATTAGCATGCAGCAGAGCTGCCAAATAATGCCCAGATAATATACGCGTTAATTCGAATGCGTTTTGTAAACAAAGCAGCAATCCGTGGGCTATTAAGAACACTTCGCGATGCCAATCCATTTTCTATACCATGCCATTGTAACTACCATATCTTAGCGTTCGCATACAGTACCTATAGTTGTGACCTTGAATGCTCCTTCATAAGTAGATAACTCCTCCACGATAGAAAAGACGTTCAAGAGAAAACGGTCTAAGTTTTACTGCAATTAGCATCCAGCAGAGCTTTCAAAAAGTACCCAATTAATATACACGTCAATTCGAAAGCGTTTTGTACGCAAAGTATTAATCCGCGGGCTATATAAGGCACTTCGCGATGTCTATCCATGTTCTATACTATGCCAATGTAACTATCATATCTTAGCGTTCGCATAGAGCACCTAGAGTTGTGACCTTGACCGCTCCTTCATAAGTAGATAACTCCTACACGATAGAAAAGACGTTCAAGAGAAAACGGTCTAAATTTTACTGCAATTAGTATGCAGCAGAGCTTTCAGAAAATGCCCAAATAATATACACCTTAATTCGAACGCGTTTTGTACGCAAAGTATCAATCCGCGGGCTATATAAGGCACTTCGCGATGTCTATCCATGTTCTATACCAAGCCAATGTAACTATCATATCTTAGCGTTCGCATAGATCACCTAGAGTTGTGACCTTGACCGCTCCTTCATAAGTAGATAACTACTACACAATAGAAAAGACGTACAAGTGAAAATGGATTTAGTTTTACTGCATTTACCATGCAGCAGAGCTGCCAAATAATGCCCAGATAATATACGCGTTAATTCTAATGCGTTTTGTAAGCAAAGCAGCAATCCGTGGGCTATTAAGGACACTTCGCGATGCCTATCCATTTTCTATACCATGCCATTGTAACTACCATATCTTAGCGTTCGCATACAGTACCTAGAGTTGTGACTTTGAATGCTCCTTCATAAGTAGATAACTCCTACACGATAGAAAAGGCGTTCAAGAGAAAATGGTCTAAGTTTTACAGCAATTAGTATGCAGCAGAGCATTCAGAAAATGCCCAAATAATATACACGTTAATTCGAACCCGTTTTGTACGCAAAGCAGCAATCCGCGGGCAATATTAGCGATGTCTATCTATGTTCTATACCATGCCAATGTAACTATCATATCTTAGAGTTCGCATACAGCACCTAGAGTTGTGACCTTGAACGCTCCTTCAAAAGTAGATAACTCCTTCACGATAGAAAAGACGTTCAAGAGAAAACGGTCTAAGTTTTAGTGCAATTAGTATGCAGCAGAGCTTTCAGAAAATGCCCAAATAATATACACGTTAATTCGAACCCGTTTTGTACGCAAAGTAGCAATCCGCGGGCAATATAAGGCACTTAGCGATGTCTATCTATGTTCTATACCATGCCAATGTAACTATCATATCTTAGCGTTCGCATACAGCACCTAGAGTTGTGACCTTGAACGCTCCTTCATAAGTAGGTAACTCCTACACGATAGAAAAGACGTTCAAGAGAAAACGGTCTAAGATTTACTGCAATTAGGATGCAGCAAAGCTTTCAGAAAATGCCCAAATAACATACACGTTAATTCGAACCCGTTTTGTACGCAAAGAAGCAATCCGCGGGCAATATAAGGCACTTAGCGATGTCTACCTATGTTCTATACCATGCCAATGTAACTATCATATAGTAGCGTTCGCATAGAGCTCCTAGAGTTGTGACCTTGAACGCTCCTTCATAAGTAGATATCTCCTACACGATATAAAAGACGTACAATAGAAAACGGACTAAGTTTAACTGCAATTAGCATGCAGCAGAGCTGCCAAATAATGCCCTGATAATATACGCATTAATTCGAATGTGTTTTGTAAACAAAGCAGCAATCCGTGGGCTATTAAGGACACTTCGCGATGCCTATCCATTTTCTATACCATGCCATTGTAACTACCATATCTTAGCGTTCGCATACAGTACCTAGAGTTGTGACCTTGAACGCTCCTTCATAAGTAGATAACTCCTACACGATAGAAAAGACGTTCAAGAGAAAACGGTCTAAGTTCTACTGCAATTAGTATGCAGCAGAGCATTCAGAAAATGCCCAAATAATACACACGTTAATTCGAACCCGTTTTGTACGCAAAGTAGCAATCCGCGGGCAATATAAGGCACTTAGCGATGTCTATCTATGTTCTATACCATGCCAATGTAACTATCATATCTTAGCGTTCACATACTGCACCTAGAGTTGTGACCTTGAACGCTCCTTCATAAGTAGATAACTCCTTCACGATAGAAAAGACGTTCAAGAGAAAACGGTCTAAGTTTTACTGCAATTAATATGCAGCAGAGCTTTCAGAAAATGCCCAAATAATACACACGTTAATTCGAACCCGTTTTGTACGCAAAATAGCAATCCGCGGGCAATATAAGGCACTTAGCGATGTCTATCTATGTTCTATACCATGCCAATGTAACTATCATATCTTAGCGTTCGCATACAGCACCTAGAGTTGTGACCTTGAACGCTCCTTCATAAGTAGATAACTACTACACAGTAGAAAAGACGTACAAGTGAAAATGGATTTAGTTTCACGGCAATTAGCATGCAGCAGAGCTGCCAAATAATGGCCAGATAATATACGCGTTAATACTAATGCGTTCTGTAAACAAAGCAGCAATCCGTGGGCTATTAAGGACACTTTGCGATGCCTATCCATTTTCCATACCATGCCATTGTAACTACCATATCTTAGCGTTTGCATACAGCACCTAGAGTTGTGACCTTGACCGCTCCTTCATAAGTAGATAACTACTACACAATTGAAAAGACGTACAAGTGAAAATGGATTTAGTTTTACTGCAATTACCATGCAGCAGAGCTGCTAAATAATGCCCAGTTAATATACGCGTTAATTCTAATTCGTTTTGTAAACAAAGCAGCAATCCGTGGGCTATTAAGGACACTTCGCGATGTCTATCCATGTTCTATACCATGCCAATGTAACTATCATATCTTAGCGTTCGCATAGAGCTCCTAGAGTTGTGATCTTTAACGCTCCTTCATAAGTAGATATCTCCTACACGATATAAAATACGTACAATAGAAAACGGACTAAGTTTTACTGCAATTAGCATGCAGCAGAGCTGCCAAATAATGCTCAGATAATATACGCGTTAATTCGAATGCGTTTTGTAAACAAAGCAGCAATCCGTGGGCTATTAAGGACACTTCGCGATGCCTATCCATTTTCTATACCATGCCATTGTAACTACCATATCTTAGCGTTCGCATACAGTACCTAGAGTTGTGACCTTGAACGCTCCTTCATAAGTAGATAACTCCTCCACGATAGAAAAGACGTTCAAGAGAAAACGGTCTAAGTTTTACTGCAATTAGTATCCAGCAGAGCTTTCAAAAAGTACCCAATTAATATACACGTCAATTCGAACGCGTTTTGTACGCAAAGTATTAATCCGCGGGCTATATAAGGCACTTCGCGATGTCTATCCATGTTCTATACCATGCCAATGTAACTCTCATATCTTAGCGTTCGCATAGAGCACCTAGAGTTGTGACCTTGTCCGCTCCTTCATAAGTAGATAACTACTACACAATAGAAAAGACGTACAAGCGAAAATGGATTTAGTTTTACTGCAATTACCACGCAGCAGAGCTGCCAAATAATGCCCAGATAATATACGCGTCAATTCTAATTCGTTTTGTAAACAAAGCAGCAATCCGTGGGCTATTAAGGACACTTCGCGATGTCTATCCATGTTATATACCATGCCAATGTAACTATCATATCTTAGCGGTCGCATAGAGCACCTAGAGTTGTGACCTTGAACGCTCCTTCATAAGTAGATAACTACTACACAATTGAAAAGACGTACAAGTGAAAATGGATTTAGTTTTACGACAATTAGCATGCAGCAGAGCTGCCAAATAATGCCCAGATAATATACGCATTAATTCTAATGCGTTTTGTAAACAAAGCAGCAATCCGTGGGCTATTAAGGACACTTTGCGATGCCTATCCATTTTCTGTACCATGCCATTGTAACTACCATATCTTAGCGTTTGCATACAGCACCTAGAGTTGTGACCTTGAACGCTCCTTCATATGTAGATAACTCCTACACGATAGAAAAGACGTTGAAGAGAAAACGGTCTAAGTTTTACTGCAATTAGTATGCAGCAGAGCTTTCAGTAAATGCCCAAATAATATACACGTTAATTCGAACGCGTTTTGTACGCAAAGTAGCAATCCGCGGGTAATATAAGGCACTTCACGATGTCTATCCATGTTCTATACCATGCAAATGTAACTATCATATTTTAGCGTTCGCATAGAGCACCAAGAGTTGTGACCTTGACCGCTCCTTCATAAGTAGATAACTACTACACAATAGAAAAGACGTACAAGTGAAAATGGATTTAGTTTTACTGCATTTACCATGCAGCAGAGCTGCCAAATAATGCCCAGATAATATACGCGTTAATTCTAATGCGTTTTGTAAACAAAGCAGCAATCCGTGGGCTATTAAGGACACTTTGCGATGCCTATCCATTTTCTATACCATGCCATTGTAACTACCATATCTTAGCGTTTGCATACAGCACCTAGAGTTGTGACCTTGACCGCTCCTTCATAAGTAGATAACTACTACACAATAGAAAAGACGTACAAGTGAAAATGGATTTAGTTTTACTGCAATTACCATGCAGCAGAGCTGCTAAATAATGCCCAGATAATATACGCGTTAATTTTAATTCGTTTTGTAAACAAAGCAGCAATCCGTGGGCTATTAAAGGACACTTCGCGATGTCTATCCATGTTCTATACCATGCCAATGTAACTATCATATCTTAGCGTTCGCATAGAGCACCTAGAGTTGTGACCTTTAACGCTCCTTCATAAGTAGATATCTCCTACACGATATAAAATACGTACAATAGAAAACGGACTAAGTTGTACTGCAATTAGCATGCAGCAGAGCTGCCAAATAATGCCCAGATAATATACGCGTTAATTCGAATGCGTTTTGTAAACAAAGCAGCAATCCGTGAGCTATTAAGGACACTTCGCGATGCCTATCCATGTTCTATACCATGCCAATGTAACTATCATATCTTAGCGTTCGCATAGAGCACCTAGAGTTGTGACCTTGACCGCTCCTTCATAAGTAGATAACTCCTACACAATAGAAAAGACGTACAAGCGAAAATGGATTTAGTTTTACTGCAATTACCACGCAGCAGAGCTGCCAAATTATGCCCAGATAATATACGCGTCAATTCTAATTCGTTTTGTAAACAAAGCAGCAATCCGTGGGCTATTAAGGACACTTCGCGATGTCTATCCATGTTATATACCATGCCAATGTAAGTATCATATCTTAGCGTTCGCATAGAGCACCTAGAGTTGTGACCTTGAACGCTCCTTCATAAGTAGATAACTACTACACAATAGAAAAGACGTACAAGTGAAAATGGATTTAGTTTTACGGCAATTAGCATGCAGCAGAGCTGCCAAATAATGCCCAGATAATATACGCGTTAGTTCTAATGCGTTTTGTAAACAAAGCAGCAATCCGTGGGCTATTAAGGACACTTTGCGATGCCTATCCATTTTCTATACCATGCCATTGTAACTACCATATCTTAGCGTTTGCATACTGCACCTAGAGTTGTGACCTTGAACGCTCCTTCATATGTAGATAACTCCTACACGATAGAAAAGACGTTGAAGAGAAAACGGTCTCAGTTTTACTGCAATTAGCATGCAGCAAAGCTTTCAGTAAATGCCCAAATAATTAACACGTTAATTCGAACGCGTTTTGTACGCAAAGTAGCAATCCGCCGGTAATATAAGACACTTCACGATGTCTATCCATGTTCTATACCATGCCAATGTAACTATCATATCTTAGCGTTCGCATAGAGCACCTAGAGTTGTGACCTTGACCGCTCCTTCATAAGTAGATAACTACTACACAATAGAAAAGACGTACAAGTGAAAATGGATTTAGCTTTACTGCATTTACCATGCAGCAGAGCTGCCAAATAATGCCCAGATAATATACGCGTTAATTCTAATGCGTTTTGTAAACAAAGCAGCAATCCGTGGGTTATTAAGGACACTTCGCGATGCCTATCCATTTTCTATACCATGCCATTGTAACTACCATATCTTAGCGTTCGCATACAGTGCCTAGAGTTGTGACCTTGAATGCTCCTTCATAAGTAGATAACTCCTACACGATAGAAAAGGCGTTCAAGAGAAAACGGTCTAAGTTTTACTGCAATTAGTATGCAGCAGAGCTTTCAGAAAATGCCCAAATAATATACACGTTAATTCGAACCCGTTTTGTACGCAAAGCAGCAATCCGCGGGCAATATTAGCGATGTCTATCTATGTTCTATACCATGCCAATGTAACTATCATATCTTAGAGTTCGCATACAGCACCTAGAGTTGTGACCTTGAACGCTCCTTCATAAGTAGATAACTCCTACACGATAGAAAAGACGTTCAAGAGAAAACGGTCTAAGTTTTACTGCAATTAGTATGCAGCAGAGCTTTCAGAAAAAGCCCAAATATTATACACGATAATTCGAACCCGTTTTGTACGCAAAGTAGCAATCCGCGGGCTATATAAGGCATTTCGCGATGTCTATCCATGTTCTATACCATGCCAATGTAACTACCATATCTTAGCGTTCGCATAGAGCACCTAGAGTTGTGACCTTGAATATTCCTTCATAAGTAGATAACTCCTACACGATAGAAAAGACGTTCAAGAGAAAACGGTCTAAATTTTACTGCAATTAGTATGCAGCAGAGCTTTCAGAAAATGCCCAAATAATATACACGTTAATTCGAACCCGTTTTGTACCCAAAGTAGCAATCCGCGGGCAATATAAGGCACTTAGCGATGTCTATCTATGTTCTATACCATGCCAATGTAACTATCATATCTTAGCGTTCGCATACAGCACCTAGAGTTGTGACCTTGAACGCTCCTTCATAAGTAGATAACTCCTACACGATAGAAAAGACGTTCAAGAGAAAACGGTCTAAGTTCTACTGCAATTAGTATGCAGCAGAGCTTTCAGAAAATGCCCAAATAATATACACGTTAATTCGAACCCGTTTTGTACGCAAAGTAGCAATCCGCGGGCAATATAAGGCAATTAGCGATGTCTATCTATGTTCTATACCATGCCAATGTAACTATCATATCTTAGCGTTCACATACTGCACCTAGAGTTGTGACCTTGAATGCTCCTTCATAAGTAGATAACTCCTACACGATAGAAAAGACGTTCAAGAGAAAACGGTCTAAGTTTCACTGCAATTAGTAGCCAGCAGAGCTTTCAAAAAGTACCCAGTTAATATACACGTCATTTCGAACGCGTTTTGTACGCAAAGTATTATTCCGCGGGCTATATAAGGCACTTCGCGATGTCTATCCATGTTCTATGCCATGCCAATGTAACTATCATATCTTAACGTTCGCATAGAGCACCTAGAGTTGTGACCTTGACCGCTCCTTCATAAGTAGATAACTACTACACAATAGAAAAGACGTACAAGTGAAAATGGATTTAGTTTTACTGCAATTACCATGCAGCAGAGCTGCCAAATAATGCCCAGATAATATACGCGTTAATTCTAATTCGTTTTGTAAACAAAGCAGCAATCCGTGGGCTATTAAGGACACTTCGCGATGTCTATCCATGTTATATACCATGCCAATGTAACTATCATACCTTAGCGTTTGCATACAGCACCTAGAGTTGTGACCTTGAACGCTCCTTCATATGTAGATAACTCCTACACGATAGAAAAGACGTTCAAGACAAAACGGTCTAAATTTTACTGCAATTAGTATGCAGCAGAGCTTTCAGAAAATGCCCAAATAATATACACCTTAATTCGAACGCGTTTTGTACGCAAAGTATCAATCCGCGGGCTATATAAGGCACTTCGCGATGTCTATCCATGTTCTATAGCATGCCAATGTAACTATCATATCTTGGCGTTCGCATATAGCAACTAGAGTTGTGACCTTGACCGCTCCTTCATAAGTAGATAACTACTACACAATAGAAAAGACGTACAAGTGAAAATGGATTTAGCTTTACTGCATTTACCATGCAGCAGAGCTGCCAAATAATGCCCAGATAATATACGCGTTAATTCTAATGCGATTTGTAAACAAAGCAGCAATCCGTGGGTTATTAAGGACACTTCGCGATGCCTATCCATTTTCTATACCATGCCATTGTAACTACCATATCTTAGCGTTCGCATACAGTACCTAGAGTTGTGACCTTGAATGCTCCTTCATAAGTAGATAACTCCTACACGATAGAAAAGGCGTTCAAGAGAAAACGGTCTAAGTTTTACTGCAATTAGTATGCAGCAGAGCTTTCAGAAAATGCCCAAATAATATACACGTTAATTCGAACCCGTTTTGTACGCAAAGCAGCAATCCGCGGGCAATATTAGCGATGTCTATCTATGTTCTATACCATGCCAATGTAACTATCATATCTTAGAGTTCGCATACAGCACCTAGAGTTGTGACCTTGAACGCTCCTTCATATGTAGATAACTCCTACACGATAGAAAAGACGTTCAAGAGAAAACGGTCTAAATTTTACTGCAATTAGTATGCAGCAGAGCTTTCAGAAAATGCCCAAATAATATACACGTTAATTCGAACCCGTTTTGTACCCAAAGTAGCAATCCGCGGGCAATATAAGGCACTTAGCGATGTCTATCTATGTTCTATACCATGCCAATGTAACTATCATATCTTAGCTTTCGCATACAGCACCTAGAGTTGTGACCTTGAACGCTCCTTCATAAGTAGATAACTCCTACACGATAGAAAAGACGTTCAAGAGAAAACGGTCCAAATTTTACTGCAATTAGTATGCAGCAAAGCTTTCAGAAAATGCCCAAATAACATACACGTTAATTCGAACCCGTTTTGTACGCAAGGAAGCAATCCGCGGGCAATATAAGGCACTTAGCGATGTCTATCTATGTTCTATACCATGCCAATGTAACTATCATATAGTAGCGTTCGCATAGAGCTCCTAGAGTTGTGACCTTGAACGCTCCTTCATAAGTAGATATCTCCTACACGATATAAAAGACGTACAATAGAAAACGGACTAAGTTTAACTGCAATTAGCATGCAGCAGAGCTGCCAAATAATGCCCAGATAATATACGCATTAATTCGAATGCGTTTTGTAAACAAAGCAGCAATCCGTGGGCTATTAAGGACACTTCGCGATGCCTATCCATTTTCTATACCATGCCATTGTAACTACCATATCTTAGCGTTCGCATACAGTACCTAGCGTTGTGACCTTGAACGCTCCTTCATAAGTAGATAACTCCTACACGATAGAAAAGACGTTCAAGAGAAAACGGTCTAAGTTCTACTGCAATTAGTATGCAGCAGAGCTTTCAGAAAATGCCCAAATAATATACACGTTAATTCGAACCCGTTTTGTACGCAAAGTAGCAATCCGCGGGCAATATAAGGCACTTAGCGATGTCTATCTATGTTCTATACCATGCCAATGTAACTATCATATCTTAGCGTTCACATACTGCACCTAGAGTTGTGACCTTGAATGCTCCTTCATAAGTAGATAACTCCTACACGATAGAAAAGACGTTCAAGAGAAAACGGTCTAAGTTTCACTGCAATTAGTAGCCAGCAGAGCTTTCAAAAAGTACCCAGTTAATATACACGTCATTTCGAACGCGTTTTGTACGCAAAGTATTAATCCGCGGGCTATATAAGGCACTTCGCGATGTCTATCCATGTTCTATGCCATGCCAATGTAACTATCATATCTTAACGTTCGCATAGAGCACCTAGAGTTGTGACCTTGACCGCTCCTTCATAAGTAGATAACTACTACACAATAGAAAAGACGTACAAGTGAAAATGGATTTAGTTTTACTGCAATTACCATGCAGCAGAGCTGCCAAATAATGCCCAGATAATATACGCGTTAATTCTAATTCGTTTTGTAAACAAAGCAGCAATCCGTGGGCTATTAAGGACACTTCGCGATGTCTATCCATGTTATATACCATGCCAATGTAACTATCATATCTTAGCGTTCGCATAGGGCACCTAGAGTTGTGACCTTGAACGCTCCTTCATAAGTAGATAACTACAACACCATAGAAAAGACGTACAAGTAAAAATGGATTTAGTTTTACGGCAATTAGCATGCAGCAGAGCTGCCAAATAATGCCTAGATAATATACGCGTTAATTCTAATGCGTTTTGTAAACAAAGCAGCAATCCGTGGGCTATTAAGGACACTTTGCGATGCCTATCCATTTTCTATACCATGCCATTGTAACTACCATATCTTAGCGTTTGCATACAGCACCTAGAGTTGTGACCTTGAACGCTCCTTCATATGTAGATAACTCCTACACGATAGAAAAGACGTTGAAGAGAAAACGGTCTAAGTTTTACTGCAATTAGTATGCAGCAGAGCTTTCAGTAAATGCCCAAATAATATACACGTTAATTCGAACGCGTTTTGTACGCAAGGTAGCAATCCGCGGGTAATATAAGGCACTTCACGATGTCTATCCATGTTCTATACCATGCAACTATCATATCTTAGCGTTCGCATAGAGCACCTAGAGTTGTGACCTTGACCGCTCCTTCATAAGTAGATAACTACTACACAATAGAAAAGACGTACAAGTGCAAATGGATTTAGTTTTACTGCATTTACCATGCAGCAGAGCTGCCAAATAATGCCCAGATAATATACGCGTTAATTCTAATTCGTTTTGTAAACAAAGCAGCAATCCGTGGGCTATTAAGGACACTTCGCGATGCCTATCCATTCTCTATACCATGCCATTGTAACTACCATATCTTAGCGTTCGCATACAGTACCTAGAGTTGTGAACTTGAATGCTCCTTCATAAGTAGATAACTCCTACACGATAGAAAAGGCGTTCAAGAGAAAACGGTCTAAGTTTTACTGCAATTAGTATGCAGCAGAGCTTTCAGAAAATGCCCAAATAATATACACGTTAATTCGAACCCATTTTGTACGCAAAGCAGCAATCCGCGGGCAATATTAGCGATGTCTATCTATGTTCTATACCATGCCAATGTAACTATCATATCTTAGAGTTCGCATACAGCACCTAGAATTGTGACCTTGAACGCTCCTTCATATGTAGATAACTCCTTCACGATAGAAAAGACGTTCAAGAGAAAACGGTCTAAGTTTTACTGCAATTAGTATGCAGCAGAGCTTTCAGAAAATGCCCAAATAATATACACGTTAATTCGAACCCGTTTTGTACGCAAAGTAGCAATCCGCGGGCAATATAAGGCACTTAGCGATGTCTATCTATGTTCTATACCATGCTAATGTAACTATCATATCTTAGCGTTCGCATACAGCACCTAGAGTTGTGACCTTGAACGCTCCTTCATAAGTAGATAACTACTGCACAATAGAAAAGACGTTCAAGAGAAAATGGATTTAGTTTTACTGCAATTACCATGCAGCAGAGCTGCTAAATAATGCCCAGATAATATACGCGTTAATTCTAATTCGTTTTGTAAACAAAGCAGCAATCCGTGGGCTATTAAGGACACTTCGCGATGTCTATCTATGTTCTATATAATGCCAATGTAACTATCATATCTTAGCGTTCGCATAGAGCACCTAGAGTTGTGACCTTGAACGCTCCTTCATAAGTAGATATCTCCTACACGATATAAAATACGTACAATAGAAAACGGACTAAGTTTTACTGCAATTAGTATGCAGCAGAGCTTTCAGTAAATGTCCAATTAATATACACGTCAATTCGAACGCGTTTTGTACGCAAAGTATTAATCCTCGGGCTATATAAGGCACTTCGCGATGTCTATCCATGTTCTATACCATGCCAATGTAACTATCATACCTTAGCGTTCGCATAGAGCACCTAGAGTTGTGACCTTGACCGCTCCTTCATAAGTAGATAACTCCTACACAATAGAAAAGACGTACAAGCGAAAATGGATTTAGTTTTACTGCAATTACCACGCAGCAGAGCTGCCAAATTATGCCCAGATAATATACGCGTCAATTCTAATTCGTTTTGTAAACAAAGCAGCAATCCGTGGGCTATTAAGGACACTTCGCGATGTCTATCCATGTTATATACCATGCCAATGTAAGTATCATATCTTAGCGTTCGCATAGAGCACCTAGAGTTGTGACCTTGAACGCTCCTTCATAAGTAGATAACTACTACACAATAGAAAAGACGTACAAGTGAAAATGGATTTAGTTTTACGGCAATTAGCATGCAGCAGAGCTGCCAAATAATGCCCAGATAATATACGCGTTAGTTCTAATGCGTTTTGTAAACAAAGCAGCAATCCGTGGGCTATTAAGGACACTTTGCGATGCCTATCCATTTTCTATACCATGCCATTGTAACTACCATATCTTAGCGTTTGCATACTGCACCTAGAGTTGTGACCTTGAACGCTCCTTCATATGTAGATAACTCCTACACGATAGAAAAGACGTTGAAGAGAAAACGGTCTCAGTTTTACTGCAATTAGCATGCAGCAGAGCTTTCAGTAAATGCCCAAATAATATACACGTTAATTCGAACGCGTTTTGTACGCAAAGTAGCAATCCGCCGGTAATATAAGGCACTTCACGATGTCTATCCATGTTCTATACCATGCCAATGTAACTATCATATCATAGCGTTCGCATAGAGCACCTAGAGTTGTGACCTTGACTGCTCCTTCATAAGTAGATAACTACTACACAATAGAAAAGACGTACAAGTGAAAATGGATTTAGCTTTACTGCATTTACCATGCAGCAGAGCTGCCAAATAATGCCCAGATAATATATGCGTTAATTCTAATGCGTTTTGTAAACAAAGCAGCAATCCGTGGGTTATTAAGGACACTTCGCGATGCCTATCCATTTTCTATACCATGCCATTGTAACTACCATATCTTAGCGTTCGCATACAGTACCTAGAGTTGTGACCTTGAATGCTCCTTCATAAGTAGATAACTCCTACACGATAGAAAAGGCGTTCAAGAGAAAACGGTCTAAGTTTTACTGCAATTAGTATGCAGCAGAGCTTTCAGAAAATGCCCAAATAATATACACGTTAATTCGAACCCGTTTTGTACGCAAAGCAGCAATCCGCGGGCAATATTAGCGATGTCTATCTATGTTCTATACCATGCCAATGTAACTATCATATCTTAGAGTTCGCATACAGCACCTAGAGTTGTGACCTTGAACGCTCCTTCATAAGTAGATAACTCCTACACGATAGAAAAGACGTTCAAGAGAAAACGGTCTAAGTTTTACTGCAATTAGTATGCAGCAGAGCTTTCAGAAAAAGCCCAAATATTATACACGATAATTCGAACCCGTTTTGTACGCAAAGTAGCAATCCGCGGGCTATATAAGGCACTTCGCGATGTCTATCCATGTTCTATACCATGCCAATGTAACTACCATATCTTAGCGTTCGCATAGAGCACCTAGAGTTGTGACCTTGAATATTCCTTCATAAGTAGATAACTCCTACACGATAGAAAAGACGTTCAAGAGAAAACGGTCTAAATTTTACTGCAATTAGTATGCAGCAGAGCTTTCAGAAAATGCCCAAATAATATACACGTTAATTCGAACCCGTTTTGTACCCAAAGTAGCAATCCGCGGGCAATATAAGGCACTTAGCGATGTCTATCTATGTTCTATACCATGCCAATGTAACTATCATATCTTAGCGTTCGCATACAGCACCTAGAGTTGTGACCTTGAACGCTCCTTCAAATGTAGATAACTCCTTCACGATAGAAAAGACGTTCAAGAGAAAACGGTCTTAGTTTTACTGCAATTAGTATGCAGCAGAGCTTTCAGAAAATGCCCAAATAATATACACGTTAATTCGAACCCGTTTTGTACGCAAAGCAGCAATCCGCGGGCAATATTAGCGATGTCTATCTATGTTCTATACCATGCCAATGTAACTATCATATCTTAGAGTTCGCATACAGCACCTAGAAATGTGACCTTGAACGCTCCTTCATATGTAGATAACTCCTTCACGATAGAAAAGACGTTCAAGAGAAAACGGTCTAAGTTTTACTGCAATTAGTATGCAGCAGAGCTTTCAGAAAATGCCCAAATAATATACACGTTAATTCGAACCCGTTTTGTACGCAAAGTAGCAATCCGCGGGCAATATAAGGCACTTAGCGATGTCTATCTATGTTCTATACCATGCCATTGTAACTACCATATCTTAGCGTTCGCATACAGTACCTAGAGTTGTGACCTTGAACGCTCCTTCATTAGTAGATAACTCCTACACGATAGAAAAGACGTTCAAGAGAAAACGGTCTAAGTTCTACTGCAATTAGTATGCAGCAGAGCTTTCAGAAAATGCCCAAATAATATACACGTTAATTCGAACCCGTTTTGTACGCAAAGTAGCAATCCGCGGGCAATATAAGGCACTTAGCGATGTCTATCTATGTTCTATACCATGCCAATGTAACTATCATATCTTAGCGTTCGCATAGAGCACCTAGAGTTGTGACCTTGACCGCTCCTTCATAAGTAGATAACTACTACACAATAGAAAAGACGTACAAGTGAAAATGGATTTAGTTTTACTGCAATTACCATGCAGCAGAGCTGCCAAATAATGCCAGGATAATATACGCGTTAATTCTAATTCGGTTTTAAACAAAGCAGCAATCCGTGGGCTATTAAGGACACTTCGCGATGTCTATCCATGTTATATACCATGCCAATGTAACTATCATATCTTAGCGTTCGCATAGAGCACCTAGAGTTGTGACCTTGAACGCTCCTTCATAAGTAGATAACTCCTACACGATTGAAAAGACGTTCAAGAGAAAATGGATTTAGTTTTACGGCAATTAGCATGCAGCAGAGCTGCCAAATAATGCCCAGATAATATACGCGTTAATTCTAATGCGTTTTGTAAACAAAGCAGCAATCCGTGGGCTATTAAGGACACTTGGCGATGCCTATCCATTTTCTATACCATGCCATTGTAACTACCATATCTTAGCGTTCGCATAAAGCACCTAGAGTTGTGACCTTGAACGCTCCTTCATATGTAGATAACTCCTACACGATAGAAAAGACGTTGAAGAGAAAACGGTCTAAGTTTTACCGCAATTAGTATGCAGCAGAGCTTTCAAAAAGTACCCAATTAATATACACGTCAATTCGAACGCGTCTTGTGCGCAAAGTAGCAATCCGCGGGCTATATAAGGCACTTCGCGATGTCTATCCATGTTCTATACCATGCCAATGTAACTACCATATCTTAGCGTTCGCATAGAGCACATAGAGTTGTGACCTTGAACGCTCCTTCATAAGTAGATAACTCCTACACGATTGAAAAGACGTTCAAGAGAAAACGGTCTAAGTTTTACTGCAATTAGTATGCAGCAGAGCTTTCAGAAAATGCCCAGATAATATACACGTTAATTCGAACCCGTTTTGTACGCAAAGCAGCAATCCGCGGGCAATATTAGCGATGTCTATCTATGTTCTATACCATGCCAATGTAACTATCATATCTTAGAGTTCGCATACAGCACCTAGAGTTGTGACCTTGAACGCTCCTTCATAAGTAGATAACTCCTACACGATAGAAAAGACGTTCAAGAGAAAACGGTCTAAGTTCTACTGCAATTAGTATGCAGCAGAGCTTTCAGAAAATGCCCAAATAATATACACGTTAATTCGAACCCGTTTTGTACGCAAAGTAGCAATCCGCGGGCAATATAAGGCACTTAGCGATGTCTATCTATGTTCTATACCATGCCAATGTAACTATCATATCTTAGCGTTCGCATACAGCACCTAGAGTTGTGACCTTGAACGCTCCTTCATAAGTAGATAACTCCTACACGATATAAGAGACGTTCAAGAGAAAGCGGTCTAAGTTTTACTGCAATTAGTATGCAGCAAAGCTTTCAAAAAGTACCCACTTAATATACACGTCAATTCGAACGCGCTTTGTACGCAAAGTAGCAATCCGCGGGCAATATAAGGCACTTAGCGATGTCTATCTATGTTCTATACCATGCCAATGTAACTACCATATCTTAGCGTTCGCATAGAGCACCTAGAGTTGTGACCTTGATAATTCCTTCATAAGTAGATAACTCCTACACGATAGAAAAGACGTTCAAGAGAAAACGGTCTAAATTTTACTGCAATTAGTATGCAGCAGAGCTTTCAGAAAATGCCCAAATAATATACACGTTAATTCGAACCCGTTTTGCACGCAAAGTAGCAATCCGAGGGCAATATAAGGCACTTAGCGATGTCTATCTATGTTCTATACCATGCCAATGTAACTATCATATCTTAGCGTTCGCATACAGCACCTAGAGTTGTGACCTTGAACGCTCCTTCATAAGTAGATAACTCCTACACGATAGAAAAGACGTTCAAGAGAAAATGGTCTAAGATTTACTGCAATTAGGATGCAGCAAAGCTTTCAGAAAATGCCCAAATAACATACACGTTAATTCGAACCCGTTTTGTACGCAAAGAAGCAATCCGCGGGCAATATAAGGCACTTAGCGATGTCTACCTATGTTCTATACCATGCCAATGTAACTATCATATAGTAGCGTTCGCATAGAGCTCCTAGAGTTGTGACCTTGAACGCTCCTTCATAAGTAGATATCTCCTACACGATATAAAATACGTACAATAGAAAACGGACTAAGTTTTACTGCAATTAGCATGCAGCAGAGCTGCCAAATAATGCCCAGATAATATACGCGTTAATTCGAATGCGTTTTGTAAACAAAGCAGCAATCCGTGGGCTATTAAGGACACTTCGCGATGCCTATCCATTTTCTATACCATGCCATTGTAACTACCATATCTTAGCGTTCGCATACAGTACCTAGAGTTGTGACCTTGAACGCTCCTTCGTAAGTAGATAACTCCTCCACGATAGAAAAGACGTTCAAGAGAAAACGGTCTAAGTTTTACTGCAATTAGTATCCAGCAGAGCTTTCAAAAAGTACCCAATTAATATACACGTCAATTCGAACGCGTTTTGTACGCAAAGTATTAATCCGCGGGCTATATAAGGCACTTCGCGATGTCTATCCATGTTCTATACCATGCTAATGTAACTATCACATCTTAGCGTTCGCATAGAGCACCTAGAGTTGTGACCTTGTCCGCTCCTTCATAAGTAGATAACTACTACACAATAGAAAAGACGTACAAGTGAAAATGGATTTAGTTTTACTGCATTTACCATGCAGCAGAGCTGCCAAATAATGCCCAGATAATATACGCGTTAATTCTAATGCGTTTTGTAAACAAAGTAGCAATCCGCGGGCAATATAAGGCACTTAGCGATGTCTATCTATGTTCTATACCATGCCAATGTAAGTATCATATCTTAGCGTTCGCATAGAGCACCTAGAGTTGTGACCTTGAACGCTCCTTCATAAGTAGATAACTACTACACAATAGAAAAGACGTACAAGTGAAAATGGATTTAGTTTTACGGCAATTAGCATGCAGCAGAGCTGCCAAATAATGCCCAGATAATATACGCGTTAGTTCTAATGCGTTTTGTAAACAAAGCAGCAATCCGTGGGCTATTAAGGACACTTTGCGATGCCTATCCATTTTCTATACCATGCCATTGTAACTACCATATCTTAGCGTTTGCATACAGCACCTAGAGTTGTGACCTTGAACGCTCCTTCATATGTAGATATCTCCTACACGATAGAAAAGACGTTGAAGAGAAAACGGTCTCAGTTTTACTGCAATTAGTATGCAGCAGAGCTTTCAGTAAATGCCCAAATAATATACACGTTAATTCGAACGCGTTTTGTACGCAAAGTAGTAATCCGCGGGTAATATAAGGCACTTCACGATGTCTATCCATGTTCTATACCATGCCAATGTAACTATCATATCTTAGCGTTCGCATAGAGCACCTAGAGTTGTGACCTTGACCGCTCCTTCATAAGTAGATAACTACTACACAATAGAAAAGACGTACAAGTGAAAATGGATTTAGTTTTACTGCATTTACCATGCAGCAGAGCTGCCAAATAATGCCCAGAAAATATACGCGTTAATTCTAATGCGTTTTGGAAACAAAGCAGCAATCCGTGGGCTATTAAGGACACTTCGCGATGCCTATCCATTTTCTATACCATGTCATTGTAACTACCATATCTTAGCGTTCGCATACAGTACCTAGAGTTGTGACCTTGAATGCTCCTTCATAAGTAGATAACTCCTACACGATAGAAAAGACGTTCAAGAGAAAACGGTCTAAGTTTTACAGCAATTAGTATGCAGCAGAGCTTTCAGAAAATGCCCAAATAATATACACGTTAATTCGAACCCGTTTTGTACGCAAAGTAGCAATCCGCGGGCAATATAAGGCACTTAGCGATGTCTATCTATGTTCTATACCATGCCAATGTAACTATCATATCTTAGCGTTCGCATACAGCACCTAGAGTTGTGACCTTGAACGCTCCTTCATAAGTAGATAACTCCTACACGATGTAAGAGACGTTTAAGAGAAAGCGGTCTAAGTTTTACTGCAATTAGTATGCAGCAAAGCTTTCAAAAAGTACCCAATTAATATACACGTCAATTCGAACGCGCTTTGTACGCAAAGTAGCAATCCGCGGGCAATATAAGGCACTTCGCGATGTCTATCCATGTTCTATACCATGCCAATGTAACTACCATATCTTAGTGTTCGCATAGAGCACCTAGAGTTGTGACCTTGAATATTCCTTCATAAGTAGATAACTCCTACACGATAGAAAAGACGTTCAAGAGAAAACGGTCTAAATTTTACTGCAATTAGTATGCAGCAGAGCTTTCAGAAAATGCCCAAATAATATACACGTTAATTCGAACCCGTTTTGTACGCAAAGTAGCAATCCGCGGGCAATATAAGGCACTTAGCGATGTCTATCTATGTTCTATACCATGCCAATGTAACTATCATATCTTAGCGTTTGCATACAGCACCTAGAGTTGTGACCTTGAACGCTCCTTCATATGTAGATAACTCCTACACGATAGAAAAGACGTTCAAGACAAAACGGTCTAAATTTTTCTGCAATTAGTATGCAGCAGAGCTTTCAGAAAATGCCCAAATAATATACACCTTAATTCGAACGCGTTTTGTACGCAAAGTGTCAATCCGCGGGCTATATAAGGCACTTCGCGATGTCTATCCATGTTCTATACCATGTCAATGTAACTATCATATCTTAGCGCTCGCATAGAGCACCTAGAGTTGTGACCTTGACCGCTCCTTCATAAGTAGATAACTACTACACAATAGAAAAGACGTACAAGTGAAAATGGATTTAGTTTTACTGCATTTACCATGCAGCAGAGCTGCCAAATAATGCCCAGATAATCTACGCGTTAATTCTAATGCGTTTTGTAAACAAAGCAGCAATCCGTGGGCTATTAAGGACACTTCGCGATGCCTATCCATTCTCTATACCATGCCATTGTAACTACCATATCTTAGCGTTCGCATACAGTACCTAGAGTTGTGAACTTGAATGCTCCTTCATAAGTAGATAACTCCTACACGATAGAAAAGGCGTTCAAGAGAAAACGGTCTAAGTTTTACTGCAATTAGTATGCAGCAGAGCTTTCAGAAAATGCCCAAATAATATACACGTTAATTCGAACCCGTTTTGTACGCAAAGCAGCAATCCGCGGGCAATATTAGCGATGTCTATCTATGTTCTATACCATGCCAATGTAACTATCATATCTTAGAGTTCGCATACAGCACCTAGAATTGTGACGCTCCTTCATATGTAGATAACTCCTTCACGATAGAAAAGACGTTCAAGAGAAAACGGTCTAAGTTTTACTGCAATTAGTATGCAGCAGAGCTTTCAGTAAATGTCCAATTAATATACACGTCAATTCGAACGCGTTTTGTACGCAAAGTATTAATCCGCGGGCTATATAAGGCACTTCGCGATGTCTATCCATGTTCTATACCATGCCAATGTAACTACCATATCTTAGCGTTCGCATAGAGCACCTAGAGTTGTGACCTTGACCGCTCCTTCATAAGTAGATAACTACTACACAATAGAAAAGACGTACAAGCGAAAATGGATTTAGTTTTACTGCAATTACCACGCAGCAGAGCTGCCAAATTATGCCCAGATAATATACGCGTCAATTCTAATTCGTTTTGTAAACAAAGCAGCAATCCGTGGGCTATTAAGGACACTTCGCGATGTCTATCCATGTTATATACCATGCCAATGTAAGTATCATATCTTAGCGTTCGCATAGAGCACCTAGAGTTGTGACCTTGAACGCTCCTTCATAAGTAGATAACTACTACACAATAGAAAAGACGTACAAGTGAAAATGGATTTAGTTTTACGGCAATTAGCATGCAGCAGAGCTGCCAAATAATGCCCAGATAATATACGCGTTAGTTCTAATGCGTTTTGTAAACAAAGCAGCAATCCGTGGGCTATTAAGGACACTTTGCGATGCCTATCCATTTTCTATACCATGCCATTGTAACTACCATATCTTAGCGTTTGCATACTGCACCTAGAGTTGTGACCTTGAACGCTCCTTCATATGTAGATAACTCCTACACGATAGAAAAGACGTTGAAGAGAAAACGGTCTCAGTTTTACTGAAATTAGCATGCAGCAGAGCTTTCAGTAAATGCCCAAATAATATACACGTTAATTCGAACGCGTTTTGTACGCAAAGTAGCAATCCGCGGGTAATATAAGGCACTTCACGATGTCTATCCATGTTCTATACCATGTCAATGTAACTATCATATCTTAGCGTTCGCATAGAGCATCTAGAGTTGTGACCTTGACCGCTCCTTCATAAGTAGATAACCACTACACAATAGAAAAGACGTACAAGTGAAAATGGATTTAGTTTTACTGCATTTACCATGCAGCAGAGCTGCCAAATAATGCCCAGATAATATACGCGTTAATTCTAATGCGTTTTGTAAACAAAGCAGCAATCCGTGGGTTATTAAGGACACTTCGCGATGCCTATCCATTTTCTATACCATGCCATTGTAACTACCATATCTTAGCGTTCGCATACAGTACCTAGAGTTGTGACCTTGAATGCTCCTTCATAAGTAGATAACTCCAACACGATAGAAAAGGCGTTCAAGAGAAAACGGTCTAAGTTTTACTGCAATTAGTATGCAGCAGAGCTTTCAGAAAATGCCCAAATAATATACACGTTAATTCGAACCCGTTTTGTACGCAAAGCAGCAATCCGCGGGCAATATTAGCGATGTCTATCTATGTTCTATACCATGCCAATGTAACTATCATATCTTAGAGTTCGCATACAGCACCTAGAGTTGTGACCTTGAACGCTCCTTCATAAGTAGACAACTCCTACACGATAGAAAAGACGTTCAAGAGAAAACGGTCTAAGTTTTACTGCAATTAGTATGAAGCAGAGCTTTCAGAAAAAGCCCAAATATTATACACGATAATTCGAACCCGTTTTGTACGCAAAGTAGCAATCCGCGGGCTATATAAGGCACTTCGCGATGTCTATCCATGTTCTATACCATGCCAATGTAACTACCATATCTTAGCGTTCGCATAGAGCACCTAGAGTTGTGACCTTGAATATTCCTTCATAAGTAGATAACTCCTACACGATAGAAAAGACGTTCAAGAGAAAACGGTCCAAGATTTACTGCAATTAGTATGCAGCAAAGCTTTCAGAAAATGCCCAAATAACATACACGTTAATTCGAACCCGTTTTGTACGCAAAGAAGCAATCCGCGGGCAATATAAGGCACTTAGCGATGTCTATCTATGTTCTATACCATGCCAATGTAACTATCATATAGTAGCGTTCGCATAGAGCTCCTAGAGTTGTGACCTTGAACGCTCCTTCATAAGTAGATATCTCCTACACGATATAAAAGACGTACAATAGAAAACGGACTAAGTTTAACTGCAATTAGCATGCAGCAGAGCTGCCAAATAATGCCCAGATAATATACGCATTAATTCGAATGCGTTTTGTAAACAAAGCAGCAATCCGTGGGCTATTAAGGACACTTCGCGATGCCTATCCATTTTCTATACCATGCCATTGTAACTACCATATCTTAGCGTTCGCATACAGTACCTAGCGTTGTGACCTTGAACGCTCCTTCATAAGTAGATAACTCCTACACGATAGAAAAGACGTTCAAGAGAAAAAGGTCTAAGTTCTACTGCAATTAGTATGCAGCAGAGCTTTCAGAAAATGCCCAAATAATATACACGTTAATTCGAACCCGTTTTGTACGCAAAGTAGCAATCCGCGGGCAATATAAGGCACTTAGCGATGTCTATCTATGTTCTGTACCATGCCAATGTAACTATCATATCTTAGCGTTCACATACTGCACCTAGAGTTGTGACCTTGAATGCTCCTTCATAAGTAGATAACTCCTACACGATAGAAAAGACGTTCAAGAGAAAACGGTCTAAGTTTCACTGCAATTAGTAGCCAGCAGAGCTTTCAAAAAGTACCCAGTTAATATACACGTCATTTCGAACGCGTTTTGTACGCAAAGTATTAATCCGCGGGCTATATAAGGCACTTCGCGATGTCTATGCATGTTCTATGCCATGCCAATGTAACTATCATATCTTAACGTTCGCATAGAGCACCTAGAGTTGTGACCTTGACCGCTCCTTCATAAGTAGATAACTACTACACAATAGAAAACACGTACAAGTGAAAATGGATTTAGTTTTACTGCAATTACCATGCAGCAGAGCTGCCAAATAATGCCCAGATAATATACGCGTTAATTCTAAATCGTTTTGTAAACAAAGCAGCAATCCGTGGGCTATTAAGGACACTTTGCGATGCCTATCCATTTTCTATACCATGCCATTGTAACTACCATATCTTAGCGTTTGCATCCAGTACCTAGAGTTGTGACCTTGAACGCTCCTTCATAAGTAGATAACTCCTACACGATAGAAAAGACGTTCAAGAGAAAACGGTCTAAGTTCTACTGCACTTAGTATGCAGCAGAGCTTTCAGAAAATGCCCAAATAATATACACGTTAATTCGAACCCGTTTTGTACGCAAAGTAGCAATCCGCGGGCAATATAAGGCACTTAGCGATGTCTATCTATGTTCTATACCATGCCAATGTAACTATCATATCTTAGCGTTCGCATACAGCACCTAGAGTTGTGACCTTGAACGCTCCTTCATAAGTAGATAACTCCTACACGATATAAGAGACGTTCAAGAGAAAGCGGTCTAAGTTTTACTGCAATTAGTATGCAGCAAAGCTTTCAAAAAGTACCCAATTAATATACACGTCAATTCGAACGCGCTTTGTACGCAAAGTAGCAATCCGCGGGCAATATAAGGCACTTAGCGATGTCTATCTATGTTCTATACCATGCCAATGTAACTACCATATCTTAGCGTTCGCATAGAGCACCTAGAGTTGTGACCTTGATAATTCCTTCATAAGTAGATAACTCCTACACGATAGAAAAGACGTTCAAGAGAAAACGGTCTAAATTTTACTGCAATTAGTATGCAGCAGAGCTTTCAGAAAATGCCCAAATAATATACACGTTAATTCGAACCCGTTTTGTACGCAAAGTAGCAATCCGCGGGCAATATAAGGCACTTAGCGATGTCTATCTATGTTCTATACCATGCCAATGTAACTATCATATCTTAGCGTTCGCATACAGCACCTAGAGTTGTGACCTTGAACGCTCCTTCATAAGTAGATATCTCCTACACGATATAAAAGACGTACAATAGAAAACGGACTAAGTTTAACTGCAATTAGCATGCAGCAGAGCTGCCAAATAATGCCCTGATAATATACGCATTAATTCGAATGCGTTTTGGAAACAAAGCAGCAATCCGTGGGCTATTAAGGACACTTCGCGATTCCTATCCATTTTCTATACCATGCCATTGTAACTACCATATCTTAGTGTTCGCATACAGTACCTAGAGTTGTGACCTTGAACGCTCCTTCATAAGTAGATAACTCCTACACGATAGAAAAGACGTTCAAGAGAAAACGGTCTAAGTTCTACTGCAATTAGTATGCAGCAGAGCATTCAGAAAATGCCCAAATAATATACACGTTAATTCGAACCCGTTTTGTACGCAAAGAAGCAATCCGCGGGCAATATAAGGCACTTAGCGATGTCTATCTATGTTCTATACCATGCCAATGTAACTATCATATCTTAGCGTTCACATACTGCACCTAGAGTTGTGACCTTGAACGCTCCTTCATAAGTAGATAACTCCTTCACGATAGAAAAGACGTTCAAGAGAAAACGGTCTAAGTTTTACTGCAATTAGTATGCAGCAGAGCTTTCAGAAAATGCCCAAATAATATACACGTTAATTCGAACCCGTTTTGTACGCAAAGTAGCAATCCGCGGGCAATATAAGGCACTTAGCGATGTCTATCTATGTTCTATACCATGCCAATGTAACTATCATATCTTAGCGTTCGCATACAGCACCTAGAGTTGTGACCTTGAACGCTCCTTCATAAGTAGATAACTACTACACAATAGAAAAGACGTACAAGTGAAAATGGATTTAGTTTCACGGCAATTAGCATGCAGCAGAGCTGCCAAATAATGCCCAGATAATATACGCGTTAATACTAATGCGTTTTGTAAACAAAGCAGCAATCCGTGGGCTATTAAGGACACTTTGCGATGCCTATCCATTTTCTATACCATGCCATTGTAACTACCATATCTTAGCGTTTGCATACAGCACCTGGAGTTGTGACCTTGACCGCTCCTTCATAAGTAGATAACTACTACACAATAGAAAAGACGTACAAGTGAAAATGGATTTAGTTTTACTGCAATTACCATGCAGCAGAGCTGCTAAATAATGCCCAGATAATATACGCGTTAATTCTAATTCGTTTTGTAAACAAAGCAGTAATCCGTGGGCTATTAAGGACACTTCGCGATGTCTATCCATGTTCTATACCATGCCAATGTAACTATCATATCTTAGCGTTCGCATAGAGCACCTAGAGTTGTGACCCTGAACGCTCCTTCATAAGTAGATATCTCCTACACGATATAAAATACGTACAATAGAAAACGGACTAAGTTTTACTGCAATTAGCATGCAGCAGAGCTGCCAAATAATGCCCAGATAATATACGCGTTAATTCGAATGCGTTTTGTAAACAAAGCAGCAATCCGTGGGCTATTAAGGACACTTCGCGATGCCTATCCATTTTCTATACCATGCCATTGTAACTACCATATCTTAGCGTTCACATACAGTACCTAGAGTTGTGACCTTGAACGCTCCTTCATAAGTAGATAACTCCACCACGATAGAAAAAACGTTCAAGAGAAAACGGTCTAAGTTTTACTGCAATTAGTATCCAGCAGAGCTTTCAAAAAGTACCCAATTAATATACACGTCAATTCGAACGCGTTTTGTACGCAAAGTATTAATCCGCGGGCTATATAAGGCACTTCGCGATGTCTATCCATGTTCTATACCATGCCAATGTAACTATCATATCTTAGCGTTCGCATAGAGCACCTAGAGTTGTGACCTTGATCGCTCCTTCATAAGTAGATAACTACTACACAATAGAAAAGACGTACAAGTGAAAATGGATTTAGTTTTACTGCATTTACCATGCAGCAGAGCTGCCAAATAATGCCCAGATAATATACGCGTTAATTCTAATGCGTTTTGTAAACAAAGTAGCAATCCGCGGGCAATATAAGGCACTTATCGATGTCTATCTATGTTCTATACCATGCCAATGTAAGTATCATATCTTAGCGTTCGCATAGAGCACCTAGAGTTGTGACCTTGAACGCTCCTTCATAAGTAGATAACTACTACACAATAGAAAAGACGTACAAGTGAAAATGGATTTAGTTTTACGGCAATTAGCATGCAGCAGAGCTGCCAAATAATGCCCAGATAATATACGCGTTAGTTATAATGCGTTTTGTAAACAAAGCAGCAATCCGTGGGCTATTAAGGACACTTTGCGATGCCTATCCATTTTCTATACCATGCCATTGTAACTACCATATCTTAGCGTTCGCATACAGTACCTAGAGTTGTGACCTTGAACGCTCCTTCATAAGTAGATAACTCCTACACGATAGAAAAGACGTTCAAGAGAAAACGGTCTAAGTTTTACTGCAATTAGTATGCAGCAGAGCTTTCAGAAAAAGCCCAAAAATTATACACGATAATTCGAACCCGTTTTGTACGCAAAGTAGCAATCCGCGGGCAATATAAGGCACTTAGCGATGTCTATCTATGTTCTATACCATGCCAATGTAACTACCATATCTTAGCGTTCGCATACAGCACCTAGAGTTGTGACCTTGAACGCTCCTTCATAAGTAGATAACTCCTACACGATATAAGAGACGTTCAAGAGAAAGCGGTCTAAGTTTTACTGCAATTAGTATGCAGCAAAGCTTTCAAAAAGTACCCAATTAATATACACGTCAATTCGAACGCGCTTTGTACGCAAAGTAGCAATCCGCGGGCAATATAAGGCACTTAGCGATGTCTATCTATGTTCTATACCATGCCAATGTAACTACCATATCTTAGCGTTCGCATAGAGCACCTAGAGTTGTGACCTTGATAATTCCTTCATAAGTAGATAACTCCTACACGATAGAAAAGACGTTCAAGAGAAAACGGTCTAAATTTTACTGCAATTAGTATGCAGCAGAGCTTTCAGAAAATGCCCAAATAATATACACGTTAATTCGAACCCGTTTTGTACGCAAAGTAGCAATCCGCGGGCAATATAAGGCACTTAGCGATGTCTATCTATGTTCTATACCATGCCAATGTAACTATCATATCTTAGCGTTTGCATACAGCACCTAGAGTTGTGACCTTGAACGCTCCTTCATATGTAGATAACTCCTACACGATAGAAAAGACGTTCAAGACAAAACGGTCTAAATTTTTCTGCAATTAGTATGCAGCAGAGCTTTCTGAAAATGCCCAAATAATATACACCTTAATTCGAACGCGTTTTGTACGCAAAGTGTCAATCCGCGGGCTATATAAGGCACTTCGCGATGTCTATCCATGTTCTATACCATGTCAATGTAACTATCATATCTTAGCGTTCGCATAGAGCACCTAGAGTTGTGACCTTGACCGCTCCTTCATAAGTAGATAACTACTACACAATAGAAAAGACGTACAAGTGAAAATGGATTTAGTTTTACTGCATTTACCATGCAGCAGAGCTGCCAAATAATGCCCAGATAATCTACGCGTTAATTCTAATGCGTTTTGTAAACAAAGCAGCAATCCGTGGGCTATTAAGGACACTTCGCGATGCCTATCCATTCTCTATACCATGCCATTGTGACTACCATATCTTAGCGTTCGCATACAGTACCTAGAGTTGTGAACTTGAATGCTCCTTCATAAGTAGATAACTCCTACACGATAGAAAAGGCGTTCAAGAGAAAACGGTCTAAGTTTTACTGCAATTAGTATGCAGCAAAGCTTTCAGAAAATGCCCAAATAATATACACGTTAATTCGAACCCGTTTTGTACGCAAAGCAGCAATCCGCGGGCAATATTAGCGATGTCTATCTATGTTCTATACCATGCCAATGTAACTATCATATCTTAGAGTTCGCATACAGCACCTAGAATTGTGACGCTCCTTCATATGTAGATAACTCCTTCACGATAGAAAAGACGTTCAAGAGAAAACGGTCTAAGTTTTACTGCAATTAGTATGCAGCAGAGCTTTCAGTAAATGTCCAATTAATATACACGTCAATTCGAACGCGTTTTGTACGCAAAGTATTAATCCGCGGGCTATATAAGGCACTTCGAGATGTCTATCCATGTTCTATACCATGCCAATGTAACTATCATATCTTAGCGTTCGCATAGAGCACCTAGAGTTGTGACCTTGACCGCTCCTTCATAAGTAGATAACTACTACACAATAGAAAAGACGTACAAGCGAAAATGGATTTAGTTTTACTGCAATTACCACGCAGCAGAGCTGCCAAATTATGCCCAGATAATATACGCGTCAATTCTAATTCGTTTTGTAAACAAAGCAGCAATCCGTGGGCTATTAAGGACACTTCGCGATGTCTATCCATGTTATATACCATGCCAATGTAAGTATCATATCTTAGCGTTCGCATAGAGCACCTAGAGTTGTGACCTTGAACGCTCCTTCATAAGTAGATAACTACTACACAATAGAAAAGACGTACAAGTGAAAATGGATTTAGTTTTACGGCAATTAGCATGCAGCAGAGCTGCCAAATAATGCCCAGATAATATACGCGTTAATTCTAATGCGTTTTGTAAACAAAGCAGCAATCCGTGGGTTATTAAGGACACTTCGCGATGCCTATCCATTTTCTATACCATGCCATTGTAACTACCATATCTTAGCGTTCGCATACAGTACCTAGAGTTGTGACCTTGATGCTCCTTCATAAGTAGATAACTCCTACACGATAGAAAAGGCGTTCAAGAGAAAACGGTCTAAGTTTTACTGCAATTAGTATGAAGCAGAGCTTTCAGAAAAAGCCCAAATATTATACACGATAATTCGAACCCGTTTTGTACGCAAAGTAGCAATCCGCGGGCTATATAAGGCACTTCGCGATATCTATCCATGTTCTATACCATGCCAATGTAACTACCATATCTTAGCGTTCGCATAGAGCACCTAGAGTTGTGACCTTGAATATTCCTTCATAAGTAGATAACTCCTACACGATAGAAAAGACGTTCAAGAGAAAACGGTCTAAATTTTACTGCAATTAGTATGCAGCAGAGCTTTCAGAAAATGCCCAAATAATATACACGTTAATTCGAACCCGTTTTGTACCCAAAGTAGCAATCCGCGGGCAATATAAGGCACTTAGCGATGTCTATCTATGTTCTATACCATGCCAATGTAACTATCATATCTTAGCGTTTGCATACAGCACCTAGAGTTGTGACCTTGAACGCTCCTTCATAAGTAGATAACTCCTACACGATAGAAAAGACGTTCAAGAGAAAACGGTCCAAGATTTACTGCAATTAGTATGCAGCAAAGCTTTCAGAAAATGCCCAAATAACATACACGTTAATTCGAACCCGTTTTGTACGCAAAGAAGCAATCCGCGGGCAATATAAGGCACTTAGCGATGTCTATCTATGTTCTATACCATGCCAATGTAACTATCATATAGTATCGTTCGCATAGAGCTCCTAGAGTTGTGACCTTGAACGCTCCTTCATAAGTAGATATCTCCTACACGATATAAAAGACGTACAATAGAAAACGGACTAAGTTTAACTGCAATTAGCATGCAGCAGAGCTGCCAAATAATGCCCAGATAATATACGCATTAATTCGAATGCGTTTTGTAAACAAAGCAGCAATCCGTGGGCTATTAAGGACACTTCGCGATGCCTATCCATTTTCTATACCATGCCATTGTAACTACCATATCTTAGCGTTCGCATAGGGCACCTAGAGTTGTGACCTTGAACGCTCCTTCATAAGTAGATAACTACTACACAATAGAAAAGACCTACAAGTGAAAATGGATTTAGTTTTACGGCAATTATCATGCAGCAGAGCTGCCAAATAATGCCCAGATAATATACGCGTTAATTCTAATGCGTTTTGTAAACAAAGCAGCAATCCGTGGGCTAATAAGGACACTTTGCGATGCCTATCCATTTTCTATACCATGCCATTGTAACTACCATATCTTAGCGTTTGCATACAGCACCTAGAGTTGTGACCTTGAACGCTCCTTCATATGTAGATAACTCCTACACGATAGAAAAGACGTTGAAGAGAAAACGGTCTAAGTTTTACTGCAATTAGTATGCAGCAGAGCTTTAAGTAAATGCCCAAATAATATACACGTTAATTCGAACGCGTTTTGTACGCAAGGTAGCAATCCGCGGGTAATATAAGGCACTTCACGATGTCTATCCATGTTCTATACCATGCAACTATCATATCTTAGCGTTTGCATACAGCACCTGGAGTTGTGACCTTGACCGCTCCTTCATAAGTAGATAACTACTACACAATAGAAAAGACGTACAAGTGAAAATGGATTTAGTTTTACTGCAATTACCATGCAGCAGAGCTGCTAAATAATGCCCAGATAATATACGCGTTAATTCTAATTCGTTTTGTAAACAAAGCAGTAATCCGTGGGCTATTAAGGACACTTCGCGATGTCTATCCATGTTCTATACCATGCCAATGTAACTATCATATCTTAGCGTTCGCATAGAGCACCTAGAGTTGTGACCCTGAACGCTCCTTCATAAGTAGATATCTCCTACACGATATAAAATACGTACAATAGAAAACGGACTAAGTTTTACTGCAATTAGCATGCAGCAGAGCTGCCAAATAATGCCCAGATAATATACGCGTTAATTCGAATGCGTTTTGTAAACAAAGCAGCAATCCGTGGGCTATTAAGGACACTTCGCGATGCCTATCCATTTTCTATACCATGCCATTGTAACTACCATATCTTAGCGTTCACATACAGTACCTAGAGTTGTGACCTTGAACGCTCCTTCATAAGTAGATAACTCCACCACGATAGAAAAAACGTTCAAGAGAAAACGGTCTAAGTTTTACTGCAATTAGTATCCAGCAGAGCTTTCAAAAAGTACCCAATTAATATACACGTCAATTCGAACGCGTTTTGTACGCAAAGTATTAATCCGCGGGCTATATAAGGCACTTCGCGATGTCTATCCATGTTCTATACCATGCCAATGTAACTATCATATCTTAGCGTTCGCATAGAGCACCTAGAGTTGTGACCTTGATCGCTCCTTCATAAGTAGATAACTACTACACAATAGAAAAGACGTACAAGTGAAAATGGATTCAGTTTTACTGCATTTACCATGCAGCAGAGCTGCCAAATAATGCCCAGATAATATACGCGTTAATTCTAATGCGTTTTGTAAACAAAGTAGCAATCCGCGGGCAATATAAGGCACTTATCGATGTCTATCTATGTTCTATACCATGCCAATGTAAGTATCATATCTTAGCGTTCGCATAGAGCACCTAGAGTTGTGACCTTGAACGCTCCTTCATAAGTAGATAACTACTACACAATAGAAAAGACGTACAAGTGAAAATGGATTTAGTTTTACGGCAATTAGCATGCAGCAGAGCTGCCAAATAATGCCCAGATAATATACGCGTTAGTTATAATGCGTTTTGTAAACAAAGCAGCAATCCGTGGGCTATTAAGGACACTTTGCGATGCCTATCCATTTTCTATACCATGCCATTGTAACTACCATATCTTAGCGTTCGCATACAGTACCTAGAGTTGTGACCTTGAACGCTCCTTCATAAGTAGATAACTCCTACACGATAGAAAAGACGTTCAAGAGAAAACGGTCTAAGTTTTACTGCAATTAGTATGCAGCAGAGCTTTCAGAAAAAGCCCAAAAATTATACACGATAATTCGAACCCGTTTTGTACGCAAAGTAGCAATCCGCGGGCAATATAAGGCACTTAGCGATGTCTATCTATGTTCTATACCATGCCAATGTAACTACCATATCTTAGCGTTCGCATACAGCACCTAGAGTTGTGACCTTGAACGCTCCTTCATAAGTAGATAACTCCTACACGATATAAGAGACGTTCAAGAGAAAGCGGTCTAAGTTTTACTGCAATTAGTATGCAGCAAAGCTTTCAAAAAGTACCCAATTAATATACACGTCAATTCGAACGCGCTTTGTACGCAAAGTAGCAATCCGCGGGCAATATAAGGCACTTAGCGATGTCTATCTATGTTCTATACCATGCCAATGTAACTACCATATCTTAGCGTTCGCATAGAGCACCTAGAGTTGTGACCTTGATAATTCCTTCATAAGTAGATAACTCCTACACGATAGAAAAGACGTTCAAGAGAAAACGGTCTAAATTTTACTGCAATTAGTATGCAGCAGAGCTTTCAGAAAATGCCCAAATAATATACACGTTAATTCGAACCCGTTTTGTACGCAAAGTAGCAATCCGCGGGCAATATAAGGCACTTAGCGATGTCTATCTATGTTCTATACCATGCCAATGTAACTATCATATCTTAGCGTTTGCATACAGCACCTAGAGTTGTGACCTTGAACGCTCCTTCATATGTAGATAACTCCTACACGATAGAAAAGACGTTCAAGACAAAACGGTCTAAATTTTTCTGCAATTAGTATGCAGCAGAGCTTTCTGAAAATGCCCAAATAATATACACCTTAATTCGAACGCGTTTTGTACGCAAAGTGTCAATCCGCGGGCTATATAAGGCACTTCGCGATGTCTATCCATGTTCTATACCATGTCAATGTAACTATCATATCTTAGCGTTCGCATAGAGCACCTAGAGTTGTGACCTTGACCGCTCCTTCATAAGTAGATAACTACTACACAATAGAAAAGACGTACAAGTGAAAATGGATTTAGTTTTACTGCATTTACCATGCAGCAGAGCTGCCAAATAATGCCCAGATAATCTACGCGTTAATTCTAATGCGTTTTGTAAACAAAGCAGCAATCCGTGGGCTATTAAGGACACTTCGCGATGCCTATCCATTCTCTATACCATGCCATTGTGACTACCATATCTTAGCGTTCGCATACAGTACCTAGAGTTGTGAACTTGAATGCTCCTTCATAAGTAGATAACTCCTACACGATAGAAAAGGCGTTCAAGAGAAAACGGTCTAAGTTTTACTGCAATTAGTATGCAGCAAAGCTTTCAGAAAATGCCCAAATAATATACACGTTAATTCGAACCCGTTTTGTACGCAAAGCAGCAATCCGCGGGCAATATTAGCGATGTCTATCTATGTTCTATACCATGCCAATGTAACTATCATATCTTAGAGTTCGCATACAGCACCTAGAATTGTGACGCTCCTTCATATGTAGATAACTCCTTCACGATAGAAAAGACGTTCAAGAGAAAACGGTCTAAGTTTTACTGCAATTAGTATGCAGCAGAGCTTTCAGTAAATGTCCAATTAATATACACGTCAATTCGAACGCGTTTTGTACGCAAAGTATTAATCCGCGGGCTATATAAGGCACTTCGAGATGTCTATCCATGTTCTATACCATGCCAATGTATCTATCATATCTTAGCGTTCGCATAGAGCACCTAGAGTTGTGACCTTGACCGCTCCTTCATAAGTAGATAACTACTACACAATAGAAAAGACGTACAAGCGAAAATGGATTTAGTTTTACTGCAATTACCACGCAGCAGAGCTGCCAAATTATGCCCAGATAATATACGCGTCAATTCTAATTCGTTTTGTAAACAAAGCAGCAATCCGTGGGCTATTAAGGACACTTCGCGATGTCTATCCATGTTATATACCATGCCAATGTAAGTATCATATCTTAGCGTTCGCATAGAGCACCTAGAGTTGTGACCTTGAACGCTCCTTCATAAGTAGATAACTACTACACAATAGAAAAGACGTACAAGTGAAAATGGATTTAGTTTTACGGCAATTAGCATGCAGCAGAGCTGCCAAATAATGCCCAGATAATATACGCGTTAATTCTAATGCGTTTTGTAAACAAAGCAGCAATCCGTGGGTTATTAAGGACACTTCGCGATGCCTATCCATTTTCTATACCATGCCATTGTAACTACCATATCTTAGCGTTCGCATACAGTACCTAGAGTTGTGACCTTGATGCTCCTTCATAAGTAGATAACTCCTACACGATAGAAAAGGCGTTCAAGAGAAAACGGTCTAAGTTTTACTGCAATTAGTATGAAGCAGAGCTTTCAGAAAAAGCCCAAATATTATACACGATAATTCGAACCCGTTTTGTACGCAAAGTAGCAATCCGCGGGCTATATAAGGCACTTCGCGATATCTATCCATGTTCTATACCATGCCAATGTAACTACCATATCTTAGCGTTCGCATAGAGCACCTAGAGTTGTGACCTTGAATATTCCTTCATAAGTAGATAACTCCTACACGATAGAAAAGACGTTCAAGAGAAAACGGTCTAAATTTTACTGCAATTAGTATGCAGCAGAGCTTTCAGAAAATGCCCAAATAATATACACGTTAATTCGAACCCGTTTTGTACCCAAAGTAGCAATCCGCGGGCAATATAAGGCACTTAGCGATGTCTATCTATGTTCTATACCATGCCAATGTAACTATCATATCTTAGCGTTTGCATACAGCACCTAGAGTTGTGACCTTGAACGCTCCTTCATAAGTAGATAACTCCTACACGATAGAAAAGACGTTCAAGAGAAAACGGTCCAAGATTTACTGCAATTAGTATGCAGCAAAGCTTTCAGAAAATGCCCAAATAACATACACGTTAATTCGAACCCGTTTTGTACGCAAAGAAGCAATCCGCGGGCAATATAAGGCACTTAGCGATGTCTATCTATGTTCTATACCATGCCAATGTAACTATCATATAGTATCGTTCGCATAGAGCTCCTAGAGTTGTGACCTTGAACGCTCCTTCATAAGTAGATATCTCCTACACGATATAAAAGACGTACAATAGAAAACGGACTAAGTTTAACTGCAATTAGCATGCAGCAGAGCTGCCAAATAATGCCCAGATAATATACGCATTAATTCGAATGCGTTTTGTAAACAAAGCAGCAATCCGTGGGCTATTAAGGACACTTCGCGATGCCTATCCATTTTCTATACCATGCCATTGTAACTACCATATCTTAGCGTTCGCATAGGGCACCTAGAGTTGTGACCTTGAACGCTCCTTCATAAGTAGATAACTACTACACAATAGAAAAGACCTACAAGTGAAAATGGATTTAGTTTTACGGCAATTATCATGCAGCAGAGCTGCCAAATAATGCCCAGATAATATACGCGTTAATTCTAATGCGTTTTGTAAACAAAGCAGCAATCCGTGGGCTAATAAGGACACTTTGCGATGCCTATCCATTTTCTATACCATGCCATTGTAACTACCATATCTTAGCGTTTGCATACAGCACCTAGAGTTGTGACCTTGAACGCTCCTTCATATGTAGATAACTCCTACACGATAGAAAAGACGTTGAAGAGAAAACGGTCTAAGTTTTACTGCAATTAGTATGCAGCAGAGCTTTAAGTAAATGCCCAAATAATATACACGTTAATTCGAACGCGTTTTGTACGCAAGGTAGCAATCCGCGGGTAATATAAGGCACTTCACGATGTCTATCCATGTTCTATACCATGCAACTATCATATCTTAGCGTTCGCATAGAGCACCTAGAGTTGTGACCTTGACCGCTCCTTCATAAGTAGATAACTACTACACAATAGAAAAGACGTACAAGTGAAAATGGATTTAGTTTTACTGCATTTACCATGCAGCAGAGCTGCCAAATAATGCCCAGATAATATACGCGTTAATTTTAATGCGTTTTGTAAACAAAGCAGCAATCCGTGGGCTATTAAGGACACTTCGCGATGCCTATCCATTTTCTATACCATGCCATTATAACTACCATATCTTAGCGTTCGCATACAGTACCTAGAGTTGTGACCTTGAATGCTCCTTCATAAGTAGATAACTCCTACACGATAGAAAAGGCGTTCAAGAGAAAACGGTCTAAGTTTTACTGCAATTAGTATGCAGCAGAGCTTTCAGAAAATGCCCAAATAATATACACGTTAATTCGAACCCGTTTTGTACGCAAAACAGCAATCCACGGGCAATATTAGCGATGTCTATCTATGTTCTATACCATGCCATTGTAACTACCATATCTTAGCGTTCGCATACAGTACCTAGAGTTGTGACCTTGATCGCTCCTTCATAAGTAGATAACTCCTACACGATAGAAAAGTCGTTCAAGAGAAAACGGTCTAAGTTCTACTGCAATTAGTATGCAGCAGAGCTTTCAGAAAATGCCCAAATAATATACACGTTAATTCGAACCCGTTTTGTACGCAAAGTAGCAATCCGCGGGCAATATAAGGCACTTAGCGATGTCTATCTATGTTCTATACCATGCCAATGTAACTATCATATCTTAGCGTTCGCATAGAGCACCTAGAGTTGTGACCTTGACCGCTCCTTCATAAGTAGATAACTACTACACAATAGAAAAGACGTACAAGTGAAAATGGATTTAGTTTTACTGCAATTACCATGCAGCAGAGCTGCCAAATAATGCCCAGATAATATACGCGTTAATTCTAATTCGTTTTTAAACAAAGCAGCAATCCGTGGGCTATTAAGGACACTTCGCGATGTCTATCCATGTTATATACCATGCCAATGTAACTATCATATCTTAGCGTTCGCATAGAGCACCTAGAGTTGTGACCTTGAACGCTCCTTCATAAGTAGATAACTCCTACACGATTGAAAAGACGTTCAAGAGAAAATGGATTTAGTTTTACTGCAATTACCATGCAGCAGAGCTGCCAAATAATGCCCAGATAATATACGCGTTAATTCTAATTCGTTTTTAAACAAAGCAGCAATCCGTGGGCTATTAAGGACACTTCGCGATGTCTATCCATGTTTTATACCATGCCAATGTAACTATCATATCTTAGCGTTCGCATAGGGCACCTAGAGTTGTGACCTTGAACGCTCCTTCATAAGTAGATAACTACTACACAATAGAAAAGACGTACAAGTGAAAATGGATTTAGTTTTACGGCAATTAGCATGCAGCAGAGCTGCCAAATAATGCCCAGATAATATACGCGTTAATTCTAATGCGTTTTGTAAACAAAGCAGCAATCCGTGGGCTATTAAGGACACTTGGCGATGCCTATCCATTTTCTATACCATGCCATTGTAACTACCATATCTTAGCGTTCGCATAAAGCACCTAGAGTTGTGACCTTGAACGCTCCTTCATATGTAGATAACTCCTACACGATAGAAAAGACGTTGAAGAGAAAACGGTCTAAGTTTTACCGCAATTAGTATGCAGCAGAGCTTTCAAAAAGTACCCAATTAATATACACGTCAATTCGAACGCGTCTTGTACGCAAAGTAGCAATCCGCGGGCTATATAAGGCACTTCGCGATGTCTATCCATGTTCTATACCATGCCAATGTAACTACCATATCTTAGCGTTCGCATAGAGCACATAGAGTTGTGACCTTGAACGCTCCTTCATAAGTAGATAACTCCTACACGATTGAAAAGACGTTCAAGAGAAAACGGTCTAAGTTTTACTGGAATTAGTATGCAGCAGAGCTTTCAGAAAATGCCCAGATAATATACACGTTAATTCGAACCCGTTTTGTACGCAAAGCAGCAATCCGCGGGCAATATTAGCGATGTCTATCTATGTTCTATACCATGCCAATGTAACTATCATATCTTAGAGTTCGCATACAGCACCTAGAGTTGTGACCTTGAACGCTCCTTCATAAGTAGATAACTCCTTCACGATAGAAAAGACGTTCAAGAGAAAACGGTCTAAGTTTTACTGCAATTAGTATGCAGCAGAGCTTTCAGAAAATGCCCAAATAATATACACGTTAATTCGAACCCGTTTTGTACGCAAAGTAGCAATCCGCGGGCAATATAAGGCACTTAGCGATGTCTATCTATGTTCTGTACCATGCCAATGTAACTATCATATCTTAGCGTTCGCATACAGCACCTAGAGTTGTGACCTTGAACGCTCCTTCATAAGTAGATAACTACTACACAATAGAAAAGACGTACAAGTGAAAATGGATTTAGTTTCACGGCATTTAGCATGCAGCAGAGCTGCCAAATAATGCCCAGATAATATACGCGTTAATTCTAATGCGTTTTGTAAACAAAGCAGCAATCCGTGGGCTATTAAGGACACTTTGCGATGCCTATCCATTTTCTATACCATGCCATTGTAACTACCATATCCTAGCATTTGCATACAGCACCTAGAGTTGTGACCTTGACCGCTCCTTCATAAGTAGATAACTACTACACAATAGAAAAGACGTACCAGTGAAAATGGATTTAGTTTTACTGCAATTACCATGCAGCAGAGCTGCTAAATAATGCCCAGATAATATACGCGTTAATTCTAATTCGTTTTGTAAACAAAGCAGCAATCCGTGGGCTATTAAGGACACTTCGCGATGTCTATCCATGTTCTATATAATGCCAATGTAACTATCATATCTTAGCGTTCGCATAGAGCACCTAGAGTTGTGACCTTGAACGCTCCTTCATAAGTAGATAACTACTACACAATAGAAAAGACGTACAAGTGAAAATGGATTTAGTTTCACGGCATTTAGCATGCAGCAGAGCTGCCAAATAATGCCCAGATAATATACGCGTTAATTCTAATGCGTTTTGTAAACAAAGCAGCAATCCGTGGGCTATTAAGAACACTTTGCGATGCCTATCCATTTTCTATACCATGCCATTGTAACTACCATATCTTAGCGTTTGCATCCAGTACCTAGAGTTGTGACCTTGAACGCTCCTTCATAAGTAGATAACTCCTACACGATAGAAAAGACGTTCAAGAGAAAACGGTCTAAGTTCTACTGCAATTAGTATGCAGCAGAGCTTTCAGAAAATGCCCAAATAATATACACGTTAATTCGAACCCGTTTTGTACGCAAAGTAGCAATCCGCGGGCAATATAAGGCACTTAGCGATGTCTATCTATGTTCTATACCATGCCAATGTAACTATCATATCTTAGCGTTCGCATACAGCACCTAGAGTTGTGACCTTGAACGCTCCTTCATAAGTAGATAACTCCTACACGATAGAAAAGACGTTCAAGAGAAAACGGTCTAAGTTTTACTGCAATTAGTATGCAGCAGAGCTTTCAGAAAAAGCCCAAATATTATACACGATAATTCGAACCCGTTTTGTACGCAAAGTAGCAATCCGCGGGCAATAAAAGGCACTTAGCGATGTCTATCTATGTTCTATACCATGCCAATGTAACTATCATATCTTAGCGTTCGCATACAGCACCTAGAGTTGTGACCTTGAACGCTCCTTCATAAGTAGATAACTCCTACACGATATAAGAGACGTTCAAGAGAAAGCGGTCTAAGTTTTACTGCAATTAGTATGCAGCAAAGCTTTCAAAAAGTACCCAATTAATATACACGTCAATTCGAACGCGCTTTGTACGCAAAGTAGCAATCCGCGGGCAATATAAGGCACTTAGCGATGTCTATCTATGTTCTATACCATGCCAATGTAACTACCATATCTTAGCGTTCGCATAGAGCACCTAGAGTTGTGACCTTGATAATTCCTTCATAAGTAGATAACTCCTACACGATAGAAAAGACGTTCAAGAGAAAAGGGTCTAAATTTTACTGCAATTAGTATGCAGCAGAGCTTTCAGAAAATGCCCAAATAATATACACGTTAATTCGAACCCGTTTTGTACGCAAAGTAGCAATCCGCGGGCAATATAAGGCACTTAGCGATTTCTATCTATGTTCTATACCATGCCAATGTAACTATCATATCTTAGCGTTCGCACACAGCACCTAGAGTTGTGACCTTGAACGCTCCTTCATAAGTAGATATCTCCTACACGATATAAAAGACGTACAATAGAAAACGGACTAAGTTTAACTGCAATTAGCATGCAGCAGAGCTGCCAAATAATGCCCTGATAATATACGCATTAATTCGAATGCGTTTTGGAAACAAAGCAGCAATCCGTGGGCTATTAAGGACACTTCGCGATTCCTATCCATTTTCTATACCATGCCATTGTAACTACCATATCTTAGCGTTCGCATACAGTACCTAGAGTTGTGACCTTGAACGCTCCTTCATAAGTAGATAACTCCTACACGATAGAAAAGACGTTCAAGAGAAAACGGTCTAAGTTCTACTGCAATTAGTATGCAGCAGAGCATTCAGAAAATGCCCAAATAATATACACGTTAATTCGAACCCGTTTTGTACGCAAAGTAGCAATCCGCGGGCAATATAAGGCACTTAGCGATGTCTATCTATGTTCTATACCATGCCAATGTAACTATCATATCTTAGCGTTCACATACTGCACCTAGAGTTGTGACCTTGAACGCTCCTTCATAAGTAGATAACTACTACACAGTAGAAAAGACGTACAAGTGAAAATGGATTTAGTTTCACGGCAATTAGCATGCAGCAGAGCTGCCAAATAATGCCCAGATAATATACGCGTTAATACTAATTCGTTTTGTAAACAAAGCAGCAATCCGTGGGCTATTAAGGACACTTCGCGATGTCTATCCATGTTCTATACCATGCCAATGTAACTATCATATCTTAGCGTTCGCATAGAGCACCTAGAGTTGTGACCTTGAACGCTCCTTCATAAGTAGATATCTCCTACACGATATAAAATACGTACAATAGAAAACGGACTAAGTTTTACTGCAATTAGCATGCAGCAGAGCTGCCAAATAATGCCCAGATAATATACGCGTTAATTCGAATGCGTTTTGTAAACAAAGCAGCAATCCGTGGGCTATTAAGGACACTTCGCGATGCCTATCCATTTTCTATACCATGCCATTGTAACTACCATATCTTAGCGTTCGCATACAGTACCTAGAGTTGTGACCTTGAACGCTCCTTCATAAGTAGATAACTCCACCACGATAGAAAAGACGTTCAAGAGAAAACGGTCTAAGTTTTACTGCAATTAGTATCCAGCAGAGCTTTCAAAAAGTACCCAATTAATATACACGTCAATTCGAACGCGTTTTGTACGCAAAGTATTAATCCGCGGGCTATATAAGGCACTTCGCGATGTCTATCCATGTTCTATACCATGCCAATGTAACTATCATATCTTAGCGTTCGCATAGAACACCTAGAGTTGTGACCTTGTCCGCTCCTTCATAAGTAGATAACTACTACACAATAGAAAAGACGTACAAGCGAAAATGGATTTAGTTTTACTGCAATTACCACGCAGCAGAGCTGCCTAATAATGCCCAGATAATATACGCGTCAATTCTAATTCGTTTTGTAAACAAAGCAGCAATCCGTGGGCTTTTAAGGACACTTCGCGATGTCTATCCATGTTATATACCATGTCAATGTAACTATCATATCTTAGCGTTCGCATAGAGCACCTAGAGTTGTGACCTTGAACGCTCCTTCATAAGTAGATAACTACTACACAATAGAAAAGACGTACAAGTGAAAATGGATTTAGTTTTACGACAATTAGCATGCAGCAGAGCTGCCAAATACTGCCCAGATAATATACGCGTTAATTCTAATGCGTTTTGTAAACAAAGCAGCAATCCGTGGGCTATTAAGGACACTTTGCGATGCCTATCCATTTTCTATACCATGCCATTGTAACTACCATATCTTAGCGTTTGCATACAGCACCTAGAGTTGTGACCTTGAACGCTCCTTCATATGTAGATAACTCCTACACGATAGAAAAGACGTTGAAGAGAAAACGGTCTAAGTTTTACTGCAATTAGTATGCAGCAGAGCTTTCAGTAAATGCCCAAATAATATACACGTTAATTCGAACGCGTTTTGTACGCAAAGTAGCAATCCGCGGGTAATATAAGGCACTTCACGATGTCTATCCATGTTCTATACCATGCCAATGTAACTATCATAACTTAGCGTTCGCATAGAGCACCTAGAGTTGTGACCTTGATCGCTCCTTCATAAGTAGATAAATACTACACAATAGAAAAGACGTACAAGTGAAAATGGATTTAGTTTTACTGCATTTACCATGCAGCAGAGCTGCCAAATAATGCCCAGATAATATACGCGTTAATTCTAATGCGTTTTGTAAACAAAGTAGCAATCCGCGGGCAATATAAGGCACTTATCGATATCTATCTATGTTCTATACCATGCCAATGTAAGTATCATATCTTAGCGTTCGCATAGAGTACCTAGAGTTGTGACCTTGAACGCTCCTTCATAAGTAGATAACTACTACACAATAGAAAAGACGTACAAGTGAAAATGGATTTAGTTTTACGGCAATTAGCATGCAGCAGAGCTGCCAAATAATGCCCAGATAATATACGCGTTAATTCTAATGCGTTTTGTAAACAAAGCAGCAATCCGTGGGCTATTAAGGACACTTCGCGATGCCTATCCATGTTCTACACCATGTCAATGTTACTATCATATCTTAGGGTTCGTATAGAGCACAAAGAGCTGTGACCTTGTACGCTACTTCATTCGTAGATTATTGCTACACGATAGAAAAGACGTACAAGTGAAAATGGATTTAGTTTTACTGCAATTAGCATGCAGCAGAGCTGCCAAATATTGCCCAGATAATATACGCGTTAATTCGAATGCGTATTGTAAAGAAAGCAGCAATCCGTGAGCTATTAAGGACACTTCGCGATTCCTATCCATTTTCTATACCATGCCATTGTAACTACCATATCTTAGTGTTCGCATACAGTACCTAGAGTTGTGACCTTGAACGCTCCTTCATAAGTAGATAACTCCTACACGATAGAAAAGACGTTCAAGAGAAAACGGTCTAAGTTCTACTGCAATTAGTATGCAGCAGAGCATTCAGAAAATGCCCAAATAATATACACGTTAATTCGAACCCGTTTTGTACGCAAAGAAGCAATCCGCGGGCAATATAAGGCACTTAGCGATGTCTATCTATGTTCTATACCATGCCAATGTAACTATCATATCTTAGCGTTCACATACTGCACCTAGAGTTGTGACCTTGAACGCTCCTTCATAAGTAGATAACTCCTTCACGATAGAAAAGACGTTCAAGAGAAAACGGTCTAAGTTTTACTGCAATTAGTATGCAGCAGAGCTTTCAGAAAATGCCCAAATAATATACACGTTAATTCGAACCCGTTTTGTACGCAAAGTAGCAATCCGCGGGCAATATAAGGCACTTAGCGATGTCTATCTATGTTCTATACCATGCCAATGTAACTATCATATCTTAGCGTTCGCATACAGCACCTAGAGTTGTGACCTTGAACGCTCCTTCATAAGTAGATAACTACTACACAATAGAAAAGACGTACAAGTGAAAATGGATTTAGTTTCACGGCAATTAGCATGCAGCAGAGCTGCCAAATAATGCCCAGATAATATACGCGTTAATACTAATGCGTTTTGTAAACAAAGCAGCAATCCGTGGGCTATTAAGGACACTTTGCGATGCCTATCCATTTTCTATACCATGCCATTGTAACTACCATATCTTAGCGTTTGCATACAGCACCTGGAGTTGTGACCTTGACCGCTCCTTCATAAGTAGATAACTACTACACAATAGAAAAGACGTACAAGTGAAAATGGATTTAGTTTTACTGCAATTACCATGCAGCAGAGCTGCTAAATAATGCCCAGATAATATACGCGTTAATTCTAATTCGTTTTGTAAACAAAGCAGTAATCCGTGGGCTATTAAGGACACTTCGCGATGTCTATCCATGTTCTATACCATGCCAATGTAACTATCATATCTTAGCGTTCGCATAGAGCACCTAGAGTTGTGACCCTGAACGCTCCTTCATAAGTAGATATCTCCTACACGATATAAAATACGTACAATAGAAAACGGACTAAGTTTTACTGCAATTAGCATGCAGCAGAGCTGCCAAATAATGCCCAGATAATATACGCGTTAATTCGAATGCGTTTTGTAAACAAAGCAGCAATCCGTGGGCTATTAAGGACACTTCGCGATGCCTATCCATTTTCTATACCATGCCATTGTAACTACCATATCTTAGCGTTCACATACAGTACCTAGAGTTGTGACCTTGAACGCTCCTTCATAAGTAGATAACTCCACCACGATAGAAAAAACGTTCAAGAGAAAACGGTCTAAGTTTTACTGCAATTAGTATCCAGCAGAGCTTTCAAAAAGTACCCAATTAATATACACGTCAATTCGAACGCGTTTTGTACGCAAAGTATTAATCCGCGGGCTATATAAGGCACTTCGCGATGTCTATCCATGTTCTATACCATGCCAATGTAACTATCATATCTTAGCGTTCGCATAGAGCACCTAGAGTTGTGACCTTGATCGCTCCTTCATAAGTAGATAACTACTACACAATAGAAAAGACGTACAAGTGAAAATGGATTTAGTTTTACTGCATTTACCATGCAGCAGAGCTGCCAAATAATGCCCAGATAATATACGCGTTAATTCTAATGCGTTTTGTAAACAAAGTAGCAATCCGCGGGCAATATAAGGCACTTATCGATGTCTATCTATGTTCTATACCATGCCAATGTAAGTATCATATCTTAGCGTTCGCATAGAGCACCTAGAGTTGTGACCTTGAACGCTCCTTCATAAGTAGATAACTACTACACAATAGAAAAGACGTACAAGTGAAAATGGATTTAGTTTTACGGCAATTAGCATGCAGCAGAGCTGCCAAATAATGCCCAGATAATATACGCGTTAGTTATAATGCGTTTTGTAAACAAAGCAGCAATCCGTGGGCTATTAAGGACACTTTGCGATGCCTATCCATTTTCTATACCATGCCATTGTAACTACCATATCTTAGCGTTCGCATACAGTACCTAGAGTTGTGACCTTGAACGCTCCTTCATAAGTAGATAACTCCTACACGATAGAAAAGACGTTCAAGAGAAAACGGTCTAAGTTTTACTGCAATTAGTATGCAGCAGAGCTTTCAGAAAAAGCCCAAAAATTATACACGATAATTCGAACCCGTTTTGTACGCAAAGTAGCAATCCGCGGGCAATATAAGGCACTTAGCGATGTCTATCTATGTTCTATACCATGCCAATGTAACTACCATATCTTAGCGTTCGCATACAGCACCTAGAGTTGTGACCTTGAACGCTCCTTCATAAGTAGATAACTCCTACACGATATAAGAGACGTTCAAGAGAAAGCGGTCTAAGTTTTACTGCAATTAGTATGCAGCAAAGCTTTCAAAAAGTACCCAATTAATATACACGTCAATTCGAACGCGCTTTGTACGCAAAGTAGCAATCCGCGGGCAATATAAGGCACTTAGCGATGTCTATCTATGTTCTATACCATGCCAATGTAACTACCATATCTTAGCGTTCGCATAGAGCACCTAGAGTTGTGACCTTGATAATTCCTTCATAAGTAGATAACTCCTACACGATAGAAAAGACGTTCAAGAGAAAACGGTCTAAATTTTACTGCAATTAGTATGCAGCAGAGCTTTCAGAAAATGCCCAAATAATATACACGTTAATTCGAACCCGTTTTGTACGCAAAGTAGCAATCCGCGGGCAATATAAGGCACTTAGCGATGTCTATCTATGTTCTATACCATGCCAATGTAACTATCATATCTTAGCGTTTGCATACAGCACCTAGAGTTGTGACCTTGAACGCTCCTTCATATGTAGATAACTCCTACACGATAGAAAAGACGTTCAAGACAAAACGGTCTAAATTTTTCTGCAATTAGTATGCAGCAGAGCTTTCTGAAAATGCCCAAATAATATACACCTTAATTCGAACGCGTTTTGTACGCAAAGTGTCAATCCGCGGGCTATATAAGGCACTTCGCGATGTCTATCCATGTTCTATACCATGTCAATGTAACTATCATATCTTAGCGTTCGCATAGAGCACCTAGAGTTGTGACCTTGACCGCTCCTTCATAAGTAGATAACTACTACACAATAGAAAAGACGTACAAGTGAAAATGGATTTAGTTTTACTGCATTTACCATGCAGCAGAGCTGCCAAATAATGCCCAGATAATCTACGCGTTAATTCTAATGCGTTTTGTAAACAAAGCAGCAATCCGTGGGCTATTAAGGACACTTCGCGATGCCTATCCATTCTCTATACCATGCCATTGTGACTACCATATCTTAGCGTTCGCATACAGTACCTAGAGTTGTGAACTTGAATGCTCCTTCATAAGTAGATAACTCCTACACGATAGAAAAGGCGTTCAAGAGAAAACGGTCTAAGTTTTACTGCAATTAGTATGCAGCAAAGCTTTCAGAAAATGCCCAAATAATATACACGTTAATTCGAACCCGTTTTGTACGCAAAGCAGCAATCCGCGGGCAATATTAGCGATGTCTATCTATGTTCTATACCATGCCAATGTAACTATCATATCTTAGAGTTCGCATACAGCACCTAGAATTGTGACGCTCCTTCATATGTAGATAACTCCTTCACGATAGAAAAGACGTTCAAGAGAAAACGGTCTAAGTTTTACTGCAATTAGTATGCAGCAGAGCTTTCAGTAAATGTCCAATTAATATACACGTCAATTCGAACGCGTTTTGTACGCAAAGTATTAATCCGCGGGCTATATAAGGCACTTCGAGATGTCTATCCATGTTCTATACCATGCCAATGTAACTATCATATCTTAGCGTTCGCATAGAGCACCTAGAGTTGTGACCTTGACCGCTCCTTCATAAGTAGATAACTACTACACAATAGAAAAGACGTACAAGCGAAAATGGATTTAGTTTTACTGCAATTACCACGCAGCAGAGCTGCCAAATTATGCCCAGATAATATACGCGTCAATTCTAATTCGTTTTGTAAACAAAGCAGCAATCCGTGGGCTATTAAGGACACTTCGCGATGTCTATCCATGTTATATACCATGCCAATGTAAGTATCATATCTTAGCGTTTGCATAGAGCACCTAGAGTTGTGACCTTGAACGCTCCTTCATAAGTAGATAACTACTACACAATAGAAAAGACGTACAAGTGAAAATGGATTTAGTTTTACGGCAATTAGCATGCAGCAGAGCTGCCAAATAATGCCCAGATAATATACGCGTTAATTCTAATGCGTTTTGTAAACAAAGCAGCAATCCGTGGGTTATTAAGGACACTTCGCGATGCCTATCCATTTTCTATACCATGCCATTGTAACTACCATATCTTAGCGTTCGCATACAGTACCTAGAGTTGTGACCTTGATGCTCCTTCATAAGTAGATAACTCCTACACGATAGAAAAGGCGTTCAAGAGAAAACGGTCTAAGTTTTACTGCAATTAGTATGAAGCAGAGCTTTCAGAAAAAGCCCAAATATTATACACGATAATTCGAACCCGTTTTGTACGCAAAGTAGCAATCCGCGGGCTATATAAGGCACTTCGCGATATCTATCCATGTTCTATACCATGCCAATGTAACTACCATATCTTAGCGTTCGCATAGAGCACCTAGAGTTGTGACCTTGAATATTCCTTCATAAGTAGATAACTCCTACACGATAGAAAAGACGTTCAAGAGAAAACGGTCTAAATTTTACTGCAATTAGTATGCAGCAGAGCTTTCAGAAAATGCCCAAATAATATACACGTTAATTCGAACCCGTTTTGTACCCAAAGTAGCAATCCGCGGGCAATATAAGGCACTTAGCGATGTCTATCTATGTTCTATACCATGCCAATGTAACTATCATATCTTAGCGTTTGCATACAGCACCTAGAGTTGTGACCTTGAACGCTCCTTCATAAGTAGATAACTCCTACACGATAGAAAAGACGTTCAAGAGAAAACGGTCCAAGATTTACTGCAATTAGTATGCAGCAAAGCTTTCAGAAAATGCCCAAATAACATACACGTTAATTCGAACCCGTTTTGTACGCAAAGAAGCAATCCGCGGGCAATATAAGGCACTTAGCGATGTCTATCTATGTTCTATACCATGCCAATGTAACTATCATATAGTATCGTTCGCATAGAGCTCCTAGAGTTGTGACCTTGAACGCTCCTTCATAAGTAGATATCTCCTACACGATATAAAAGACGTACAATAGAAAACGGACTAAGTTTAACTGCAATTAGCATGCAGCAGAGCTGCCAAATAATGCCCAGATAATATACGCATTAATTCGAATGCGTTTTGTAAACAAAGCAGCAATCCGTGGGCTATTAAGGACACTTCGCGATGCCTATCCATTTTCTATACCATGCCATTGTAACTACCATATCTTAGCGTTCGCATAGGGCACCTAGAGTTGTGACCTTGAACGCTCCTTCATAAGTAGATAACTACTACACAATAGAAAAGACCTACAAGTGAAAATGGATTTAGTTTTACGGCAATTATCATGCAGCAGAGCTGCCAAATAATGCCCAGATAATATACGCGTTAATTCTAATGCGTTTTGTAAACAAAGCAGCAATCCGTGGGCTAATAAGGACACTTTGCGATGCCTATCCATTTTCTATACCATGCCATTGTAACTACCATATCTTAGCGTTTGCATACAGCACCTAGAGTTGTGACCTTGAACGCTCCTTCATATGTAGATAACTCCTACACGATAGAAAAGACGTTGAAGAGAAAACGGTCTAAGTTTTACTGCAATTAGTATGCAGCAGAGCTTTAAGTAAATGCCCAAATAATATACACGTTAATTCGAACGCGTTTTGTACGCAAGGTAGCAATCCGCGGGTAATATAAGGCACTTCACGATGTCTATCCATGTTCTATACCATGCAACTATCATATCTTAGCGTTCGCATAGAGCACCTAGAGTTGTGACCTTGACCGCTCCTTCATAAGTAGATAACTACTACACAATAGAAAAGACGTACAAGTGAAAATGGATTTAGTTTTACTGCATTTACCATGCAGCAGAGCTGCCAAATAATGCCCAGATAATATACGCGTTAATTTTAATGCGTTTTGTAAACAAAGCAGCAATCCGTGGGCTATTAAGGACACTTCGCGATGCCTATCCATTTTCTATACCATGCCATTATAACTACCATATCTTAGCGTTCGCATACAGTACCTAGAGTTGTGACCTTGAATGCTCCTTCATAAGTAGATAACTCCTACACGATAGAAAAGGCGTTCAAGAGAAAACGGTCTAAGTTTTACTGCAATTAGTATGCAGCAGAGCTTTCAGAAAATGCCCAAATAATATACACGTTAATTCGAACCCGTTTTGTACGCAAAACAGCAATCCACGGGCAATATTAGCGATGTCTATCTATGTTCTATACCATGCCATTGTAACTACCATATCTTAGCGTTCGCATACAGTACCTAGAGTTGTGACCTTGATCGCTCCTTCATAAGTAGATAACTCCTACACGATAGAAAAGTCGTTCAAGAGAAAACGGTCTAAGTTCTACTGCAATTAGTATGCAGCAGAGCTTTCAGAAAATGCCCAAATAATATACACGTTAATTCGAACCCGTTTTGTACGCAAAGTAGCAATCCGCGGGCAATATAAGGCACTTAGCGATGTCTATCTATGTTCTATACCATGCCAATGTAACTATCATATCTTAGCGTTCGCATAGAGCACCTAGAGTTGTGACCTTGACCGCTCCTTCATAAGTAGATAACTACTACACAATAGAAAAGACGTACAAGTGAAAATGGATTTAGTTTTACTGCAATTACCATGCAGCAGAGCTGCCAAATAATGCCCAGATAATATACGCGTTAATTCTAATTCGTTTTTAAACAAAGCAGCAATCCGTGGGCTATTAAGGACACTTCGCGATGTCTATCCATGTTATATACCATGCCAATGTAACTATCATATCTTAGCGTTCGCATAGAGCACCTAGAGTTGTGACCTTGAACGCTCCTTCATAAGTAGATAACTCCTACACGATTGAAAAGACGTTCAAGAGAAAATGGATTTAGTTTTACTGCAATTACCATGCAGCAGAGCTGCCAAATAATGCCCAGATAATATACGCGTTAATTCTAATTCGTTTTTAAACAAAGCAGCAATCCGTGGGCTATTAAGGACACTTCGCGATGTCTATCCATGTTTTATACCATGCCAATGTAACTATCATATCTTAGCGTTCGCATAGGGCACCTAGAGTTGTGACCTTGAACGCTCCTTCATAAGTAGATAACTACTACACAATAGAAAAGACGTACAAGTGAAAATGGATTTAGTTTTACGGCAATTAGCATGCAGCAGAGCTGCCAAATAATGCCCAGATAATATACGCGTTAATTCTAATGCGTTTTGTAAACAAAGCAGCAATCCGTGGGCTATTAAGGACACTTGGCGATGCCTATCCATTTTCTATACCATGCCATTGTAACTACCATATCTTAGCGTTCGCATAAAGCACCTAGAGTTGTGACCTTGAACGCTCCTTCATATGTAGATAACTCCTACACGATAGAAAAGACGTTGAAGAGAAAACGGTCTAAGTTTTACCGCAATTAGTATGCAGCAGAGCTTTCAAAAAGTACCCAATTAATATACACGTCAATTCGAACGCGTCTTGTACGCAAAGTAGCAATCCGCGGGCTATATAAGGCACTTCGCGATGTCTATCCATGTTCTATACCATGCCAATGTAACTACCATATCTTAGCGTTCGCATAGAGCACATAGAGTTGTGACCTTGAACGCTCCTTCATAAGTAGATAACTCCTTCACGATAGAAAAGACGTTCAAGAGAAAACGGTCTAAGTTTTACTGCAATTAGTATGCAGCAGAGCTTTCAGAAAATGCCCAAATAATATACACGTTAATTCGAACCCGTTTTGTACGCAAAGTAGCAATCCGCGGGCAATATAAGGCACTTAGCGATGTCTATCTATGTTCTGTACCATGCCAATGTAACTATCATATCTTAGAGTTCGCATACAGCACCTAGAGTTGTGACCTTGAACGCTCCTTCATAAGTAGATAACTCCTTCACGATAGAAAAGACGTTCAAGAGAAAACGGTCTAAGTTTTACTGCAATTAGTATGCAGCAGAGCTTTCAGAAAATGCCCAAATAATATACACGTTAATTCGAACCCGTTTTGTACGCAAAGTAGCAATCCGCGGGCAATATAAGGCACTTAGCGATGTCTATCTATGTTCTGTACCATGCCAATGTAACTATCATATCTTAGCGTTCGCATACAGCACCTAGAGTTGTGACCTTGAACGCTCCTTCATAAGTAGATAACTACTACACAATAGAAAAGACGTACAAGTGAAAATGGATTTAGTTTCACGGCATTTAGCATGCAGCAGAGCTGCCAAATAATGCCCAGATAATATACGCGTTAATTCTAATGCGTTTTGTAAACAAAGCAGCAATCCGTGGGCTATTAAGGACACTTTGCGATGCCTATCCATTTTCTATACCATGCCATTGTAACTACCATATCCTAGCATTTGCATACAGCACCTAGAGTTGTGACCTTGACCGCTCCTTCATAAGTAGATAACTACTACACAATAGAAAAGACGTACCAGTGAAAATGGATTTAGTTTTACTGCAATTACCATGCAGCAGAGCTGCTAAATAATGCCCAGATAATATACGCGTTAATTCTAATTCGTTTTGTAAACAAAGCAGCAATCCGTGGGCTATTAAGGACACTTCGCGATGTCTATCCATGTTCTATATAATGCCAATGTAACTATCATATCTTAGCGTTCGCATAGAGCACCTAGAGTTGTGACCTTGAACGCTCCTTCATAAGTAGATAACTACTACACAATAGAAAAGACGTACAAGTGAAAATGGATTTAGTTTCACGGCATTTAGCATGCAGCAGAGCTGCCAAATAATGCCCAGATAATATACGCGTTAATTCTAATGCGTTTTGTAAACAAAGCAGCAATCCGTGGGCTATTAAGAACACTTTGCGATGCCTATCCATTTTCTATACCATGCCATTGTAACTACCATATCTTAGCGTTTGCATCCAGTACCTAGAGTTGTGACCTTGAACGCTCCTTCATAAGTAGATAACTCCTACACGATAGAAAAGACGTTCAAGAGAAAACGGTCTAAGTTCTACTGCAATTAGTATGCAGCAGAGCTTTCAGAAAATGCCCAAATAATATACACGTTAATTCGAACCCGTTTTGTACGCAAAGTAGCAATCCGCGGGCAATATAAGGCACTTAGCGATGTCTATCTATGTTCTATACCATGCCAATGTAACTATCATATCTTAGCGTTCGCATACAGCACCTAGAGTTGTGACCTTGAACGCTCCTTCATAAGTAGATAACTCCTACACGATAGAAAAGACGTTCAAGAGAAAACGGTCTAAGTTTTACTGCAATTAGTATGCAGCAGAGCTTTCAGAAAAAGCCCAAATATTATACACGATAATTCGAACCCGTTTTGTACGCAAAGTAGCAATCCGCGGGCAATAAAAGGCACTTAGCGATGTCTATCTATGTTCTATACCATGCCAATGTAACTATCATATCTTAGCGTTCGCATACAGCACCTAGAGTTGTGACCTTGAACGCTCCTTCATAAGTAGATAACTCCTACACGATATAAGAGACGTTCAAGAGAAAGCGGTCTAAGTTTTACTGCAATTAGTATGCAGCAAAGCTTTCAAAAAGTACCCAATTAATATACACGTCAATTCGAACGCGCTTTGTACGCAAAGTAGCAATCCGCGGGCAATATAAGGCACTTAGCGATGTCTATCTATGTTCTATACCATGCCAATGTAACTACCATATCTTAGCGTTCGCATAGAGCACCTAGAGTTGTGACCTTGATAATTCCTTCATAAGTAGATAACTCCTACACGATAGAAAAGACGTTCAAGAGAAAAGGGTCTAAATTTTACTGCAATTAGTATGCAGCAGAGCTTTCAGAAAATGCCCAAATAATATACACGTTAATTCGAACCCGTTTTGTACGCAAAGTAGCAATCCGCGGGCAATATAAGGCACTTAGCGATTTCTATCTATGTTCTATACCATGCCAATGTAACTATCATATCTTAGCGTTCGCACACAGCACCTAGAGTTGTGACCTTGAACGCTCCTTCATAAGTAGATATCTCCTACACGATATAAAAGACGTACAATAGAAAACGGACTAAGTTTAACTGCAATTAGCATGCAGCAGAGCTGCCAAATAATGCCCTGATAATATACGCATTAATTCGAATGCGTTTTGGAAACAAAGCAGCAATCCGTGGGCTATTAAGGACACTTCGCGATTCCTATCCATTTTCTATACCATGCCATTGTAACTACCATATCTTAGCGTTCGCATACAGTACCTAGAGTTGTGACCTTGAACGCTCCTTCATAAGTAGATAACTCCTACACGATAGAAAAGACGTTCAAGAGAAAACGGTCTAAGTTCTACTGCAATTAGTATGCAGCAGAGCATTCTGAAAATGCCCAAATAATATACACGTTAATTCGAACCCGTTTTGTACGCAAAGTAGCAATCCGCGGGCAATATAAGGCACTTAGCGATGTCTATCTATGTTCTATACCATGCCAATGTAACTATCATATCTTAGCGTTCACATACTGCACCTAGAGTTGTGACCTTGAACGCTACTTCATAAGTAGATAACTACTACACAGTAGAAAAGACGTACAAGTGAAAATGGATTTAGTTTCACGGCAATTAGCATGCAGCAGAGCTGCCAAATAATGCCCAGATAATATACGCGTTAATACTAATTCGTTTTGTAAACAAAGCAGCAATCCGTGGGCTATTAAGGACACTTCGCGATGTCTATCCATGTTCTATACCATGCCAATGTAACTATCATATCTTAGCGTTCGCATAGAGCACCTAGAGTTGTGACCTTGAACGCTCCTTCATAAGTAGATATCTCCTACACGATATAAAATACGTACAATAGAAAACGGACTAAGTTTTACTGCAATTAGCATGCAGCAGAGCTGCCAAATAATGCCCAGATAATATACGCGTTAATTCGAATGCGTTTTGTAAACAAAGCAGCAATCCGTGGGCTATTAAGGACACTTCGCGATGCCTATCCATTTTCTATACCATGCCATTGTAACTACCATATCTTAGCGTTCGCATACAGTACCTAGAGTTGTGACCTTGAACGCTCCTTCATAAGTAGATAACTCCACCACGATAGAAAAGACGTTCAAGAGAAAACGGTCTAAGTTTTACTGCAATTAGTATCCAGCAGAGCTTTCAAAAAGTACCCAATTAATATACACGTCAATTCGAACGCGTTTTGTACGCAAAGTATTAATCCGCGGGCTATATAAGGCACTTCGCGATGTCTATCCATGTTCTATACCATGCCAATGTAACTATCATATCTTAGCGTTCGCATAGAACACCTAGAGTTGTGACCTTGTCCGCTCCTTCATAAGTAGATAACTACTACACAATAGAAAAGACGTACAAGCGAAAATGGATTTAGTTTTACTGCAATTACCACGCAGCAGAGCTGCCTAATAATGCCCAGATAATATACGCGTCAATTCTAATTCGTTTTGTAAACAAAGCAGCAATCCGTGGGCTTTTAAGGACACTTCGCGATGTCTATCCATGTTATATACCATGTCAATGTAACTATCATATCTTAGCGTTCGCATAGAGCACCTAGAGTTGTGACCTTGAACGCTCCTTCATAAGTAGATAACTACTACACAATAGAAAAGACGTACAAGTGAAAATGGATTTAGTTTTACGACAATTAGCATGCAGCAGAGCTGCCAAATACTGCCCAGATAATATACGCGTTAATTCTAATGCGTTTTGTAAACAAAGCAGCAATCCGTGGGCTATTAAGGACACTTTGCGATGCCTATCCATTTTCTATACCATGCCATTGTAACTACCATATCTTAGCGTTTGCATACAGCACCTAGAGTTGTGACCTTGAACGCTCCTTCATATGTAGATAACTCCTACACGATAGAAAAGACGTTGAAGAGAAAACGGTCTAAGTTTTACTGCAATTAGTATGCAGCAGAGCTTTCAGTAAATGCCCAAATAATATACACGTTAATCCGAACGCGTTTTGTACGCAAAGTAGCAATCCGCGGGTAATATAAGGCACTTCACGATGTCTATCCATGTTCTATACCATGCCAATGTAACTATCATAACTTAGCGTTCGCATAGAGCACCTAGAGTTGTGACCTTGATCGCTCCTTCATAAGTAGATAAATACTACACAATAGAAAAGACGTACAAGTGAAAATGGATTTAGTTTTACTGCATTTACCATGCAGCAGAGCTGCCAAATAATGCCCAGATAATATACGCGTTAATTCTAATGCGTTTTGTAAACAAAGTAGCAATCCGCGGGCAATATAAGGCACTTATCGATATCTATCTATGTTCTATACCATGCCAATGTAAGTATCATATCTTAGCGTTCGCATAGAGTACCTAGAGTTGTGACCTTGAACGCTCCTTCATAAGTAGATAACTACTACACAATAGAAAAGACGTACAAGTGAAAATGGATTTAGTTTTACGGCAATTAGCATGCAGCAGAGCTGCCAAATAATGCCCAGATAATATACGCGTTAATTCTAATGCGTTTTGTAAACAAAGCAGCAATCCGTGGGCTATTAAGGACACTTCGCGATGCCTATCCATGTTCTACACCATGTCAATGTTACTATCATATCTTAGGGTTCGTATAGAGCACAAAGAGCTGTGACCTTGTACGCTACTTCATTCGTAGATTATTGCTACACGATAGAAAAGACGTACAAGTGAAAATGGATTTAGTTTTACTGCAATTAGCATGCAGCAGAGCTGCCAAATATTGCCCAGATAATATACGCGTTAATTCGAATGCGTATTGTAAAGAAAGCAGCAATCCGTGAGCTATTAAGGACACTTCGCGATTCCTATCCATTTTCTATACCATGCCATTGTAACTACCATATCTTAGCGTTCGCATACAGTACCTAGAGTTGTGACCTTGAACGCTCCTTCATAAGTAGATAACTCCTACACGATAGAAAAGGCGTTCAAGAGAAAACGGTCTAAGTTTTACTGCAATTAGTTTGCAGCAGAGCTTTCAGAAAATGCCCAGATAATATACACGTTAATTCGAACCCGTTTTGTACGCAAAGCAGCAATCCGCGGGCTATATATGACCTTGAATATTCTTTCATAAGTAGATAACTACTACACCATAGAAAAGACGTACAAGTGAAAATGGATTTAGTTTTACTGCAATTACCATGCAGCAGAGCTGCCAAATAATGCCCAGATAATATACGCGTTAATTCTAATTCGTTTTTAAACAAAGCAGCAATCCGTGGGCTATTAAGGACACTTCGCGATGTCTATCCATGTTCTATACCATGCCAATGTAACTACCATATCTTAGCGTTCGCATAGAGCACCTAGAGTTGTGACCTTGAATATTCCTTCATAAGTAGATAACTCCTACACGATAGAAAAGACGTTCAAGAGAAAACGGTCTAAATTTTACTGCAATTAGTATGCAGCAGAGCTTTCAGAAAATGCCCAAATAATATACACGTTAATTCGAACCCGTTTTGTACGCAAAGTAGCAATCTGCGGGCAATATAAGGCACTTAGCGATGTCTATCTATGTTCTATACCATGCCACAATGTAACTATCATATCTTAGCGTTCGCATACAGCACCTAGAGTTGTGACCTTGAACGCTCCTTCATAAGTAGATAACTCCTACACAATAGAAAAGGCGTTCAAGATAAAGCGGTCTAAGATTTACTGCAATTAGTATGCAGCAAAGCTTTCAGAAAATGCCCAAATAACATACACGTTAATTCGAACCCGTTTTGTACGCAAAGAAGCAATCCGCGGGCAATATAAGACACTTAGCGATGTCTATCTATGTTCTATACCATGCCAATGTATCTATCATATAGTAGCGTTCGCATAGAGCTCCTAGAGTTGTGACCTTGAACGCTCCTTCATAAGGAGATATCTCCTACACGATTTAAAAGACGTACAATAGAAAACGGACCAAGTTTAACTGCAATTAGCATGCAGCAGAGCTGCCAAATAATGCCCAGCTAATATACGCATTAATTCGAATGCGTTTTGTAAACAAAGCAGCAATCCGTGGGCTATTAAGGACACTTCGCGATGCCTATCCATTTTCTATACCATGCCATTGTAACTACCATATCTTAGCGTTCGCATACAGTACCTAGAGTTGTGACCTTGAACGCTCCTTCATAAGTAGATAACTCCTACACGATAGAAAAGACGTTCAAGAGAAAACGGTCTAAGTTCTACTGCAATTAGTATGCAGCAGAGCTTTTAGAAAATGCCCAAATAATATACACGTTAATTCGAACCCGTTTTGTACGCAAAGTAGCAATCCGCGGGCAATATAAGGCACTTAGCGATGTCTATCTATGTTCTATACCATGCCAATGTAACTATCATATCTTTGCGTTTGCATACAGCACCTAGAGTTGTGCCCTTGAACGCTCGTTCATATGTAGATAACTCCTACACGATATAAGAGACGTTCAAGAGAAAGCGGTCTAAGTTTTACTGCAATTAGTATGCAGCAAAGCTTTCAAAAAGTACCCAATTAATATACACGTCAATTCGAACGCGCTTTGTACGCAAAGTAGCAATCCGCGGGCTATATAAGGCACTTCGCGATGTCTATCCATGTTCTATACCATGCCAATGTAACTATCATATCTTAGCGTTCGCATAGAGCACCTAGAGTTGTGACCTTGACCGCTCCTTCATAAGTAGATAACTACTACACAATAGAAAAGACGTACAAGTGAAAATGGATTTAGTTTTACGGCAATTAGCATGCAGCAGAGCTGCCAAATAATTCCCAGATAATATACGCGTTAATTCTAATGCGTTTTGTAAACAAAGCAGCAATCCGTGGGCTATTAAGGACACTTTGCGATGCCTATCCATTTTCTATACCATGCCATTGTAACTACCATATCTTAGCGTTTGCATACAGCACCTAGAGTTGTGACCTTGAACGCTCCTTCATATGTAGATAACTCCTACACGATAGAAAAGACGTTGAAGAGAAAACGGTCTAAGTTTTACTGCAATTAGTATGCAGCAGAGCTTTCAGTAAATGCCCAAATAATATACACGTTAATTCGAACGCGTTTTGTACGCAAAGTAGCAATCCGCGGCTAATATAAGGCACTTCACGATGTCTATCCATGTTCTATACCATGCCAATGTAACTATCATATCTTAGCGTTTGCATAGAGCACCTAGAGTTGTGACCTTGACCGCTCCTTCATAAGTAGATAACTACTACACAATAGAAAAGACGTACAAGTGAAAATGGATTTAGTTTTACTGCATTTACCATGCAGCAGAGCTGCCAAATAATGCCCAGATAATATACGCGTTAATTCTAATGCGTTTTGTAAACAAAGCAGCAATCCGTGGGCTATTAAGGACACTTCGCGATGCCTATCCATTTTCTATACCATGCCATTGTAACTACCATATCTTAGCGTTCGCACACAGTACCTAGAGTTGTGACCTTGAATGCTCCTTCATAAGTAGATAACTCCTACACGATAGAAAAGGCGTTCAAGAGAAAACGGTCTAAGTTTTACTGCAATTAGTATGCAGCAGAGCTTTCAGAAAATGCCCAAATAATATACACGTTAATTCGAACCCGTTTTGTACGCAAAGCAGCAATCCGCGGGCAATTTTAGCGATGTCTATCCATGTTCTATACCATGCCAATGTAACTATCATATCTTAGAGTTCGCATACAGCACCTAGAGTTGTGACCTTGAACGCTCCTTCATAAGTAGATAACTCCTTCACGATAGAAAAGACGTTCAAGAGAAAACGGTCTAAGTTTTACTGCAATTAGTATGCAGCAGAGCTTTCAGAAAATGCCCAAATAATATACACGTTAATTCGAACCCGTTTTGTACGCAAAGTAGCAATCCGCGGGCAATATAAGGCACTTAGCAATGTCTATCTATGTTCTATACCATTCCAATGTAACTATCATATCTTAGCGTTCGCATACAGCACCTAGAGTAGTGACCTTGAACGCTCCTTCATAAGTAGATAACTCCTACACGATAGAAAAGACGTTCAAGAGAAAACCGTCTAAGTTTTACTGCAATTAGTATGCAGCAGAGCTTTCAAAAAGTACCCAATTAATATACACGTCAATTCGAACGCGCTTTGTACGCAAAGTAGCAATCCGCGGGCTATATAAGGCACTTTGCGATGTCTATCCATGTTCTATACCATGCCAATGTTACTACCATATCTTAGCGTTCGCATAGAGCACCTAGAGTTGTGACCTTGAATACTCCTTCATAAGTAGATAACTCCTACACGAGAGAAAAGACGTTCAAGAGAAAACGGTCTAAATTTTACTGCAATTAGTATGCAGCAGAGCATTCAGAAAATGCCCAAATAATATACACGTTAATTCGAACCCGTTTTGTACGCAAAGTAGCAATCCGCTGGCAATATAAGATACTTAGCGATGTCTATCTATGTTCTATACCATGCCAATGTAAGTATCATATCTTAACGTTCGCATACAGCACCTAGAGTTGTGACCTTGAACGCTCCTTCATAAGTAGATAACTCCTACACGATAGAAAAGACGTTCAAGAGAAAACGGTCTAAGATTTACTGCAATTAGTATGCAGCAGAGCTTTCAGAATATGCCCAAATAATATACACGTTAATTCGAACCCGTTTTGTACGCAAAGTAGTAATCCGCGGGCAATATAAAGCACTTAGCGATGTCTATCTATGTTATATACCATGCCAATGTAACTATCATATCGTAGCGTTCGCATAGAGCTCCTAGAGTTGTGACCTTGAACGCTCCTTCATAAGTAGATATCTCCTACACGATATAAAAGACGTACAATAGAAAACGGACTAAGTTTAACTGCAATTAGCATGCAGCAGAGCTGCCAAATAATGCCCAGATAATATACGCATTAATTCGAATGCGTTTTGTAAACAAAGCAGCAATCCGTGGGCTATTAAGGACAGTTCGCGAAGCCTATCCATTTTCTATACCATGCCATTGTAACTATCATATCTTAGCGTTCGCATACAGTACCTAGAGTTGTGACCTTGAACGCTCCTTCATAAGTAGATAACTCCTACACGATAGAAAAGACGTTCAAGAGAAAACGGTCTAAGTTCTACTGCAATTAGTATGCAGCAGAGCTTTCAGAAAATGCCCAAATAATATACACGTTAATTCGAACCCGTTTTGTACGCAAAGTAGCAATCCGCGGGCAATATAAGGCACTTAGCGATGTCTATCTATGTTCTATACCATGCCAATGTAACTATCATATCTTAACGTTCGCATAGAGCACCTAGAGTTGTGACCTTGACCGCTCCTTCATAAGTAGATAACTACTACACAATAGAAAAGACGTACAAGTGAAAATGGATTTAGTTTTACTGCAATTACCATGCAGCAGAGCTGCCAAATAATGCCCAGATAATATACGCGTTTATTCTAATTCGTTTTTAAACAAAGAAGCTATCCGTGGGCTATTAAGGACACTTCGCGATGTCTATCCATGTTATATACCATGCCAATGTAACTATCATATCTTAGCGTTCGCATAGAGCACCTAAAGTTGTGACCTTGAACGCTCCTTCATAAGTAGATAACTACTACACAATAGAAAAGACGTACAAGTGAAAATGGATTTAGTTTTACGGCAATTAGCATGCAGCAGAGCTGCCAAATAATGCCCGGATAATATACGCGTTAATTCTAATGCGTTTTGTAAACAAAGCAGCAATCCGTGGGCTATTAAGGACACTTTGCGATGCCTATCCATTTTCTATACCATGCCATTGTAACTACCATATCTTAGCGTTTGCATACAGCACCTAGAGTTGTGACCTTGAACGCTCCTTCATATGTAGATAACTCCTACACGATAGAAAAGACGTTGAAGAGAAAACGGTCTAAGTTTTACTGCAATTAGTATGCAGCAGAGCTTTCAGAAAATGCCAAAATAATATACACGTTAATTCGAACCCGTTTTGTACCCAAAGCAGCAATCCGCGGGCAATTTTAGAGATGTCTATCCATGTTCTATACCATGCCAATGTAACTATCATATCTTAGAGTTCGCATACAGCACCTAGAGTTGAGACCTTGAACGCTCCTTCATAAGTAGATAACTCCTTCACGATAGAAAAGACGTTCAAGAGAAAACGGTCTAAGTTTTACTGCAATTAGTATGCAGCAGAGCTTTCAGAAAATGCCCAAACAATATACACGTTAATTCGAACCCGTTTTGTACGCAAAGTAGCAATCCGCGGGCAATATAAGGCACTTAGCGATGTCTATCTATGTTCTATACCATGCCAATGTAACTACCATATCTTAGCGTTCGCATAGAGCACCTAGAGTTGTGACCTTGAATACTCCTTCATAAGTAGATAACTCCTACATGATAGAAAAGACGTTCAAGAGAAAACGGTCTAAATTTTACTGCAATTAGTATGCAGCAGAGCTTTCAGAAAATGCCCAAATAATATACACGTTAATTCGAACCCGTTTTGTACGCAAAGTAGCAATCCGCTGGCAATATAAGGCACTTAGCGATGTCTATCTATGTTCTATACCATGCCAATGTAACTATCATATCTTAGCGTTCGCATACAGCACCTAGAGTTGTGACCTTGAACGCTCCTTCATAAGTAGATGACTCCTACACAATAGAAAAGACGTTCAAGAGAAAACGGTCTAAGATTTACTGCAATTAGTATGCAGCAGAGCTTTCAGAAAATGCCCAAATAATATACACGTTAATTCGAACCCGTTTTGTACGCAAAGTAGCAATCCGCGGGCAATATAAGGCACTTAGCGATGTCTATCTATGTTCTATACCATGGTAATGTAACTATCATAGCGTAGCGTTCGCATAGAGCTCCTAGAGTTGTGACCTTGAACGCTCCTTCATAAGTAGATATCTCCTACACGATATAAAAGACGTACAATAGAAAACGGACTAAGTTTAACTGCAATTAGCATGCAGCAGGGCTGCCAAATAATGCCCAGATAATATACGCATTAATTCGAATGCGTTTTGTAAACAAAGCAGCAATCCGTGGGCTATTAAGGACACTTCGCGATGCCTATCCATTTTCTATACCATGCCATTGTAACTACCATATCTTAGCGTTCGCATACAGTACCTAGAGTTGTGACCTTGAACGCTCCTTCATGAGTAGATAACTCCTACACGATAGAAAAGACGTTCAAGAGAAAACGGTCTAAGTTCTACTGCAATTAGTATGCAGCAGAGCTTTCAGAAAATGCCCTAATATTATACACGTTAATTCGAACCCGTTTTGTACGCAAAGTAGCAATCCGCGGGCAATATAAGGCACTTAGCGATGTCTATCTATGTTCTATACCATGCCAATGTAACTATCATATCTTAGCGTTCGCATAGAGCACCTAGAGTTGTGACCTTGACCGCTCCTTCATAAGTAGATAACTACTACACAATAGAAAAGATGTACAAGTGAATATGGATTTAGTTTTACTGTAATTACCATGCAGCAGAGCTGCCAAATAATGCCCAGATAATATACGCGTTAATTCTAATTCGTTTTTAAACAAAGCAGCAATCCGTGGGCTATTAAAGACACTTCCCGATGTCTATCCATGTTATATACCATGCCAATGTAACTATCATATCTTAGCGTTCGCATAGAGCACCTAGAGTTGTGACCTTTAACGCTCCTTCATAAGTAGATAACTACTACACAATAGAAAAGACGTACAAGTGAAAATGGATTTAGTTTCACGGCAATTAGCATGCAGCAGAGCTGCCAAATAATGCCCAGATAATATACGCGTTAATTCTAATGCGTTTTGTAAACAAAGCAGCAATCCGTGGGCTATTAAGGACACTTCGCGATGCCTATCCATTTTCTATACCATGCCATTGTAACTACCATAACTTAGCGTTCGCATACAGTTCCTAGAGTTGTGACCTTGAACGCTTTTTCATAAGTAGATAACTCCTACACGATAGAAAAGACGTTCAAGAGAAAGCGGTCTAAGTTTTACTGCAATTAGTATGCAGCAGAGCTTTCAAAAAGTACCCAATTAATATACACGTCAATTCGAACGCGTTTTGTACGCAAAGTAGCAATCCGCGGGCTATATAAGGCACTTCGCGATGTCTATCCATGTTCTATACCATGCCAATGTAACTACCATATCTTAGCGTTCGCATAGAGCACCTAGAGTTGTGACCTTGAACACTCCTTAATAAGTAGAAAACTCCTACACGATAGAAAAGACGTTCAAGAAAAAACGGTCTAAATTTTACTGCAATTAGTATGCAGCAGAGCTTTCAGAAAATGCCCAAATAATATACACGTTAATTCGAACCCGTTTTGTACGCAAAGCAGCAATCCGCGGGCAATATTAGCGATGTCCATCTATGTTCTATACCATGCCAATGTAACTATCATATCTTTGAGTTCGCATACAGCACCTAGAGTTGTGACCTTGAACGCTCCTTCATTAGTAGATAACTCCTTCACGATAGAAAAGACGTTCAAGAGGAAACGGTCTAAGTTTTACTGCAATTAGTATGCAGCAGAGCTTTCAGAAAATGCCCAAATAATATACACGTTAATTCGAACCCGTTTTGTACGCAAACTAGCAATCCGCGGGCAATATAAGGCACTTAGCGATGTCTATCTATGTTCTATACCATGCCAATGGTATACGCAATACCATTACACGTATTTACGCTATTAATATACACGTCAATTCGAACGCGTTTTGTACGCAAAGTATTAATCCGCGGGCTATATAAGGCACTTCGCGATGTCTATCCATGTTCTATACCATGCCAATGTAACTATCATTTCTTAGCGTTCGCATAGAGCTCCTAGAGTTGTGACCTTGAACGCTCCTTCATAAGTAGATATCTCCTACACGATATAAAATACGTACAATAGAAAACGGACTAAGTTTTACTGCAATTAGCATGCAGCAGAGCTGCCAAATAATGCCCAGATAATTTACGCGTTAATTCGAATGCGTTTTGTAAACAAAGCAGCAATCCGTGGGCTATTAAGGACACTTCGCGATGCCTATCCATTTTCTATACCATGCCATTGTTACTACCATATCTTAGCGTTCGCATACAGTACCTAGAGTTGTGACCTTGAACGCTCCTTCATAAGTAGATAACTCCTACACGATAGAAAAGACGTTCAAGAGAAAACGGTCTAAGTTTTACTGCAATTAGTATCCAGCAGAGCTTTCAAAAAGTACCCAATTAATATACACGTCAATTCGAACGCGTTTTGTACGCAAAGTATTAATCCGCGGGCTATATAAGGCACTTCGCGATGTCTGTCCATGTTCTATACCATGCCAATGTAACTATCATATCTTAGCGTTCGCATAGAGCACCTAGAGTTGTGACCTTGACCGCTCCTTCATAAGTAGATAACTACTACACAATAGAAAAGACGTACAAGCGAAAATGGATTTAGCTTTACTGCAATTATCACGCAGCAGAGCTGCCAAATAATGCCCAGATAATATACGCGTCAATTCTAATTCGTTTTGTAAACAAAGCAGCAATCCGTGGGCTATTAAGGACACTTCGCGATGTCTATCCATGTTATATACCATGCCAATGTAAGTATCATATCTAAGCGTTCGCATAGAGCACCTAGAGTTGTGACCTTGAACGCTCCTTCATAAGTAGATAACTACTACACCATAGAAAAGACGTACAAGTGAAAATGGATTTAGTTTTACGGCAATTAGCATGCAGCAGAGCTGCCAAATAATGCCCAGATAATATACGCGTTAATTCTAATGCGTTTTGTAAACAAAGCAGCAATCCGTGGGATATTAAGGACACTTTGCGATGCCTATCCATTTTCTATACCATGCCATTGTAACTACCATATCTTAGCGTTTGCATACAGCACCTAGAGTTGTGACCTTGAACCCTCCTTCATATGTAGATAACACCTACACGATAGAAAAGACGTTCAAGAGAAAACGGTCTAAGTTCTACTGCAATTAGTATGCAGCAGAGCTTTCAGAAAATGCCCAAATAATATACACGTTAATTCGAACCCGTTTTGTACGCAAAGTAGCAATCCGTGGGCAATATAAGGCACTTAGCGATGTCTATCTATGTTCTATACCATGCCAATTTAACTATCATATCTTAGCGTTCACATACTGCACCTAGAGTTGTGACCTTGAACGCTCCTTCATAAGTAGATAACTCCTTCACGATAGAAAAGACGTTCAAGAGAAAACGGTCTAAGTTTTACTGCAATTAGTATGCAGCAGAGCTTTCAGAAAATGCCCAAATAATATACACGTTAAATCGAACGCGCTTTGTACGCAAAGTAGCAATCCGCGGGCAATTTAAGGCACTTAGCGATGTCTATCTATGTTCTATACCATGCCAATGTAACTATCATATCTTAGCGTTTGCATACAGCACCTAGAGTTGTGACCTTGAACGCTCCTTCATATGTAGATAACTCCTACACGATAGAAAAGACGTTCAAGACAAAACGGGCTAAATTTTACTGCAATTAGTATGCAGCAGAGCTTTCAGAAAATGCCCAAATAATAAACACCTTAATTCGAACGCGTTTTGTACGCAAAGTATCAATCCGCGGGCTATATAAGGCACTTCGCGATGTCTATCCATGTTCTATACCATGCCAATGTAACTATCATATCTTAGCGTTCGCATAGAGCACCTAGAATTGTGACCTTGACCGCTCCTTCATAAGTAGATAACTACTACACAATAGAAAAGACGTACAAGTGAAAATGGATTTAGTTTTACTGCATTTACCATGCAGCAGAGCTGCCAAATAATGCCCAGATAATATACGCGTTAATTCTAATGCGTTTTGTAAACAAATCAGCAATCCGTGGGCTATTAAGGACACTTCGCGATGCCTATCCATTTTCTATACCATGCCATTGTAACTACCATATCTTAGCGTTCGCATACAGTACCTAGAGTTGTGACTTTGAATGCTCCTTCATAAGTAGATAACTCCTACACGATAGAAAAGGCGTTCAAGAGAAAACGGTCTAAGTTTTACTGCAATTAGTATGCAGCAGAGCTTTCAGAAAATGCCCAAATAATATACACGTTAATTCGAACCCGTTTTGTACGCAAAGCAGCAATCCGCGGGCAATATTAGCGATGTCTATCTATGTTCTATACCATGCCAATGTAACTATCATATCTTAGAGTTCGCATACAGCACCTAGAGTTGTGACCTTGAACGCTCCTTCATAAGTAGATAACTCCTTCACGATAGAAAACGCGTTCAAGAGAAAACGGTCTAAGTTTTACTGCAATTAGTATGCAGCAGAGCTTTCAGAAAATGCCCAAATAATATACACGTTAATTCGAACCCGTTTTGTACGCAAAGTAGCAATCTGCGGGCAATATAAGGCACTTAGCGATGTCTATCTATGTTCTATACCATGCCAATGTAACTATCATATCTTACCGTTCCATACAGCACCTAGAGTTGTGACCTTGATCGCTCCTTCATAAGTAGATAAGTCCTACACGATAGAAAAGACGTTCAAGAGAAAACGGTCTAAGTTTTACTGCAATTAGTATGCAGCAGAGCTTTCAGAAAAAGCCCAAATATTATACACGATAATTCGAACCCATTTTGTACGCAAAGTAGCAATCCGCGGGCAATATAAGGCACTTAGCGATGTCTATCTATGTTCTATACCATGCCAATGTAACTATCATATCTTAGCGTTCGCATACAGCACCTAGTGTTGTGACCTTGAACGCTCCTTCATAAGTAGATAACTCCTACACGATATAAGAGACGTTCAAGAGAAAGCGGTCTAAGTTTTACTGCAATTAATATGCAGCAAAGCTTTCAAAAAGTACCCAATTAATATACACGTCAATTCGAACGCGCTTTGTACGCAAAGTAGCAATCCGCGGGCTATATAAGGCACTTCGCGATGTCTATCCATGTTCTATACCATGCCAATGTAACTACCATATCTTAGCGTTCGCATAGAGCTCCTAGAGTTGTGACCTTGAACGCTCCTTCATAAGTAGATATCTCCTACACGATATAAAATACGTACAATAGAAAACGGACTAAGTTTTACTGCAATTAGCATGCAGCAGAACTGCCAAATAATGCCCAGATAATATACGCGTTAATTTGAATGCGTTTTGTAAACAAAGCAGCAATCCGTGGGCTATTAAGGACACTTCGCGATGCCTATCCATTTTCTATACCATGCCATTGTAACTACCATATCTTAGCGTTTGCATACAGCACCTAGAGTTGTGACCTTGAACGCTCCTTCATATGTAGATAACTCCTACACGATAGAAAAGACGTTGAAGAGAAAACGGTCTAAGTTTTACTGCAATTAGTATGCAGCAGGGCTTTCAGTAAATGCCCAAATAATATACACGTTAATTCGAACCCGTTTTGTACGCAAAGTAGCAATCCGCGGGCAATATAAGGCACTTAGTGATGTCTATCTATGTTCTATACCATGCCAATGTAACTATCATATCTTAGCGTTCGCATAGAGCTCCTAGAGTTGTGACCTTGAACGCTCCTTCATAAGTAGATATCTCCTACACGATATAAAATACGTACAATAGAAAACGGACTAAGTTTTACTGCAATTAGCATGCAGCAGAACTGCCAAATAATGCCCAGATAATATACGCGTTAATTCGAATGCGTTTTGTAAACAAAGCAGCAATCCGTGGGCTATTAAGGACACTTAGCGATGTCTATCCATGTTATATACCATGCCAATGTAACTATCATATCTTAGCGTTCGCATAGAGCACCTAGAGTTGTGACCTTGACCGCTCCTTCATAAGTAGATAACTACTACACAATAGAAAAGACGTACAAGCGAAAATGGATTTAGTTTTACTGCAATTACCACGCAGCAGAGCTGCCAAATAATGCCCAGATAATATACGCGTCAATTCTAATTCGTTTTGTAAACAAAGCAGCAATCCGTGGGCTATTAAGGACACTTCGCGATGTCTATCCATGTTATATACCATGCCAATGTAAGTATCATATCTTAGCGTTCGCATAGAGCACCTAGATTTGTGACCTTGACCGCTCCTTCATAAGATGATAACTACTACACAATAGAAAAGACGTACAAGTGAAAATGGATTTAGTTTTACGGCAATTAGCATGCAGCAGAGCTGCGAAATAATGCCCAGATAATATACGCGTTAATTCTAATGCGTTTTGTAAACAAAGCAGCAATCCGTGGGCTATTAAGGACACTTTGCGATGCCTATCCATTTTCTATACCATGCCATTGTAACTACCATATCTTAGCGTTCGCATACAGTACCTAGAGTTGTGACCTTGAATGCTCCTTCATAAGTAGATAACTCCTACACAATAGAAAAGGCGTTCAAGAGAAAACGGTCTAAGTTTTACTGCAATTAGTATGCAGCAGAGCTTTCAGAAAATGCCCAAATAATATACACGTTAATTCGAACCCGTTTTGTACGCAAAGCAGCAATCCGCGAGCAATATTAGCGATGTCTATCTATGTTCTATACGATGCCAATGTAACTATCATATCTTAGAGTTCGCATACAGCACTTAGAGTTGTGACCTTGAACGCTCTTTCATAAGTAGATAACTCCTTCACGATAGAAAAGACGTTCAAGAGAAAACGGTCTAAGTTTTACTGCAATTAGTATGCAGCAGAGCTTTCAGAAAATGCCCAAATAATATACACGTTAATTCCAACCCGTTTTGTACGCAAAGTAGCAATCCGCGGGCAATATAAGGCACTTAGCGATGTCTATCTATGTTCTATACCATGCCAATGTAACTATCATATCTTAGCGTTCGCATAAAGCACCTAGAGTTGTGACCTTGAACGCTCCTTCATAAGTAGATAACTACTACACAATAGAAAAGACGTACAAGTGAAAATGGATTTAGTTTCACGGCAATTAGCATGCAGCAGAGCTGCCAAATAATGCCCAGATAATATACGCGTTAATTCTAATGCGTTTTGTAAACAAAGCAGCAATCCGTGGGCTATTAAGGACACTTTGCGATGCCTATCCATTTTCTACACCATGCCATTGTAACTACCATATATTAGCGTTTGCATACAGCACCTAGAGTTGTGACCTTGACCGCTCCTTCATAAGTAGATAACTACTACACAATAGAAAAGACGTACAAGTGAAAATGGATTTAGTTTTACTGCAATTACCATGCAGCAGAGCTGCTAAATAATGCCCAGATAATATACGCGTTAATTCTAATTCGTTTTGTAAACAAAGCAGCAATCCGTGGGCTATTAAGGACACTTCGCGATGTCTATCCATGTTCTATACCATGCCAATGTAACTATAATATCTTAGCGTTCGCATAGAGCACCTAGAGTTGTGACCTTGAACGCTCCTTCATAAGTAGATATCTCCTACACGATATAAAATACGTACAATAGAAAACGGACTAAGTTTTACTGCAATTAGCATGCAGCAGAGCTGCCAAATAATGCCCAGATAATATACGCGTTAATTCGAATGCGTTTTGTAAACAAAGCAGCAATCCGTGGGCTATTAAGGACACTTCGCGATGCCTATCCATTTTCTATACCATGCCATTGTAACTACCATATCTTAGCGTTCGCATACAGTACCTAGAGTTGTGACCTTGAACGCTCCTTCATAAGTAGATAACTCCTACACGATAGAAAAGACGTTCAAGAGAAAGCGGTCTAAGTTTTACTGCAATTAATATGCAGCAAAGCTTTCAAAAAGTACCCAATTAATATACACGTCAATTCGAACGCGTTTTGTACGCAAAGTATTAATCCGCGGGCTATATAAGGCACTTCGCGATGTCTATCCATGTTCTATACCATGCCAATGTAACTATCATATCTTAGTGTTCGCATAGAGCACCTAGAGTTGTGACCTTGACCGCTCCTTCATAAGTAGATAACTACTACACAATAGAAAAGACGTACAAGCGAAAATGGATTTAGTTTTACTGCAATTACCACGCAGCAGAGCTGCCAAATAATGCCCAGATAATATACGCGTCAATTCTAATTCGTTTTGTAAACAAAGCAGCAATCCGTGGGCTATTAAGGACACTTAGCGATGTCTATCCATGTTATATACCATGCCAATGTAACTATCATATCTTAGCGTTCGCATAGAGCACCTAGAGTTGTGACCTTGAACCTAGAGCACCTAGAGTTGTGACCTTGGATTTAGTTTTACGGCAATTAGCATGCAGCAGAGCTGCCAAATAATTCCCAGATAATATACGCGTTAATTCTAATGCGTTTAGTAAACAAAGCAGCAATCCGTGGGCTATTAAGGACACTTTGCGATGCCTATCCATTTTCTATACCATGCCATTGTAACTACCATATCTTAGCGTTTGCATACAGCACCTAGAGTTGTGACCTTGAACGCTCCTTCATATGTAGATAACTCCTACACGATAGAAAAGACGTTGAAGAGAAAACGGTCTAAGTTTTACTGCAATTAGTATGCAGCAGAGCTTTCAGTAAATGCCCAAATAATATACACGTTAATTAGAACGCGTTTTGTACGCAAAGTAGCAATCCGCGGCTAATATAAGGCACTTCACGATGTCTATCCATGTTCTATACCATGCCAATGTAACTATCATATCTTAGCGTTTGCATAGAGCACCTAGAGTTGTGACCTTGACCGCTCCTTCATAAGTAGATAACTACTACACAATAGAAAAGACGTACAAGTGAAAATGGATTTAGTTTTACTGCATTTACCATGCAGCAGAGCTGCCAAATAATGCCCAGATAATATACGCGTTAATTCTAATGCGTTTTGTAAACAAAGCAGCAATCCGTGGGCTATTAAGGACACTTCGCGATGCCTATCCATTTTCTATACCATGCCATTGTAACTACCATATCTTAGCGTTCGCACACAGTACCTAGAGTTGTGACCTTGAATGCTCCTTCATAAGTAGATAACTCCTACACGATAGAAAAGGCGTTCAAGAGAAAACGGTCTAAGTTTTACTGCAATTAGTATGCAGCAGAGCTTTCAGAAAATGCCCAAATAATATACACGTTAATTCGAACCCGTTTTGTACGCAAAGAAGCAATCCGCGGGCAATTTTAGCGATGTCTATCCATGTTCTATACCATGCCAATGTAACTATCATATCTTAGAGTTCGCATACAGCACCTAGAGTTGTGACCTTGAACGCTCCTTCATAAGTAGATAACTCCTTCACGATAGAAAAGACGTTCAAGAGAAAACGGTCTAAGTTTTACTGCAATTAGTATGCAGCAGAGCTTTCAGAAAATGCCCAAATAATATACACGTTAATTCGAACCCGTTTTGTACGCAAAGTAGCAATCCGCGGGCAATATAAGGCACTTAGCGATGTCTATCTATGTTCTATACCATTCCAATGTAACTATCATATCTTAGCGTTCGCATACAGCACCTAGAGTAGTGACCTTGAACGCTCCTTCATAAGTAGATAACTCCTACACGATAGAAAAGACGTTCAAGAGAAAACCGTCTAAGTTTTACTGCAATTAGTATGCAGCAGAGCTTTCAGAAAAAGCCCAAATATTATACACGATAATTCGAACCCGTTTTGTACGCAAAGTAGCAATCCGCGGGCAATATAAGGCACTTAGCGATGTCTATCTATGTTCTATACCATGCCAATGTAACTATCATATCTTAGCGTTCGCATACAGCACCTAGAGTTGTGACCTTGAACGCTCCTTCATAAGTAGATAACTCCTACACGATATAAGAGACGTTCAAGAGAAAGCGGTCTAAGTTTTACTGCAATTAGTATGCAGCAGAGCTTTCAAAAAGTACCCAATTAATATACACGTCAATTCGAACGCGCTTTGTACGCAAAGTAGCAATCCGCGGGCTTTATAAGGCACTTCGCGATGTCTATCCATGTTCTATACCATGCCAATGTAACTACCATATCTTAGCGTTCGCATAGAGCACCTAGAGTTGTGACCTTGAATACTCCTTCATAAGTAGATAACTCCTACACGAGAGAAAAGACGTTCAAGAGAAAACGGTCTAAATTTTACTGCAATTAGTATGCAGCAGAGCTTTCAGAAAATGCCCAAATAATATACACGTTAATTCGAACCAGTTTTGTACGCAAAGTAGCAATCCGCTGGCAATATAAGGCACTTAGCGATGTCTATCTATGTTCTATACCATGCCAATGTAACTATCATATCTTAACGTTCGCATACAGCACCTAGAGTTGTGACCTTGAACGCTACTTCATAAGTAGATAACTCCTACACGATAGAAAAGACGTTCAAGAGAAAACGGTCTAAGATTTACTGCAATTAGTATGCAGCAGAGCTTTCAGAATATGCCCAAATAATATACACGTTAATTCGAACCCGTTTTGTACGCAAAGTAGCAATCCGCGGGCAATATAAGGCACTTAGCGATGTCTATCTATGTTATATACCATGCCAATGTAACTATCATATCGTAGCGTTCGGATAGAGCTCCTAGAGTTGTGACCTTGAACGCTCCTTCATAAGTAGATATCTCCTACACGATATAAAAGACGTACAATAGAAAACGGACTAAGTTTAACTGCAATTAGCATGCAGCAGAGCTGCCAAATAATGCCCAGATAATATACGCATTAATTCGAATGCGTTTTGTAAACAAAGCAGCAATCCGTGGGCTATTAAGGACACTTCGCGATGCCTATCCATTTTCTATACCATGCCATTGTAACTACCATATCTTAGCGTTCGCATACAGTACCTAGAGTTGTAACCTTGAACTCTCCTTCATAAGTAGATAACTCCTACACGATAGAAAAGACGTTCAAGAGAAAACGGTCTGTTCTACTGCAATTAGTATGCAGCAGAGCTTTCAGAAAATGCCCAAATAATATACACGTTAATTCGAACCCGTTTTGTACGCAAAGTAGCAATCCGCGGGCAATATAAGGCACTTAGCGATGTCTATCTATGTTCTATACCATGCCAATGTAACTATCATATCTTAACGTTCGCATAGAGCACCTAGAGTTGTGACCTTGACCGCTCCTTCATAAGTAGATAACTACTACACAATAGAAAAGACGTACAAGTGAAAATGGATTTAGTTTTACTGCAATTACCATGCAGCAGAGCTGCCAAATAATGCCCATATAATATACGCGTTTATTCTAATTCGTTTTTAAACAAAGCAGCTATCCGTGGGCTATTAAGGACACTTCGCGATGTCTATCCATGTTATATACCATGCCAATGTAACTATCATATCTTAGCGTTCGCATAGAGCACCTAAAGTTGTGAACTTGAACGCTCCTTCATAAGTAGATAACTACTACACAATAGAAAAGACGTACAAGTGAAAATGGATTTAGTTTTACGGCAATTAGCATGCAGCAGAGCTGCCAAATAATGCCCGGATAATATACGCGTTAATTCTAATGCGTTTTGTAAACAAAGCAGCAATCCGTGGGCTATTAAGGACACTTTGCGATGCCTATCCATTTTCTATACCATGCCATTGTAACTACCATATCTTAGCGTTTGCATACAGCACCTAGAGTTGTGACCTTGAACGCTCCTTCATATGTAGATAACTCCTACACGATAGAAAAGACGTTGAAGAGAAAACGGTCTAAGTTTTACTGCAATTAGTATGCAGCAGAGCTTTCAAAAAGTACCCAATTAATATACACGTCAATTCGAACACGTTTTGTACGCAAAGTAGCAATCCGTGGGCTATTAAGGACACTTTGCGATGCCTATCCATTTTCTATACCATGCCATTGTAACTACCATATCTTAGCGTTTGCATACAGCACCTAGAGTTGTGACCTTGAACGCTCCTTCATATGTAGATAACTCCTACACGATAGAAAAGACGTTGAAGAGAAAACGGTCTAAGTTTTACTGCAATTAGTATGCAGCAGAGCTTTCAGTAAATGCCCAAATAATATACACGTTAATTCGAACGCGTTTTGTACGCAAAGTAGCAATCCGCGGGTAATATAAGGCACTTCACGATGTCTATCCATGTTCTATGCCATGCCAATGTAACTATCATATCTTAGCGTTCGCATAGAGCACCTAGAGTTGTGATCTTGACCGCTCCTTCATAAGTAGATAACTACTACACAATAGAAAAGACGTACAAGTGAAAATGGATTTAGTTTTACTGCATTTACCATGCAGCAGAGCTGCCAAATAATGCCCAGATAATATACGCGTTAATTCTAATGCGTTTTGTAAACAAAGCAGCAATCCGTGGGCTATTAAGGACACTTCGCGATGCCTATCCATTTTCTATACCATGCCAATGTAACTACCATATCTTAGCGTTCGCATACAGTACCTAGAGTTGTGACCTTGAATGCTCCTTCATAAGTAGATAACTCCTACACGATAGAAAAGGCGTTCAAGAGAAAACGGTCTAAGTTTTACTGCAATTAGTATGCAGCAGAGCTTTCAGAAAATGCCAAAATAATATACACGTTAATTCGAACCCGTTTTGTACGCAAAGCAGCAATCCGCGGGCAATTTTAGCGATGTCTATCCATGTTCTATACCATGCCAATGTAACTATCATATCTTAGAGTTCGCATACAGCACCTAGAGTTGAGACCTTGAACGCTCCTTCATAAGTAGATAACTCCTTCACGATAGAAAAGACGTTCAAGAGAAAACGGTCTAAGTTTTACTGCAATTAGTATGCAGCAGAGCTTTCAGAAAATGCCCAAACAATATACACGTTAATTCGAACCCGTTTTGTACGCAAAGTAGCAATCCGCGAGCAATATAAGGCACTTAGCGATGTCTATCTATGTTCTTTACCATGCCAATGTAACTATCATATCTTAGCGTTCGCATACAGCACCTAGAGTTGTGACCTTGAACGCTTCTTCATAAGTAGATAACTCCTACACGATAGAAAAGACGTTCAAGAGAAAACGGTCTAAGTTTTACTGCAATTAGTATGCAGCAGAGCTTTCAGAAAAAGCCCAAATATTATACACGATAATTCGAACCCGTTTTGTACGCAAAGTAGCAATCCGCGGGCAATATAAGGCACTTAGCGATGTCTATCTATGTTCTATACCATGCCAATGTAACTATCATATCTTAGCGTTCGCATACAGCACCTAGAGTTGTGACCTTGAACGATCCTTCATAAGTAGATAACTCCTACACGATATAAGAGACGTTCAAGAGAAAGTGGTCTAAGTTTTACTGCAATTAGTATGCAGCAGAGCTTTCAAAAAGTACCCAATTAATATACACGTCAATTCGAACGCGCTTTGTACGCAAAGTAGCAATCCGCTGGCAATATAAGGCACTTAGCGATGTCTATCTATGTTCTATACCATGCCAATGTAACTATCATATCTTAGCGTTCGCATACAGCACCTAGAGTTGTGACCTTGAACGCTCCTTCATAAGTAGATGACTCCAACACGATAGAAAAGACGTTCAAGAGAAAACGGTCTAAGATTTACTGCAATTAGTATGCAGCAGAGCTTTCAGAAAATGCCCAAATAATATACACGTTAATTCGAACCCGTTTTGTACGCAAAGTAGCAATCCGCGGGCAATATAAGGCACTTAGCGATGTCTATCTATGTTCTATACCATGGTAATGTAACTATCATAGCGTAGCGTTCGCATAGAGCTCCTAGAGTTGTGACCTTGAACGCTCCTTCATAAGTAGATATCTCCTACACGATATAAAAGACGTTCAATAGAAAACGGACTAAGTTTAACTGCAATTAGCATGCAGCAGGGCTGCCAAATAATGCCCAGATAATATACGCATTAATTCGAATGCGTTTTGTAAACAAAGCAGCAATCCGTGGGCTATTAAGGACACTTCGCGATGCCTATCCATTTTCTATACCATGCCATTGTAACTACCATATCTTAGCGTTCGCATACAGTACCTAGAGTTGTGACCTTGAACGCTCCTTCATAAGTAGATAACTCCTACACGATAGAAAAGACGTTCAAGAGAAAACGGTCTAAGTTCTACTGCAATTAGTATGCAGCAGAGCTTTCAGAAAATGCCCTAATATTATACACGTTAATTCGAACCCGTTTTGTACGCAAAGTAGCAATCCGCGGGCAATATAAGGCACTTAGCGATGTCTATCTATGTTCTATACCATGCCAATGTAACTATCATATCTTAGCGTTCGCATAGAGCACCTAGAGTTGTGACCTTGACCGCTCCTTCATAAGTAGATAACTACTACACAATAGAAAAGACGTACAAGTGAAAATGGATTTAGTTTTACTGTAATTACCATGCAGCAGAGCTGCCAAATAATGCCCAGATAATATACGCGTTTATTCTAATTCGTTTTTAACCAAAGCAGCAATCCGTGGGCTATTAAAGACACTTCCCGATGTCTATCCATGTTATATACCATGCCAATGTAACTATCATATCTTAGCGTTCGCATAGAGCACCTAGAGTTGTGACCTTTAACGCTCCTTCATAAGTAGATAACTACTACACAATAGAAAAGACGTACAAGTGAAAATGGATTTAGTTTCACGGCAATTAGCATGCAGCAGAGCTGCCAAATAATGCCCAGATAATATACGCGTTAATTCTAATGCGTTTTGTAAACAAAGCAGCAATCCGTGGGCTATTAAGGACACTTCGCGATGCCTATCCATTTTCTATACCATGCCATTGTAACTACCATAACTTAGCGTTCGCATACAGTTCCTAGAGTTGTGACCTTGAACGCTCCTTCATAAGTAGATAACTCCTACACGATAGAAAAGACGTTCAAGAGAAAGCGGTCTAAATTTTACTGCAATTAGTATGCAGCAGAGCTTTCAAAAAGTACCCAATTAATATACACGTCAATTCGAACGCGTTTTGTACGCAAAGTAGCAATCCGCGGGCTATATAAGGCACTTCGCGATGTCTATCCATGTTCTATACCATGCCAATGTAACTACCATATCTTAGCGTTCGCATAGAGCACCTAGAGTTGTGACCTTGAACACTCCTTCATAAGTAGAAAACTCCTACACGATAGAAAAGACGTTCAAGAAAAAACGGTCTAAATTTTACTGCAATTAGTATGCAGCAGAGCTTTCAGAAAATGCCCAAATAATATACACGTTAATTCGAACCCGTTTTGTACGCAAAGCAGCAATCCGCGGGCAATATTAGCGATGTCCATCTATGTTCTATACCATGCCAATGTAACTATCATATCTTTGAGTTCGCATACAGCACCTAGAGTTGTGACCTTGAACGCTCCTTCATTAGTAGATAACTCCTTCACGATAGAAAAGACGTTCAAGAGAAAACGGTCTAAGTTTTACTGAAATTAGTATGCAGCAGAGCTTTCAGAAAATGCCCAAATAATATACACGTTAATTCGAACCCGTTTTGTACGCAAACTAGCAATCCGCGGGCAATATAAGGCACTTAGCGATGTCTATCTATGTTCTATACCATGCCAATGGTATACGCAATACCATTACACGTATTTACGCTATTAATATACACATCAATTCGAACGCGTTTTGTACGCAAAGTATTAATCCGCGGGCTATATAAGGCACTTCGCGATGTCTATCCATGTTCTATACCATGCCAATGTAACTATCATATCTTAGCGTTCGCATAGAGCACCTAGAGTTGTGACCTTGAACGCTCCTTCATAAGGAGATATCTCCTACACGATATAAAATACGTACAATAGAAAACGGTCTAAGTTTTACTGCAATTAGTATCCAGCAGAGCTTTCAAAAAGTACCCAATTAATATACACGTCAATTCGAACGCGTTTTGTACGCAAAGTATTAATCCGCGGGCTATATAAGGCACTTCGCGATGTCTGTCCATGTTCTATACCATGCCAATGTAACTATCATATCTTAGCGTTCGCATAGAGCACCTAGAGTTGTGACCTTGAACGCTCCTTCATATGTAGAAAACTCCTACACGATAGAAAAGACGTTGAAGAGAAAACGGTCTCAGTTTTACTGCAATTAGTATGCAGCAGAGCTTTCAGTAAATGCCCAAATAATATACACGTTAATTCGAACGCGTTTTGTACGCAAAGTAGCAATCCGCGGGTAATATAAGGCACTTCACGATGTCTATCCATGTTCTATACCATGCCAATGTAACTATCATATCTTAGCGTTCGCATAGAGCACCTAGAGTTGTGACCCTGACCGCTCCTTCATAAGTAGATAACTACTACACAATAGAAAAGACGTACAAGTGAAAATGGATTTAGTTTTACAGCATTTACCATGCAGCAGAGCTGCCAAATAATGCCCAGATAATATACGCGTTAATTCTAATGCTTTTTGTAAACAAAGCAGCAATCCGTGGGCTATTAAGGATACTTCGCGATGCCTATCCATTTTCTATACCATGCCATTGTAACTACCATATCTTAGCGTTCGCATACAGTACCTTGAGTTGTGACCTTGAATGCTCCTTCATAAGTAGATAACTCCTACACGATAGAAAAGGCGTTCAAGAGAAAACGGTCTAAGTTTTACTGCAATTAGTATGCAGCAGAGCTTTCAGAAAATGCCCAAATAATATACACGTTAATTCGAACCCGTTTTGTAAGGAAAGCAGCAATCCGCGGGCAATATTAGCGATGTCTATCTATGTTCTATACCATGCCAATGTAACTATCATATCTTAGAGTTCGCATACAGCACCTAGAGTTGTGACCTTGAACGCTCCTTCATAAGTAGATAACTCCTTCACGATAGAAAAGACGTTCAAGAGAAAACGGTCTAAGTTTTACTGCAATTAGTATGCAGCAGAGCTTTCAGAAAATGCCCAAATAATATACACGTTAATTCGAACCCGTTTTGTACGCAAAGTAGCAATCCGCGGGCAATATAAGGCACTTAGCGATGTCTATCTATGTTCTATACCATGCCAATGTAACTATCATATCTTAGCGTTCCCATACAGCACCTAGAGTTGTGAACTTGAACGCTCCTTCATAAGTAGATAACTCCTACACGATAGAAAAGACGTTCAAGAGAAAACGGTCTAAGTTTTATTGCAATTAGTATGCAGCAGAGCTTTCAGAAAATGCCCAAATAATATACACGTTAAATCGAACCCGTTTTGTACGCAAAGTAGCAATCCGCGGGCAATATAAGGCACTTAGCGATGTCTATCTATGTTATATACCATGCCAATGTAACTATCATATCTTAGCGTTCGCATACAGCACCTAGAGTCGTGACCTTGAACGCTCCTTCATATGTAGATAACACCTACACGATAGAAAAGACGTTGAAGAGAAAATGGTCTAAGTTTTACTGCAATTAGTATGCAGCAGAGCTTTCAGTAAATGCCCAAATAATATACACGATAATTCGAACGCGTTTTGTACGCAAAGTAGCAATCCGCTGGTAATATATGGCACTTCACGATGTCTATCCATGTTCTATACCATGCCAATGTAACTATCATATCTTAGCGTTCGCATAGCGCACCTAGAGTTGTGACCTTGACCGCTCCTTCATAAGTAGATAACTACTATACAATAGAAAAGACGTACAAGTGAAAATGGATATAGTTTTATTGCAATTACCATGCAGCAGAGCTGCCAATTAATGCCCAGATAATATACGCGTTAATTCTAATGCGTTTTGTAAACAAAGCAGTAATCCGTGGGCTATTAAGGACACTTCGCGCTGCCTATCCATGTTCTACACCATGTCAATGTTACTATCATATCTTAGGGTTCGCATAGAGCACAAAGAGCTGTGACATTGAACGCTCCTTCATCCGTAGATTACTGCTACACGATAGAAAAGACGTACAAGTGAAAATGGATTTAGTTTTACTGCAAATAGCATGCAGCAGAGCTGCCAAATATTGCCCAGATAATATACGCGTTAATTCGAATGTGTTTTGTAAACAAAGCAGCAATCCGTGGGCTATTAAGGACACTTCGCGATGCCTATCCATTTTCTATACCATGCCATTGTAACTACCATAACTTAGTGTTCGCATACAGTTCCTAGAGTTGTGACCTTGAACGCTCCTTCATAAGTAGATAACTCCTACACGATAGAAAAGACGTTCAAGAGGAAGCGGTCTAAGTTTTACTGCAATTAGTATGCAGCAGAGCTTTCAAAAAGTACCCAATTAATATACACGTCAATTCGAACGCGTTTTGTACGCAAAGTAGCAATCCGCGGGCTATATAAGGCACTTCGCGATGTCTATCCATGTTCTATACCATGCCAATGTAACTACCATATCTTAGCGTTCGCATAGAGCACCTAGAGTTGTGACCTTGAACACTCCTTCATAAGTAGAAAACTCCTACACGATAGAAAAGACGTTCAAGAGAAAACGGTCTAAATTTTACTGCAATTAGTATGCAGCAGAGCTTTCAGAAAATGCCCAAATAATATACACGTTAATTCGAACCCGTTTTGTACGCAAAGCAGCAATCCGCGGGCAATATTAGCGATGTCCATCTATGTTCTATACCATGCCAATGTAACTATCATATCTTTGAGTTCGCATACAGCACCTAGAGTTGTGACCTTGAACGCTCCTTCATTAGTAGATAACTCCTTCACGATAGAAAAGACGTTCAAGAGAAAACGGTCTAAGTTTTACTGCAATTAGTATGCAGCAGAGCTTTCAGAAAATGCCCAAATAATATACACGTTAATTCGAACCCGTTTTGTACGCAAACTAGCAATCCGCGGGCAATATAAGGCACTTAGCGATGTCTATCTATGTTCTATACCATGCCAATGGTATACGCAATACCATTACACGTATTTACGCTATTAATATACACGTCAATTCGAACGCATTTTGTACGCAAAGTATTAATCCGCGGGCTATATAAGGCACTTCGCGATGTCTATCCATGTTCTATACCATGCCAATGTAACTATCACATCTTAGCGTTCGCATAGAGCTCCTAGAGTTGTGACCTTGAACGCTCCTTCATAAGTAGATATCTCCTACACGATATAAAATACGTACAATAGAAAACGGACTAAGTTTTACTGCAATTAGCATGCAGCAGAGCTGCCAAATAATGCCCAGATAATTTACGCGTTAATTCGAATGCGTTTTGTAAACAAAGCAGAAATCCGTGGGCTATTAAGGACACTTCGCGATGTCTATCCATTTTCTATACCATGCCATTGTAACTACCATATCTTAGCGTTCGCATACAGTACCTAGAGTTGTGACCTTGAACGCTCCTTCATAAGTGGATAACTCCTACACGATAGAAAGGACGTTCAAGAGAAAACGGTCTAAGTTTTACTGTAATTAGTATCCAGCAGAGCTTTCAAAAAGTACCCAATTAATATACACGTCAATTCGAACGCGTTTTGTACGCAAAGTATTAATCCGCGGGCTTTATAAGGCACTTCGCGATGTCTATCCATGTTCTATACCATGCCAATGTAACTATCATATCTTAGCGTTCGCATAGAGCACCTAGAGTTGTGACCTTGACCGCTCCTTCATAAGTAGATAACTACTACACAATAGAAAAGACGTACAAGCGAAAAAGGATTTAGTTTTACTGCAATTACCACGCAGCAGAGCTGCCAAATAATGCCCAGATAATATACGCGTCAATTCTAATTCGTTTTGTAAACAAAGCAGAAATCCGTGGGCTATTAAGGACACTTCGCGATGTCTATCCATGTTATATACCATGCCAATGTAAGTATCATATCTTAGCGTTCGCATAGAGCACCTAGAGTTGTGTCCTTGAACGCTCCTTCATAAGTAGATAACTACTACACAATAGAAAAGACGTTCAAGAGAAAACGGTCTAAGTTTTACTGCAATTAGTATCCAGCAGAGCTTTCAAAAAGTACCCAATTAATATACACGTCAATTCGAACGCGTTTTGTATGCAAAGTATTAATCCGCGGGCTATATAAGGCACTTCGCGATGTCTGTCCATGTTCCATACCATGCCAATGTAACTATCATATCTTAGCTTTCGCATACAGCACCTAGAGTTGTGACCTTGAACGCTCCTTCATAAGTAGATGACTCCAACACAATAGAAAAGACGTTCAAGGGAAAACGGTCTAAGTTTTACTGCAATTAATATGCAGCAGAGCTTTCAGAAAAAGCCCAAATATTATACACGATAATTCGAACCCGTTTTGTACGCAAAGTAGCAATCCGCGGGCAATATAAGGCACTTAGCGATGTCTATCTATATTCTATACCATGCCAATGTAACTATCATATCTTAGCGTTCGCATACAGCACCTAGAGTTGTGACCTTGAACGCTCCTTCATAAGTAGATAACTCCTACACGATATAAGAGACGTTCAAGAGAAAGCGGTCTAAGTTTTACTGCAATTAGTATGCAGCAGAGCTTTCAAAAAGTACCCAATTAATATACACGTCAATTCGAACGCGCTTTGTACGCAAAGTAGCAATCCGCCGGCTATATAAGGCACTTCGCGATGTCTATCCATGTTCTATACCATGCCAATGTAAGTACCATATCTTAGCGTTCGCATAGAGCACCTAGAGTTGTGACCTTGAATACTCCTTCATAAGTAGATAACTCCTACACGATAGAAAAGACGTTCAAGAGAAAACGGTCTAAATTTTACAGCAATTAGTATGCAGCAGAGCTTTCAGAAAATGCCCAAACAATATACACGTTAATTCGAACCCGTTTTGTACGCAAAGTAGCAATCCGCGGGCAATATAAGGCACTTAGCGATGTCTATCTATGTTCATACCATGCCAATGTAACTATCATATCTTAGCGTTCGCATAGAACACCTAGAGTTGTGACCTTGAACGCTCCTTCATAAGTAGATATCTCCTACACGATATAAAATACGTACAATAGAAAACGGACTCAGGTTTACTGCAATTAGCATGCAGCAGAGCTGCCAAATAATGCCCAGATAATATACGCGTTAATTCGAATGTGTTTTGTAAACAAAGCAGCAATCCGTGGGCTGTTAAGGACACTTCGCGATGCCTATCCATTTTCTATACCTTGCCATTGTAACTACCATATCTTAGCGTTCGCATACAGGACCTAGAGTTGTGACCTTGAACGCACCTTCATAAGTAGATAACTCCTACACGATAGAAAAGACGTTCAAGAGAAAACGGTCTAAGTTTTACTGCAATTAGTATCCAGCAGAGCTTTCAAAAAGTACCCAATTAATATACACGTCAATTCGAACGCGTTTTGTACGCAAAGTATTAATCCGCGGGCTATATAAGGCACTTCGCGATGTCTATCCATGTTCTATACCATGCCTATGTAACTATCATATCTTAGCGTTCGCATAGAGCACCCAGAGTTGTGACCTTGAACGCTCCTTCATATGTAGATAACTCCTACACGATAGAAAAGACGTTGAAGAGAAAACGGTCTCAGTTTTACTGCAATTAGTATGCAGCAGAGCTTTCAGTAAATGCCCAAATAATATACACGTTAATTCGAACGCGTTTTGTACGCAAAGTAGCAATCCGCGGTTAATATAAGGCACTTCACAATGTCTATCCATGTTCTATACCATACCAATGTAACTATCATATCTTAGCGTTCGCATAGAGCACCTAGAGTTGTGACCTTGACCGCTCCTTCATAAGTAGATAACTACTACACAATAGAAAAGACGTACAAGTGAAAATGGATTTAGTTTTACAGCATTTACCATGCAGCAAAGCTGCCAAATAATGCCCAGATAATATACGCGTTAATTCTAATGCATTTTGTAAACAAAGCAGCAATCCGTGGGCTATTAAGGACACTTCGCGATGCCTATCCATTTTCTATACCATGCCATTGTAAGTACCATATCTTAGCGTTCGCATACAGTACCTACAGTTGTGACCTTGAATGCTCCTTCATAAGTAGATAACTCCTACACGATAGAAAAGGCGTTCAAGAGAAAACGGTCTAAGTTTTACTGCAATTAGTATGCAGCAGAGCTTTCAGAAAATGCCCAAATAATATACACGTTAAATCGAACCCGTTTTGTACGCAAAGCAGCAATCCGCGGGCAATATTAGCGATGTCTATCTATGTTCTATACCATGCCAATGTAACTATCATATCTTAGAGTTCGCATACAGCACCTAGAGTTGTGACCTTGAACGCTCCTTCATAAGTAGATAACTCCTTCACGATAGAAAAGACGTTCAAGAGAAAACGGTCTAAGTTTTACTGCAATTAGTATGCAGCATAGCTTTCAGAAAATGCCCAAATAATATACACGTTAATTCAAACCCGTTTTGTACGCAAAGTATTAATCCGCGGGCTATATAAGGCACTTCGCGATGTCTATCCATGTTCTATACCATGCCAATGTAACTATCATATCTTAGCGTTCGCATAGAGCACCCAGAGTTGTGACCTTGAACGCTCCTTCATATGTAGATAACTCCTACACGATAGAAAAGACGTTGAAGAGAAAACGGTCTCAGTTTTACTGCAATTAGTATGCAGCAGAGCTTTCAGTAAATGCCCAAATAATATACACGTTAATTCGAACGCGTTTTGTACGCAAAGTAGCAATCCGCGGGTAATATAAGGCACTTCACAATGTCTATCTATGTTCTATACCACGCCAATGTAACTATCATATCTTAGCGTTCGCATACAGCACCTAGAGCTGTGACCTTGAAGGCTCCTTCATAAGTAGATAACTCCTACACGCTAGAAAAGACGTTCAAGAGAAAGCGGTCTAAGTTTTACTGCAATTAGTATGCAGCAGAGCTTTCAAAAAGTACCCAATTAATATACACGTCAAATCGAACTCGTTTTGTACGCAAAGTAGCAATCCGCGGACTATATAAGGCACTTCGCGATGTCTATCCATGTTCTATACCATGCCAATGTAACTACCATATCTTAGCGTTCGCATAGAGCACCTAGAGTTGTGACCTTGAACACTCCTTCATAAGTAGATAACTCCTACACGATAGAAAAGACGTTCAAGAGAAAACGGTCTAAATTTTACTGCAATTAGTATGCAGCAGAGCTTTCAGAAAATGCCCAAATAATATACACGTTAATTCGAACCCGTTTTGTACGCAAAGTAGCAATCCGCGGGCAATATTAGCGATGTCTATCTATGTTCTATACCATGCCAATGTAACTATCATATCTTAGAGTTCGCATAGAGCTCCTAGAGTTGTGACATTGAACGCTCCTTCATAAGTAGATAACTCCTACACGATAGAAAAGACGTTCAAGAGAAAACGGTCTAAATTTTACTGCAATTAGTATGCAGCAGAGCTTTCAGAAAATGCATAAATAATATACACGTTAAATCGAACCCGTTTTGTACGCAAATTAGCAATCCGCGGGCAATATTAGCGATGTCTATCTATGTTCTATACCATGCCAATGTAACTACCATATCTTAGAGTTCGCATACAGCACCTAGAGTTGTGACCTTGAACGCTCCTTCATAAGTAGATAACTCCTTCGCGATAGAAAAGACGTTCAAGAGAAAACGGTCTAAGTTTTACTGCAATTAGTATGCAGCAGAGCTTTCAGAAAATGCCCAAATAATATACACGTTAATTCGAACCCGTTTTGTACGCAAAGTAGCAATCCGCGGGCAATATAAGGCACTTAGCGATGTCTATCTATGTTCTATACCATGCCAATGTAACTATCATATCTTACCGTTCGCATACAGCACCTAGAGTTGTGACCTTGAACGCTCCTTCATAAGTAGATAACTCCTACACGATAGAAAAGACGTTCAAGAGAAAACGGTCTAAGTTTTACTGCATTTAGAATGCAGCAGAGCTTTCAAAAAGAACCCAATTAATATACACGTCAATTCGAACGCGTTTTGTACGCAAAGTATCAATCCGCGGGCTATATAAGGCACTTCGCGATGTCTATCCATGTTCTATACCATGCCAATGTAACTATCATATCTTAGCGTTCTCATAGAGCACCTAGAGTTGTGACCTTGACCGCTCCTTCATAAGTAGATAACTACTACACAATAGAAAAGACGTACAAGTGAAAATGGATTTAGTTTTACTGCAATTACCATGCAGCAGAGCTGCCAAATAATGCCCAGATAATATACGCGTTAATTCTAATTCGTTTTGTAAACAAAGCAGCAATCCGTGGGCTATTAAGGACACTTCGCGATGTCTATCCATGTTATATACCATGCCAATATAACTATCATATCTTAGCGTTCGCACAGAGCACCTAGAGTTGTGACCTTGAACCCTACTTCATAAGTAGATAACTACTACACAATAGAAAAGACGGACAAGTGAAAATGGATTTAGTTTTACGGCAATTAGCATGCAGCAGAGCTGCCAAATAATGCCCAGATAATATACGCGTTAATTCTAATGCGTTTTGAAAACAAAGCAGCAATCCGTGGGCTATTAAGGACACTTTGCGATGCCTATCCATTTTCTATACCATGCCATTGTAACTACCATATCTTAGCGCTTGCATACAGCACCTAGAGTTGTGACCTTGAACGCTCCTTCATATATAGATAACTCCTACACGATAGAAAAGACGTTGAAGAGAAAACGGTCTAAGTTTTACTGCAATTAGTATGCAGCAGAGCTTTCAGTAAATGCCCAAATAATATACACGTTAATTCGAACGCGTCTTGTACGCAAAGTAGCAATCCGCGGGTAATATAAGGCACTTCACGATGTCTATCCATGTTCTATACCATGCCAATGTAACTATCGTATCTTACCGTTCGCATAGAGCACCTAGAGTTGTGACCTTGACCGCTCCCTCATAAGTAGATAACTACTACACAATAGAAAAGACGTACAAGTGAAAATGGATTTAGTTTTACTGCAATTACCATGCAGCAGAGCTGCCAAATAATGCCCAGATAATATACGCGTTAATTCTAATGCGTTTTGTAAACAAAGCAGCAATCCGTGGGCTATTAAGGACACTTCGCGATGCCTATCCATGTTCTACACCATGTCAATGTTACTATCATATCTTAGGGTTCGCATAGAGCACAAAGAGCTGTGACCTTGAACGCTCCTTCATTCGTAGATTACTGCTACACAATAGAAAAGACGTACAAGTGAAAATGGATTTAGTTTTACTGCAATTAACATGCAGCAGAGCTGCCAAATAATGCCCAGATAATATACGAGTTAATTCGAATGCGTTTTGTATACAAAGCAGCAATCCGTGGGCTATTAAGGAAACTTCGCGATGCCTATCCATTTTCTATACCATGCCATTGTGACTACCATATCTTAGCGTTCGCATACAGTACCTAGAGTTGTGACCTTGAACGCTCCTTCATAAGTAGATAACTCCTACACGATAGAAAAGGCGTTCAAGAGAAAACGGTCTAAGTTTTACTGCAATTAGTATGCAGCAGAGCTTTCAGAAAATGCCCAAATAATATATACGTTAATTCGAACGCGTTTTGTACGCAAAGTAGCAATCTGCGTGTTATGTAAGGCATTTCGCGATGTCTATCCATGTTCTATACCATGCCAATGTAACTATCATATCTTAGGGTTCACATAGAGCAATTATAGCTGTGACCTTGAACGCTCCTTCATAAGTAGATAACTCTTACACGATAGATAGACTTTCAAGGGAAAACGGTCTAAGTTTTACTACAATTAGTATGCAGCAGAGCTTTCAAAAAGAGCCCAAATAATATATACGTTAATTCAAACTCGTTTTGTACGCAAAGTAGCAATCCGCGGGCTATATAAGGCACTTCGCGATGTCTATCCATGTTCTATACCATGCCAATGTAACTATCATATCTTAGCGTTCTCATAGAGCACCTAGAGTTGTGACCTTGACCGCTCCTTCATAAGTAGATAACTACTACACAATAGAAAAGACGTACAAGTGAAAATGGATTTAGTTTTACTGCAATTACCATGCAGCAGAGCTGCCAAATAATGCCCAGATAATATACGCGTTAATTCTAATTCGTTTTGTAAACAAAGCAGCAATCCGTGGGCTATTAAGGACACTTCGCGATGTCTATCCATGTTATATACCATGCCAATATAACTATCATATCTTAGCGTTCGCACAGAGCACCTAGAGTTGTGACCTTGAACCCTACTTCATAAGTAGATAACTACTACACAATAGAAAAGACGGACAAGTGAAAATGGATTTAGTTTTACGGCAATTAGCATGCAGCAGAGCTGCCAAATAATGCCCAGATAATATACGCGTTAATTCTAATGCGTTTTGAAAACAAAGCAGCAATCCGTGGGCTATTAAGGACACTTTGCGATGCCTATCCATTTTCTATACCATGCCATTGTAACTACCATATCTTAGCGCTTGCATACAGCACCTAGAGTTGTGACCTTGAACGCTCCTTCATATGTAGATAACTCCTACACGATAGAAAAGACGTTGAAGAGAAAACGGTCTAAGTTTTACTGCAATTAGTATGCAGCAGAGCTTTCAGTAAATGCCCAAATAATATACACGTTAATTCGAACGCGTCTTGTACGCAAAGTAGCAATCCGCGGGTAATATAAGGCACTTCACGATGTCTATCCATGTTCTATACCATGCCAATGTAACTATCATATCTTACCGTTCGCATAGAGCACCTAGAGTTGTGACCTTGACCGCTCCCTCATAAGTAGATAACTACTACACAATAGAAAAGACGTACAAGTGAAAATGGATTTAGTTTTACTGCAATTACCATGCAGCAGAGCTGCCAAATAATGCCCAGATAATATACGCGTTAATTCTAATGCGTTTTGTAAACAAAGCAGCAATCCGTGGGCTATTAAGGACACTTCGCGATGCCTATCCATGTTCTACACCATGTCAATGTTACTATCATATCTTAGGATTCGCATAGAGCACAAAGAGCTGTGACCTTGAACGCTCCTTCATTCGTAGATTACTGCTACACAATAGAAAAGACGTACAAGTGAAAATGGATTTAGTTTTACTGCAATTAACATGCAGCAGAGCTGCCAAATAATGCCCAGATAATATACGAGTTAATTCGAATGCGTTTTGTATACAAAGCAGCAATCCGTGGGCTATTAAGGAAACTTCGCGATGCCTATCCATTTTCTATACCATGCCATTGTGACTACCATATCTTAGCGTTCGCATACAGTACCTAGAGTTGTGACCTTGAACGCTCCTTCATAAGTAGATAACTCCTACACGATAGAAAAGGCTTTCAAGAGAAAACGGTCTAAGTTTTACTGCAATTAGTATGCAGCAGAGCTTTCAGAAAATGCCCAAATAATATATACGTTAATTCGAACGCGTTTTGTACGCAAAGTAGCAATCTGCGTGTTATATAAGGCATTTCGCGATGTCTATCCATGTTCTATACCATGCCAATGTAACTATCATATCTTAGGGTTCACATAGAGCAATTATAGCTGTGACCTTGAACGCTCCTTCATAAGTAGATAACTCTTACACGATAGATAGACTTTCAAGGGAAAACGGTCTAAGTTTTACTACAATTAGTATGCAGCAGAGCTTTCAAAAAGAGCCCAAATAATATATACGTTAATTCAAACTCGTTTTGTACGCAAAGTAGCAATCCGCGGGCTATATAAGGCACTTCGCGATGTCTATCCATGTTCTATACCATGCCAATGTAACTATCATATCTTACCGTTCGCATAGAGCACCTAGAGTTGTGACCTTGACCGCTCCTTCATAAGTAGATAACTACTACACAATAGAAAAGACGTACAAGTGAAAATGGATTTAGTTTTACTGCAATTACCATGCAGCAGAGCTGCCAAATAATGCCCAGATAATATACGCGTTAATTCGAATGCGTTTTGTAAACAAAGCAGCAATCCGTGGGCTATTAAGGACACTTCGCGATGCCTATCCATTTTCTGTACCATGAAATTGTAACTATCATATCTTAGCGTTCGCATACAGCACCTAGAGTTGTGACCTTGAACGCTTCTTCATAAGTAGATAACTCTTACACGATAGATAGACGTTCAAGGGAAAACGGTCTAAGTTTTACTACAATTAGTATGCAGCAGAGCTTTCAAAAAGAGCCCAAATAATATATACGTTAATTCGAACGCGTTTTGTACGCAAAGTAGCAATCCGCGTGTTATATAAGACATTTCGCGATGTCTATCCATGTTCTATACCATGCCAATGTAACTATCATATCTTAGGGTTCACATAGAGCAATTAAAGCTGTGACCTTGAACGCTCCTTCATAAGTAGATAACTCTTACACGATAGATAGACTTTCAAGGGAAAACGGTCTAAGTTTTACTACAATTAGTATGCAGCAGAGCTTTCAAAAAGAGCCCAAATAATATATACGTTAATTCGAACTCGTTTTGTACGCCAAGTAGCAATCCGCGTGTTATATAAGGCATTTCGCGATGTCTATCCATGTTCTATACCATGCCAATGTAACTATCATATCTTAGGGTTCACATAGAGCAATTAGAGCTGTAACCTTGAACACTCCTTCATAAGTAGAGAACTCCTACACGGTAGAAAAGATGTTCAAGAGAAAACGGTCTAAGTTTTACTGCAATTAGTATGCAGCAGAACTTTCAAAAAGTGCCCAAATAATATACACGTCAATTCGAACGCGTTTTGTACGCAAAGTAGCAATCCGCGGGCTATTAAGGACACTTCGCGATGCCTATCCATTTTCTATACCATGCCATTGTAACTACCATATCAGAGCGTCGCATACAGTACCTAGAGTTGTGACCTTGAACGCTCCTCCATAAGTAGATAACTCCTACACGATAGAAAAGACGTTCAAGAGAAAACGGTCGAAGTTTTACTGCAATTAGTATGCAGCAGAGCTTTCAGAAAATGCCCAAATAATATACACGTTAATTCGAACGCGTTTTGTACGCAAAGTAGCAATCCGCGGGCTATATAAGGCACTTCGCGATGTCTATCCATGTTCTATACCATGCCAATGTAACTATCCTATCTTAGCGTTCGCATAGAGCACCTAGAGTTGTGACCTTGAACGCTCCTTCATTCGTAGATTACTGCTACACGATAGAAAAGACGTACAAGTGAAAATGGATTTAGTTTTACTGCAATTAGCATGCAGCAGAGCTGCCAAATAATGCCCAGATAATATACGCGTTAATTCGAATGCGTTTTGTAAACAAAGCAGCAATCCGTGGGCTATTAAGGACACTTCGCGATGCCTATCCATTTTCTATATCATGCCATTGTAACTACCATATCTTAGCGTTCGCATACAGTACCTAGAGTTGTGACCTTGAACGCCCCTTCATAAGTAGATAACTCCTACACGATAGAAAAGACGTTCAAGAGAAAACGGTCTAAGTTTTACTGCAATTAGTATGCAGCAGAGCTTTCAGAAAATGCCCAAATAATATACACGTTAATACGAACCCGTTTTGTACGCAAAGTAGCAATCCGCGGGCAATATAAGGCACTTCGGCGATGTCTATCTATGTTCTATACCATGCCAATGTAACTATCATATCTTAGCGTTCGCATAGAGCTCCTAGAGTTGTGACCTTGAACGCTCCTTCATAAGTAGATATCTCCTACACGATATAAAAGACGTACAATAGAAAACGGACTAAGTTTAACTGCAATTAGCATGCAGCAGAGCTGCCAAATAATGCCCAGATAATATACGCGTTAATTCGAATGTGTTTTGTAAACAAAGCAGCAATCCGTGGGCTATTAAGGACACTTCGCGATGCCTATCCATTTTCTATATCATGCCATTGTAACTACCATATCTTAGCGTTCGCATACAGTACCTAGAGTTGTGACCTTGAACGCTCCTTCATAAGTAGATAACTCCTACACGATAGAAAAGACGTTCAAGAGAAAACGGTCTAAGTTTTACTGCAATGAGTATGCAGCAGAGCTTTCGAAAAGTACCCAATTAATATACACGTCAATTCGAACGCGTTTTGTACGCAAAGTATCAGTCCGCGGGCTATATAAGCCACTTCGCGATGTCTATCCATGTTCTATACCATGCCAATGTAACTATCATATCTTAGCGTTCGCATAGAGCACCTAGAGTTGTGACCTTGACCGCTCCTTCATAAGTAGATAACTACTACACAATAGAAAAGACGTACAAGTGAAAATGGATTTAGTTTTACTGCAATTATCATGCAGCAGAGCTGCCAAATGATGCCCAGATAACATACGCGTCAATTCTAATTCGTTTTGTAAACAAAGCAGCAATACGTGGGCTATTAAGGACACTTCGCGATGTCTATCCATGTTATATACCATGCCAATGTAACTATCACATCTTAGCGTTCGCATAGAGCACCTAGAGTTGTGACCTTGACCGCTCCTTCATAAGTAGATAACTACTACACAATAGAAAAGACGTACAAGTGAAAATGGATTTAGTTTTACTGCAATTACCATGCAGCAGAGCTGCCAAATAATGCCCAGATAATATACGCGTTAATTCTAATTCGTTTTGTAAACAAAGCAGCAATCCGTGGGCTATTAAGGACACTTCGCGATGTCTATCCATGTTATATACCATGCCAATGTAACTATCATATCTTAGCGTTCGCATAGAGCACCTAGAGTTGTGACCTTGAACGCTACTTCATAAGTAGATAGCTACTACACAATGGAAAAGACGTACAAGTGAAAATGAATTTAGTTTTACGGCAATTAGCATGCAGCAGAGCTGCCAAATAATGCCCAGATAATATACGCGTTAATTCTAATGCGTTTTGTAAACAAAGCAGCAATCCGTGGGCTATTAAGGACACTTTGCGATGCCTATCCATTTTCAATACCATGCCATTGTAACTACCATATCTTAGCGTTTGCATACAGCACCTAGAGTTGTGACCTTGAACGCTCCTTCATATGTAGATAACTCCTACACGATAGAAAAGACGTTGAAGAGAAAACGGTCTAAGTTTTACTGCAATTAGTATGCAGCAGAGCATTCAGTAAATGCCCAAATAATATACACGTTAATTCGAACGCGTCTTGTACGCAAAGTAGCAATCCGCGGGTAATATAAGGCACTTCACGATGTCTATCCATTTTCTATACCATGCCAATGTAACTCATCATATCTTACCGTTCGCTTAGAGCACCTAGAGTTGTGACCTTGACCGCTCCTTCATAAGTAGATAACTACTACACAATAGAAAAGACGTACAAGTGAAAATGGATTTAGTTTTACCGCAATTACCATGCAGCAGAGCTGCCAAATAATGCCCAGATAATATACACGTTAATTCGAACGCGTCTTGTACGCAAAGTAGCAATCCGCGGGTAATATAAGGCACTTCACGATGCCTATCCATGTTCTACACCATGTCAACGTTACTATCATATCTTAGAGTTCGCATAGAGCACAAAGAGCTGTGACCTTGAACGCTCCTTCATTCGTAGATTACTGCTACACGATAGAAAAGACGTACAAGTGAAAATGGATTTAGTTTTACTGCAATTAACATGCAGCAGAGCTGCCAAATAATGCCCAGATAATATACGCGTTAATTCGAATGCGTTTTGTAAACAAAGCAGCAATCCGTGGGCTATTAAGGACACTTCGCGATGCCTATCCATTTTCTATACCATGCCATTGTAACTACCATATCTTAGCGTTCGCATACAGTACCTAGAGTTGTGACCTTGAACGCTCCTTCATAAGTAGATAACTCCTACACGATAGAAAGACGTTCAAGGGAAAGCGGTCTAAGTTTTACTACAATTAGTATGCAGCAGAGCTTTCAAAAAGAGCCCAAATAATATATACGTTAATTCTAAAACGGTCTAAGTTTTACTGCAATTAGTATGCAGCAGAGCTTTCAGAAAATGCCCAAATAATAAACACGTTTTGTACGCAAAGTAGCAATCCGCGGGCAATATAAGGCACTTCGCGATGTCTATCCATATTCTATACCGTGCCAATGTAACTACCATAACTTAGCGTTCGCATACAGCACCTAGAGTTGTGACCTTGAACGCTCCTTCATAAGTAGATAACTCCTACACGATAGAAAGACGTTCAAGGGAAAGCGGTCTAAGTTTTACTACACTTAGTATGCAGCAGAGCTGCCTAATAATGCCCAGATGATATACACGAAAATTCGATTACGTTTTGTAAACAAAGCAGCAATCCGTGGACTATTGAGGACACTTCGTGAAGCCTTTCCATGTTCTACACCATGTCAATGTTACTATCATATCTTAGAGTTCGCATAGAGCAAAAAAAGCTGTGACCTTGGACGCTCCTTCATTCGTAGATTACTGCTACACGATAGAAAAGACGTACAAGTGAAAATGGACTTAGTTTTACTGCAATTAGCATGCAGCAGAGCTGCCAAATAATGCCCAGATTATATACGCGTTAATTCGATTGCGTTTTGTAAACAAAACAGCAATCCGTGGGCTATTAAGGACACTTCGCGATGCCTATCCATTTTCTATACCATGTCATTGTAACTACCATATCTAAGCGTTCGAATACAGCACCTAGAGTTGTGACCTTGAACACTCCTTCATAAGTAGATAACTCCTTAACAATAGAAAAGACGTTCAAGTGAAAACGGTCTAAGTTTTACTGCAATTAATATTCAGCAGAGCTTTCAAAAAGTGCCCAAATAATACACGTTAATTCGAACGCGTTTTGTACGCAAAGTAGCAATCCGCGGGCTATATAAGGCACTTCGCGATGTCCGTCAATGTTCTATACCATGTCAATGTTACTATCATACCTTAGGGTTCGCATAGAGCAATTAGAGCTGTGACCTTGAACGCTCCTTCATAAGTAGATAACTCCTACACGATAGAAAAGACGTTCAAGAGAAAACGGTCTAAGTTTTACTGCAATTAGTATGCAGCAGAGCTTTCAGAAAATGCCCAAATAATATACACGTTAATTCGAACCCGTTTTGTACGCAAAGTAGCAATCCGCGGGCAATATAAGGCACTTAGCGATGTCTATCTATGTTCTATACCATGCCAATGTAACTATCATATCTTAGCGTTCGCATACAGCACCTAGAGTTGTGACCTTGAATGCTCCTTCATAAGTAGATAACTCTTACACGATAGATAGACGTTCAAGGAAAAACGGTCTAAGTTTTACTACAATTAGTGTGCAGCAGAGCTTTCAAAAAGAGCCCAAATAATATATACGTTAATTCGAACGCGTCTTGTACGCAAAGTAGCAATCCGCGTGTTATATAAGGCATTTCGCGATGTCTATCCATGTTCTATACCATGCCAATGTAACTATCATATCTTAGCGTTCGCATACAACACCTAGAGTTGTGACCTTGAACGCTCCTTCATAAGTAGATAACTCCTACACGATAGAAAAAGCGTTCGAGAGATAACGGTCTAAGTTTTACTGCAATTAGTATGCAGCAGAGCTTTCAAAAAGTACCCAATTAATATACACGTCAATTCGAAAGCGTTTTGTACGCAAAGTAGCAATCCGCGGGCTATATAAGGCACTTCGCGATGTCTATCCATGTTCTATACCATGCCAATGTAACTATCATATCTTAGGGTTCGCATAGAGCAATTAGAGCTGTGACCTTACACGCTCCTTCATAAGTAGATAACTCCCACACGGTAGATAAGACGTTCAAGAGAAAACGGTCTAAGTTTTACTGCAATTAGTATGCAGCAGAGCTTTCAAAAAGTGTCCAAATAATATACACGTTAATTGGATCCCGTTTTGCTATTGCTCGCATTTAGCGATGTCTATCTATGTTCTATACCATGCCAATGTAACTATCATATCTTAGCGTTCGCATACAGCACCTAGAGTTGTGACCTTGAATGCTCCTTCATAAGTAGATAACTACTACACAATAGAAAAGACGTACAAGTGAAAATGGATTTAGTTTTACTGCAATTGGCATGCAGCAGAGCTGCCAAATAATGCCAAGATAATATACGCGTTAATTCGAATGCGCTTTGTAAACAAAGCAGCAATCCGTGGGCTATTAAGGACACTTCGCGATGCCTATCCATTTTCTATACCATGCCATTGTAACTACCATATCTTAGCGTTCGCATACAGTACCTAGAGTTGTGACCTTGAACGCTTCTTCATAAGTAGATAACTCCTACACGATAGAAAAAGCGTTCGAGAGAAAACGGTCTAAGTTTTACTGCAATTAGTATGCAGCAGAGCTTTCAAAAAGTACCCAATTAATATACACGTCAATTCGAACGCGTTTTATATGCAAAGTATCAATCCGCGGGCTATATAAGGCACTTCGCGATGTCTATCCATGTTCTATACCATGCCAATGTAACTATCATATCTTAGCGTTCGCATAGAGCACCTAGAGTTGTGACCTTGACCGCTCCTTCATAAGTAGATAACTACTACACAATAGAAAAGACGTACAAGTGAAAATGGATTTAGTTTTACTGCAATTACCATGCAGCAGAGCTGCCAAATAATGCCCAGATAATATACGCGTTAATTCTAATCCGTTTTGTAAACAAAGCAGCAATCCGTGGGCTATTAAGGACACTTCGCGATGTCTATCCATGTTCTATACCATGCCAATGTAACTACCATATCTTAGCGTTCGCATACAGCACCTAGAGTTGTGACCTTGAAAGTTCCTTCATAAGTAGATAACACGATAGAAAGTGGTTCAAGAGAAAACGGTCTAAGTTTTACTGCAATTAGTATGCAGCAGTGCTTTCAGAAATTGCCCAAATAATATTCACGTTTTGTACGGAAAGTAGCAATCCGCGAGCAATATAAGGCACTTCGCGATATCTATCCATATTCTATAACCATGCCAATGTAACTACCATATCTTAGCGTTCGCATACAGCACCTAGAGTTGTGACCTTGAACGCTCGTTCATAAGTAGATAACTCCTACACAATAGAAAGACGTTCAATGGAAAACGGTCTAAGTTTTACTACAATTAGTATGCAGCAGAGCTTTCAAAAAGCGCCCAAATAATATATACGTTAATTCGAACGCGCTTTGTACGCAAAGTAGCAATCTGCGGGCTATATAAGGCACTTCGCGATGTATATCCATGTTCTATACAAAGCCAATGTAACTATCATGTCTTAGCGTTCGCATAGAGCACCTAGAGTTGTGACCTTGAACGCTCCTTCATAAGTAGATAACTACTACACAATAGAAAAGACGTACAAGTGAAAATGGATTTAGTTTTACTGCAATTAGCATGCAGCAGAGCTGCCTAATAATGACCAGATAATATACGCGTTAATTCGAATGCGTTTTGTAAACAAAGCAGCAATCCGTGGGCTATTAAGGACACTTCGCGATGCCTATCCATTTTCTATACCATGCCATTGTAACTACCATATCTTAGCGTTCGCCTACAGCACCTAGAGTTGTGACCTTGAACGCTCCTTCATAAGTAGATAACTCCTACACGATAGAAAAGACGTTCAAGAGAAAGCGGTCTAAGTTTTACTGCAATTAGTATGCAGCAGAGCTTTCAAAAAGTACCCAATTAATATACTCGTCAATTCGAACGCGTTTTGTACGCAAAGTAGCAATCCGCGGGCTATATAAGGCACTTCGCGATGTCTATCCATGTTCTATACCATGCCAATGTAACTATCATATCTTAGCGTTCGCATAGAGCACCTAGAGTTGTGATCTTGACCGCTCCTTCATAAGTAGATAACTACTACACAATAGAAAAGACGTACAAGTGAAAATGGATTTAGTTTTACTGCATTTACCATGCAGCAGAGCTGCCAAATAATGCCCAGATAATATACGCGTTAATTCTAATGCGTTTTGTAAACAAAGCAGCAATCCGTGGGCTATTAAGGACACTTCGCGATGCCTATCCATTTTCAATACCATGCCATTGTAACTACCATATCTTAGCGTTCGCATACAGTACCTAGAGTTGTGACCTTGAATGCTCCTTCATAAGTAGATAACTCCTACACGATAGAAAGACGTTCAAGGGAAAACGGTCTAAGTTTTACTGCAATTAGTATGCAGCAGAGCTTTCAAAAAGTGCCCAAATAATATACCCGTCAATTCGAACGCGTTTTGTACGCAAAGTTGCAATCCGCGGGCTATATAAGGCACTTCGCGATGTCTATCCATGTTCTATACCATGCCAATGTAACTATCATATCTTTGCGTTCGCATAGAGCACCTATAGTTGTGACCTTGAACGCTCCTTCATAAGTAGATAACTACTACACGATAGAAAAGACGTACAAGTGAAAATGGACTAAGTTTTACTGCAATTAGCATGCAGTAGAGCTGCCAAATAGCGCCCAGGCAATATACACGTTAATTCGATCGCGTTTTGTACATAAAGTTGCAATCCGTGGACTATATAGGGCACTTCGCGATGCCTATCGATGTTCTATACCATGCCAATGTATCTATCATATCTTTGCGTTCGCATACAGTAACTTAAGTTGTGACCTTGAGCACTCCTTCATACGTAGATATCTCCCAAATTATAGAAAAGACGTTCAAGAGAAAACGATCTAAGTTTTACTGCAATTAGTATGCAGCAGGGCTTTCAGAAAATGCCCAAATAATATACACCTTAATTCGAACCCGTTTTGTACGCAAAGTAGCAATCCGCGGGCAATATAAGGCACTTCGCGATGTCTATCCATGTTCTATACCATGCCAATGTAACTATCATATCCTAGCGTTCGCATAGAGCACCTAGAGTTGTGACCTCGAACGCTCCTTCATAAGTAGATATCTCCAACACGATATAAAAGACGTACAATAGAAAAAGGAATAAGTTTTACTGCAATTAGCATGCAGCAGAGCTGCCTAATAATGCCCAGATGATATACACGAAAATTCGAATGCGTTTTGTAAACAAAACAGCAATCCGTGGGATATTGAGGACACTTCGCGATGTCTATCCATGTACTATACCATGCCAATGTAACTATCATGTCTTAGGGTTCGCATAGAGCAATTAGAGCTGTGACCTTGAACGCTCCTTCATAAGTAGATAACTCCTACACGATCGAAAAGATGTTCAAGAGAAAACAGTCTAAGTTTTACTGCAATTAGTATGCAGCAGAACTTTCAAAAAGTGCCCAAATAATATACACGTCAATTCGAACGGGTTTTGTACGCAAAGTAGCAATCCGCGGGCTATATAAGGCACTTCGCGATGTCTATCCATGTTCTATACCATGCCAATGTAACTATCATATCTTAGCGTTCGCATAGAGCACCTAGAGTTGTGACCTTGACGCTCCTTCATAGTTCGAATGCGTTTTGTAAACAAAGCAGCAATCCGTGTGCTATTAAGGAAACTTCGCGATGCCTATCCATTTTCTATGCCATGCCATTGTAACTACCATACCTTAGCGTTTGCATACAGCACATAGAGTTGTGACCTTGAACGCTCCTTCATATGTAGATAACTCCTACGCGATAGAAAAGACGTTCAAGAGAAAATGGTCTAAGTTTTACTGCAATTAGTATACAGCAGAGCTTTCAGAAAATGCCCAAATAATATACACGTTAATTCAAACGCGTTTTGTACGCAAAGTAGCAATCCGCGGGCTATATAAGGCACTTCGCGATGTCCATCCAAGTTCTATGCCATGCCAATGTAACTATCATATCTTAGCGTTCGCATAGAGCTCCTAGAGTTGTGACCTTGAAAGCTTGTTCATAAGTAGATAACTCCTACACGATAGAAAGACGTTCAAGAGAAAACAGTCTATGTTTTACAGCAATTAGTATGCAGCAGAGCTTTCAAAAAGTGCCCAAATAATATATTCGTCAATTTGAACGTGTTTTGTACGCAAAGTAGCAATCCGCGGGCTATATAAGGCACTTGCACGATGTCTATCCATATTCAATACCATGCCAATGTAACTACCATATCTTAGCGTTCGCATACAGCAACTAGAGTTGTGACCTTGAACGCTCCTTCATAAGTAGATAACTCCTACACGATAGAAAAGACATTGAAGAGAAAACGGTCTAAGTTTTACTGAAATTAGTATGCAGCAGAGCTTTCAAAAAGTGACCAAATAATATACACGTCAATTCGAACGCGTTTTGTACGAAAAGTAGCGATCCGCGGGCTATATAAGGCACTTCGCGATGTCTATCCATGTTCTATACCATGCCAATGTAACTATCATGTCTTAGCGTTCGCATAGAGCACCTAGAGTTGTGACCTTGAACGCTCCTTCATTCGTATATTACTGCTACACGATAGAAAAGACTTACAAGTGAAAATGGATTTAGTTTTACTGTAATTAGCATGCAGCAGAGCTGCCAAATAATGCCCAGATGATATACACGAAAATTCGAATGCGTTTTGTAATCAAAGCAGCAATCCGTGGGCTATTGAGGACACTTCGCGATGCCTATTCTTTTTCCATATCTTGTCAATGTAACTGTCAAACCTTTGGGTTCGCATAGAGCACTTAGAGCTGTGACCTTGAATGCTCCATCATTCGTAGATTACTGCTACACGATAGCAAAGACGTACAAGTGAAAATAGATTTAGTTTTACTGCAATTAGTATGCAGCATAGCTGCCAAATAATGCCCAGATAATATACGCGTTAATTCGAATGCGTTTTGTAAACAAAGCAGCAATCCGTGGGCTATTAAGGACACTTTGCGATGCCTATCCATTTTCTATGCCATGCCATTGTAACTACCATATCTTAGCGTTTGCATACAGCACCTAGAGTTGTGACCTTGAACGCTCCTTCATATGTAGATAACTCCTACGCGATAGAAAACATGTTGAAGAGAAAACGGTCTATGTTTTACTGCAATTAGTATGCAGCAGAGCTTTCAGAAAATGCCCAAATAATATACACGTTAATTCAAACGCGTTTTGTACGCAAAGTAGCAATCCGCGGGCAATATAAGGCACTTCGCGATGTCTATCCATGTTCTATACCATGCCAATGTAACTATCATATCTTAGCGTTCTCATACAGCACCTAGAGTTGTGACCTTGAACGCTCCTTCATAAGTAGATAACTCCTACACGATAGAAAAGATGTTCAAGAGAAAACGGTCTAAGTTTTACTGCAATTAGTATGCAGCAGAACTTTCAAAAAGTGCCCAAATAATATACACGTCAATTCGAACGCGTTTTGTACGCAAAGTAGCAATCCGCGGGCTATATAAGGCACTTCGCGATGTCTATCCATGTTCTATACCATGCCAATGTAACTATCATATCTTAGCGTTCGCATAGAGCACCTAGAGTTGTGACCTTGACGCTCCTTCATAGTTCGAATGCGTTTTGTAAACAAAGCAGCAATCCGTGGGCTATTAAGGACACTTCGCGATGCCTACCCATTTTCTATGCCATGCCATTGTAACTACCATATCTTAGCGTTTGCATACAGCACATAGAGTTGTGACCTTCAACGCTCCTTCATATGTAGATAACTCCTACACGATAGAAAAGACGTTCAAGAGAAAACGGTCTAAGTTTTACTGCAATTAGTATGCAGCAGAGCTTTCAGAAAATGCCCAAATAATATACACGTTAATTCAAACGCGTTTTGTACGCAAAGTAGCAATCCGCGGGCTACATAAGGCACTTCGCGATGTCCATCCATGTTCTATACCATGCCAATGTAACTATCATATCTTAGCGTTCGCATCGAGCTCCTAGAGTTGTGACTTTGAACGCTCCTTCATAAGTAGATATCTCCTACACGATATAAAAGACGTACAATAGAAAACGGACCAAGTTTTACTGCAATTAGGATGCAGCAGTGCTTTCAGAAATTGCCCAAATAATATACACGTTTTGTACGCAAAGTAGCAATCCGCGGGCAATATAAGGCACTTCGCGATATCTATCCATATTCTATAACCATGCCAATGTAACTACCATATCTTAGCGTTCGCATACAGCACCTAGAGTTGTGACCTTGAACGCTCCTTCATAAGTAGATAACTCCTACACGATAGAAAAAGCGTTCGAGAGAAAACGGTCTAAGTTTTACTGCAATTAGTATGCAGCAGAGCTTTCAAAAAGTATGGTGGGCTATTAAGGACACTTCGCGATGCCTATCCATTTTCAATACCATGCCATTGTAACTACCATATCTTAGCGTTCGCATACAGTACCTAGAGTTGTGACCTTGAATGCTCCTTCATAAGTAGATAACTCCTACACGATAGAAAGACGTTCAAGGGAAAACGGTCTAAGTTTTACTGCAATTAGTATGCAGCAGAGCTTTCAAAAAGTGCCCAAATAATATACCCGTCAATTCGAACGCGTTTTGTACGCAAAGTTGCAATCCGCGGGCTATATAAGGCACTTCGCGATGTCTATCCATGTTCTATACCATGCCAATGTAACTATCATATCTTTGCGTTCGCATAGAGCACCTATAGTTGTGACCTTGAACGCTCCTTCATAAGTAGATAACTACTACACGATAGAAAAGACGTACAAGTGAAAATGGACTAAGTTTTACTGCAATTAGCATGCAGTAGAGCTGCCAAATAGCGCCCAGGCAATATACACGTTAATTCGATCGCGTTTTGTACATAAAGTTGCAATCCGTGGACTATATAGGGCACTTCGCGATGCCTATCGATGTTCTATACCATGCCAATGTATCTATCATATCTTTGCGTTCGCATACAGTAACTTAAGTTGTGACCTTGAGCACTCCTTCATACGTAGATATCTCCCAAATTATAGAAAAGACGTTCAAGAGAAAACGATCTAAGTTTTACTGCAATTAGTATGCAGCAGGGCTTTCAGAAAATGCCCAAATAATATACACCTTAATTCGAACCCGTTTTGTACGCAAAGTAGCAATCCGCGGGCAATATAAGGCACTTCGCGATGTCTATCCATGTTCTATACCATGCCAATGTAACTATCATATCCTAGCGTTCGCATAGAGCACCTAGAGTTGTGACCTCGAACGCTCCTTCATAAGTAGATATCTCCTACACGATATAAAAGACGTACAATAGAAAAAGGAATAAGTTTTACTGCAATTAGCATGCAGCAGAGCTGCCTAATAATGCCCAGATGATATACACGAAAATTCGAATGCGTTTTGTAAACAAAGCAGCAATCCGTGGGATATTGAGGACACTTCGCGATGTCTATCCATGTACTATACCATGCCAATGTAACTATCATGTCTTAGGGTTCGCATAGAGCAATTAGAGCTGTGACCTTGAACGCTCCTTCATAAGTAGATAACTCCTACACGATCGAAAAGATGTTCAAGAGAAAACAGTCTAAGTTTTACTGCAATTAGTATGCAGCAGAACTTTCAAAAAGTGCCCAAATAATATACACGTCAATTCGAACGCGTTTTGTACGCAAAGTAGCAATCCGCGGGCTATATAAGGCACTTCGCGATGTCTATCCATGTTCTATACCATGCCAATGTAACTATCATATCTTAGCGTTCGCATAGAGCACCTAGAGTTGTGACCTTGACGCTCCTTCATAGTTCGAATGCGTTTTGTGAACAAAGCAGCAATCCGTGTGCTATTAAGGAAACTTCGCGATGCCTATCCATTTTCTATGCCATGCCATTGTAACTACCATATCTTAGCGTTTGCATACAGCACATAGAGTTGTGACCTTGAACGCTCCTTCATATGTAGATAACTCCTACGCGATAGAAAAGACGTTCAAGAGAAAATGGTCTAAGTTTTACTGCAATTAGTATACAGCAGAGCTTTCAGAAAATGCCCAAATAATATACACGTTAATTCAAACGCGTTTTGTACGCAAAGTAGCAATCCGCGGGCTATATAAGGCACTTCGCGATGTCCATCCATGTTCTATGCCATGCCAATGTAACTATCATATCTTAGCGTTCGCATAGAGCTCCTAGAGTTGTGACCTTGAAAGCTTGTTCATAAGTAGATAACTCCTACACGATAGAAAGACGTTCAAGAGAAAACAGTCTATGTTTTACAGCAATTAGTATGCAGCAGAGCTTTCAAAAAGTGCCCAAATAATATATTCGTCAATTTGAACGTGTTTTGTACGCAAAGTAGCAATCCGCGGGCTATATAAGGCACTTGCACGATGTCTATCCATATTCAATACCATGCCAATGTAACTACCATATCTTAGCGTTCGCATACAGCACCTAGAGTTGTGACCTTGAACGCTCCTTCATAAGTAGATAACTCCTACACGATAGAAAAGACATTGAAGAGAAAACGGTCTAAGTTTTACTGAAATTAGTATGCAGCAGAGCTTTCAAAAAGTGACCAAATAATATACACGTCAATTCGAACGCGTTTTGTACGAAAAGTAGCGATCCGCGGGCTATATAAGGCACTTCGCGATGTCTATCCATGTTCTATACCATGCCAATGTAACTATCATGTCTTAGCGTTCGCATAGAGCACCTAGAGTTGTGACCTTGAACGCTCCTTCATTCGTATATTACTGCTACACGATAGAAAAGACTTACAAGTGAAAATGGATTTAGTTTTACTGTAATTAGCATGCAGCAGAGCTGCCAAATAATGCCCAGATGATATACACGAAAATTCGAATGCGTTTTGTAATCAAAGCAGCAATCCGTGGGCTATTGAGGACACTTCGCGATGCCTATTCTTTTTCCATATCTTGTCAATGTAACTGTCAAACCTTTGGGTTCGCATAGAGCACTTAGAGCTGTGACCTTGAATGCTCCATCATTCGTAGATTACTGCTACACGATAGCAAAGACGTACAAGTGAAAATAGATTTAGTTTTACTGCAATTAGTATGCAGCATAGCTGCCAAATAATGCCCAGATAATATACGCGTTAATTCGAATGCGTTTTGTAAACAAAGCAGCAATCCGTGGGCTATTAGGACACTTTGCGATGCCTATCCATTTTCTATGCCATGCCATTGTAACTACCATATCTTAGCGTTTGCATACAGCACCTAGAGTTGTGACCTTGAACGCTCCTTCATATGTAGATAACTCCTACGCGATAGAAAACATGTTGAAGAGAAAACGGTCTATGTTTTACTGCAATTAATATGCAGCAGAGCTTTCAGAAAATGCCCAAATAATATACACGTTAATTCAAACGCGTTTTGTACGCAAAGTAGCAATCCGCGGGCAATATAAGGCACTTCGCGATGTCTATCCATGTTCTATACCATGCCAATGTAACTATCATATCTTAGCGTTCTCATACAGCACCTAGAGTTGTGACCTTGAACGCTCCTTCATAAGTAGATAACTCCTACACGATAGAAAAGATGTTCAAGAGAAAACGGTCTAAGTTTTACTGCAATTAGTATGCAGCAGAACTTTCAAAAAGTGCCCAAATAATATACACGTCAATTCGAACGCGTTTTGTACGCAAAGTAGCAATCCGCGGGCTATATAAGGCACTTCGCGATGTCTATCCATGTTCTATACCATGCCAATGTAACTATCATATCTTAGCGTTCGCATAGAGCACCTAGAGTTGTGACCTTGACGCTCCTTCATAGTTCGAATGCGTTTTGTAAACAAAGCAGCAATCCGTGGGCTATTAAGGACACTTCGCGATGCCTACCCATTTTCTATGCCATGCCATTGTAACTACCATATCTTAGCGTTTGCATACAGCACATAGAGTTGTGACCTTCAACGCTCCTTCATATGTAGATAACTCCTACACGATAGAAAAGACGTTCAAGAGAAAACGGTCTAAGTTTTACTGCAATTAGTATGCAGCAGAGCTTTCAGAAAATGCCCAAATAATATACACGTTAATTCAAACGCGTTTTGTACGCAAAGTAGCAATCCGCGGGCTACATAAGGCACTTCGCGATGTCCATCCATGTTCTATACCATGCCAATGTAACTATCATATCTTAGCGTTCGCATCGAGCTCCTAGAGTTGTGACTTTGAACGCTCCTTCATAAGTAGATATCTCCTACACGATATAAAAGACGTACAATAGAAAACGGACCAAGTTTTACTGCAATTAGGATGCAGCAGTGCTTTCAGAAATTGCCCAAATAATATACACGTTTTGTACGCAAAGTAGCAATCCGCGGGCAATATAAGGCACTTCGCGATATCTATCCATATTCTATAACCATGCCAATGTAACTACCATATCTTAGCGTTCGCATACAGCACCTAGAGTTGTGACCTTGAACGCTCCTTCATAAGTAGATAACTCCTACACGATAGAAAAAGCGTTCGAGAGAAAACGGTCTAAGTTTTACTGCAATTAGTATGCAGCAGAGCTTTCAAAAAGTACCCAATTAATATACACGTCAATTCGAACGCGTTTTATACGCAAAGTATCAATCCGCGGGCTATATAAGGCACTTCGCGATGTCTATCCATGTTCTATACCATGCCAATGTAACTATCATATCTTAGCGTTCGCATAGAGCACCTAGAGTTGTGACCTTGACCGCTCCTTCATAAGTAGATAACTACTACACAATAGAAAAGACGTACAAGTGAAAATGGATTTAGTTTTACTGCAATTACCATGCAGCAGAGCTGCCAAATAATGCTCAGATAATATACGCGTTAATTCTAATCCGTTTTGTAAACAAAGCAGCAATCCGTGGGCTATTAAGGACACTTCGCGATGTCTATCCATGTTCTATACCATGCCAATGTAACTATCATATCTTAGCGTTCGCATAGAGCACCTAGAGTTGTGACCTTGAACGCTCCTTCATTCGTAGATTACTGCTACACGATAGAAAAGACGTACAAGTGAAAATGGATTTAGTTTTACTGCAATTAGCATGCAGCAGAGCTGCCAAATAATGCCCAGATAATATACGCGTTAATTCGAATGCGTTTTGTAAACAAAGCAGCAATCCGTGGGCTATTAAGGACACTTCGCGATGCCTATCCATTTTCTATATCATGCCATTGTAACTACCATATCTTAGCGTTCGCATACAGTACCTAGAGTTGTGACCTTGAACGCTCCTTCATAAGTAGATAACTCCTACACGATAGAAAAGACGTTCAAGAGAAAACGGTCTAAGTTTTACTGCAATTAGTATGCAGCAGAGCTTTCAGAAAATGCCCAAATAATATACACGTTAATACGAACCCGTTTTGTACGCAAAGTAGCAATCCGCGGGCAATATAAGGCACTTCGGCGATGTCTATCTATGTTCTATACCATGCCAATGTAACTATCATATCTTAGCGTTCGCATAGAGCTCCTAGAGTTGTGACCTTGAACGCTCCTTCATAAGTAGATATCTCCTACACGATATAAAAGACGTACAATAGAAAACGGACTAAGTTTAACTGCAATTAGCATGCAGCAGAGCTGCCAAATAATGCCCAGATAATATACGCGTTAATTCGAATGTGTTTTGTAAACAAAGCAGCAATCCGTGGGCTATTAAGGACACTTCGCGATGCCTATCCATTTTCTATATCATGCCATTGTAACTACCATATCTTAGCGTTCGCATACAGTACCTAGAGTTGTGACCTTGAACGCTCCTTCATAAGTAGATAACTCCTACACGATAGAAAAGACGTTCAAGAGAAAACGGTCTAAGTTTTACTGCAATGAGTATGCAGCAGAGCTTTCGAAAAGTACCCAATTAATATACACGTCAATTCGAACGCGTTTTGTACGCAAAGTATCAGTCCGCGGGCTATATAAGCCACTTCGCGATGTCTATCCATGTTCTATACCATGCCAATGTAACTATCATATCTTAGCGTTCGCATAGAGCACCTAGAGTTGTGACCTTGACCGCTCCTTCATAAGTAGATAACTACTACACAATAGAAAAGACGTACAAGTGAAAATGGATTTAGTTTTACTGCAATTATCATGCAGCAGAGCTGCCAAATGATGCCCAGATAACATACGCGTCAATTCTAATTCGTTTTGTAAACAAAGCAGCAATACGTGGGCTATTAAGGACACTTCGCGATGTCTATCCATGTTATATACCATGCCAATGTAACTATCACATCTTAGCGTTCGCATAGAGCACCTAGAGTTGTGACCTTGACCGCTCCTTCATAAGTAGATAACTACTACACAATAGAAAAGACGTACAAGTGAAAATGGATTTAGTTTTACTGCAATTACCATGCAGCAGAGCTGCCAAATAATGCCCAGATAATATACGCGTTAATTCTAATTCGTTTTGTAAACAAAGCAGCAATCCGTGGGCTATTAAGGACACTTCGCGATGTCTATCCATGTTATATACCATGCCAATGTAACTATCATATCTTAGCGTTCGCATAGAGCACCTAGAGTTGTGACCTTGAACGCTACTTCATAAGTAGATAGCTACTACACAATGGAAAAGACGTACAAGTGAAAATGGATTTAGTTTTACGGCAATTAGCATGCAGCAGAGCTGCCAAATAATGCCCAGATAATATACGCGTTAATTCTATTGCGTTTTGTAAACAAAGCAGCAATCCGTGGGCTATTAAGGACACTTTGCGATGCCTATCCATTTTCAATACCATGCCATTGTAACTACCATATCTTAGCGTTTGCATACAGCACCTAGAGTTGTGACCTTGAACGCTCCTTCATATGTAGATAACTCCTACACGATAGAAAAGACGTTGAAGAGAAAACGGTCTAAGTTTTACTGCAATTAGTATGCAGCAGAGCATTCAGTAAATGCCCAAATAATATACACGTTAATTCGAACGCGTCTTGTACGCAAAGTAGCAATCCGCGGGTAATATAAGGCACTTCACGATGTCTATCCATGTTCTATACCATGCCAATGTAACTATCATATCTTAGCGTTCGCATAGAGCACCTAGAGTTGTGACCTTGACCGCTCCTTCATAAGTAGATAACTACTACACAATAGAAAAGACGTACAAGTGAAAATGGATTTAGTTTTACTGCAATTACCATGCAGCAGAGCTGCCAAATAATGCTCAGATAATATACGCGTTAATTCTAATCCGTTTTGTAAACAAAGCAGCAATCCGTGGGCTATTAAGGACACTTCGCGATGTCTATCCATGTTCTATACCATGCCAATGTAACTATCATATCTTAGCGTTCGCATAGAGCACCTAGAGTTGTGACCTTGAACGCTCCTTCATTCGTAGATTACTGCTACACGATAGAAAAGACGTACAAGTGAAAATGGATTTAGTTTTACTGCAATTAGCATGCAGCAGAGCTGCCAAATAATGCCCAGATAATATACGCGTTAATTCGAATGCGTTTTGTAAACAAAGCAGCAATCCGTGGGCTATTAAGGACACTTCGCGATGCCTATCCATTTTCTATATCATGCCATTGTAACTACCATATCTTAGCGTTCGCATACAGTACCTAGAGTTGTGACCTTGAACGCTCCTTCATAAGTAGATAACTCCTACACGATAGAAAAGACGTTCAAGAGAAAACGGTCTAAGTTTTACTGCAATTAGTATGCAGCAGAGCTTTCAGAAAATGCCCAAATAATATACACGTTAATACGAACCCGTTTTGTACGCAAAGTAGCAATCCGCGGGCAATATAAGGCACTTCGGCGATGTCTATCTATGTTCTATACCATGCCAATGTAACTATCATATCTTAGCGTTCGCATAGAGCTCCTAGAGTTGTGACCTTGAACGCTCCTTCATAAGTAGATATCTCCTACACGATATAAAAGACGTACAATAGAAAACGGACTAAGTTTAACTGCAATTAGCATGCAGCAGAGCTGCCAAATAATGCCCAGATAATATACGCGTTAATTCGAATGTGTTTTGTAAACAAAGCAGCAATCCGTGGGCTATTAAGGACACTTCGCGATGCCTATCCATTTTCTATATCATGCCATTGTAACTACCATATCTTAGCGTTCGCATACAGTACCTAGAGTTGTGACCTTGAACGCTCCTTCATAAGTAGATAACTCCTACACGATAGAAAAGACGTTCAAGAGAAAACGGTCTAAGTTTTACTGCAATGAGTATGCAGCAGAGCTTTCGAAAAGTACCCAATTAATATACACGTCAATTCGAACGCGTTTTGTACGCAAAGTATCAGTCCGCGGGCTATATAAGCCACTTCGCGATGTCTATCCATGTTCTATACCATGCCAATGTAACTATCATATCTTAGCGTTCGCATAGAGCACCTAGAGTTGTGACCTTGACCGCTCCTTCATAAGTAGATAACTACTACACAATAGAAAAGACGTACAAGTGAAAATGGATTTAGTTTTACTGCAATTATCATGCAGCAGAGCTGCCAAATGATGCCCAGATAACATACGCGTCAATTCTAATTCGTTTTGTAAACAAAGCAGCAATACGTGGGCTATTAAGGACACTTCGCGATGTCTATCCATGTTATATACCATGCCAATGTAACTATCACATCTTAGCGTTCGCATAGAGCACCTAGAGTTGTGACCTTGACCGCTCCTTCATAAGTAGATAACTACTACACAATAGAAAAGACGTACAAGTGAAAATGGATTTAGTTTTACTGCAATTACCATGCAGCAGAGCTGCCAAATAATGCCCACATAATATACGCGTTAATTCTAATTCGTTTTGTAAACAAAGCAGCAATCCGTGGGCTATTAAGGACACTTCGCGATGTCTATCCATGTTATATACCATGCCAATGTAACTATCATATCTTAGCGTTCGCATAGAGCACCTAGAGTTGTGACCTTGAACGCTACTTCATAAGTAGATAGCTACTACACAATGGAAAAGACGTACAAGTGAAAATGGATTTAGTTTTACGGCAATTAGCATGCAGCAGAGCTGCCAAATAATGCCCAGATAATATACGCGTTAATTCTATTGCGTTTTGTAAACAAAGCAGCAATCCGTGGGCTATTAAGGACACTTTGCGATGCCTATCCATTTTCAATACCATGCCATTGTAACTACCATATCTTAGCGTTTGCATACAGCACCTAGAGTTGTGACCTTGAACGCTCCTTCATATGTAGATAACTCCTACACGATAGAAAAGACGTTGAAGAGAAAACGGTCTAAGTTTTACTGCAATTAGTATGCAGCAGAGCATTCAGTAAATGCCCAAATAATATACACGTTAATTCGAACGCGTCTTGTACGCAAAGTAGCAATCCGCGGGTAATATAAGGCACTTCACGATGTCTATCCATTTTCTATACCATGCCAATGTAACTCATCATATCTTACTGTTCGCTTAGAGCACCTAGAGTTGTGACCTTGACCGCTCCTTCATAAGTAGATAACTACTACACAATAGAAAAGACGTACAAGTGAAAATGGATTTAGTTTTACCGCAATTACCATGCAGCAGAGCTGCCAAATAATGCCCAGATAATATACACGTTAATTCGAACGCGTCTTGTACGCAAAGTAGCAATCCGCGGGTAATATAAGGCACTTCACGATGCCTATCCATGTTCTACACCATGTCAACGTTACTATCATATCTTAGAGTTCGCATAGAGCACAAAGAGCTGTGACCTTGAACGCTCCTTCATTCGTAGATTACTGCTACACGATAGAAAAGACGTACAAGTGAAAATGGATTTAGTTTTACTGCAATTAACATGCAGCAGAGCTGCCAAATAATGCCCAGATAATATACGCGTTAATTCGAATGCGTTTTGTAAACAAAGCAGCAATCCGTGGGCTATTAAGGACACTTCGCGATGCCTATCCATTTTCTATACCATGCCATTGTAACTACCATATCTTAGCGTTCGCATACAGTACCTAGAGTTGTGACCTTGAACGCTCCTTCATAAGTAGATAACTCCTACACGATAGAAAGACGTTCAAGGGAAAGCGGTCTAAGTTTTACTACAATTAGTATGCAGCAGAGCTTTCAAAAAGAGCCCAAATAATATATACGTTAATTCTAAAACGGTCTAAGTTTTACTGCAATTAGTATGCAGCAGAGCTTTCAGAAAATGCCCAAATAATATACACGTTTTGTACGCAAAGTAGCAATCCGCGGGCAATATAAGGCACTTCGCGATGTCTATCCATATTCTATACCATGCCAATGTAACTACCATAACTTAGCGTTCGCATACAGCACCTAGAGTTGTGACCTTGAACGCTCCTTCATAAGTAGATAACTCCTACACGATAGAAAGACGTTCAAGGGAAAGCGGTCTAAGTTTTACTACACTTAGTATGCAGCAGAGCTGCCTAATAATGCCCAGATGATATACACGAAAATTCGATTACGTTTTGTAAACAAAGCAGCAATCCGTGGACTATTGAGGACACTTCGTGATGCCTTTCCATGTTCTACACCATGTCAATGTTACTATCATATCTTAGAGTTCGCATAGAGCAAAAAAAGCTGTGACCTTGGACGCTCCTTCATTCGTAGATTACTGCTACACGATAGAAAAGACGTACAAGTGAAAATGGACTTAGTTTTACTGCAATTAGCATGCAGCAGAGCTGCCAAATAATGCCCAGATTATATACGCGTTAATTCGATTGCGTTTTGTAAACAAAACAGCAATCCGTGGGCTATTAAGGACACTTCGCGATGCCTATCCATTTTCTATACCATGTCATTGTAACTACCATATCTAAGCGTTCGAATACAGCACCTAGAGTTGTGACCTTGAACACTCCTTCATAAGTAGATAACTCCTTAACAATAGAAAAGACGTTCAAGTGAAAACGGTCTAAGTTTTACTGCAATTAATATTCAGCAGAGCTTTCAAAAAGTGCCCAAATAATACACGTTAATTCGAACGCGTTTTGTACGCAAAGTAGCAATCCGCGGGCTATATAAGGCACTTCGCGATGTCCGTCAATGTTCTATACCATGTCAATGTTACTATCATACCTTAGGGTTCGCATAGAGCAATTAGAGCTGTGACCTTGAACGCTCCTTCATAAGTAGATAACTCCTACACGATAGAAAAGACGTTCAAGAGAAAACGGTCTAAGTTTTACTGCAATTAGTATGCAGCAGAGCTTTCAGAAAATGCCCAAATAATATACACGTTAATTCGAACCCGTTTTGTACGCAAAGTAGCAATCCGCGGGCAATATAAGGCACTTAGCGATGTCTATCTATGTTCTATACCATGCCAATGTAACTATCATATCTTAGCGTTCGCATACAGCACCTAGAGTTGTGACCTTGAATGCTCCTTCATAAGTAGATAACTCTTACACGATAGATAGACGTTCAAGGAAAAACGGTCTAAGTTTTACTACAATTAGTGTGCAGCAGAGCTTTCAAAAAGAGCCCAAATAATATATACGTTAATTCGAACGCGTCTTGTACGCAAAGTAGCAATCCGCGTGTTATATAAGGCATTTCGCGATGTCTATCCATGTTCTATACCATGCCAATGTAACTATCATATCTTAGCGTTCGCATACAACACCTAGAGTTGTGACCTTGAACGCTCCTTCATAAGTAGATAACTCCTACACGATAGAAAAAGCGTTCGAGAGATAACGGTCTAAGTTTTACTGCAATTAGTATGCAGCAGAGCTTTCAAAAAGTACCCAATTAATATACACGTCAATTCGAAAGCGTTTTGTACGCAAAGTAGCAATCCGCGGGCTATATAAGGCACTTCGCGATGTCTATCCATGTTCTATACCATGCCAATGTAACTATCATATCTTAGGGTTCGCATAGAGCAATTAGAGCTGTGACCTTACACGCTCCTTCATAAGTAGATAACTCCCACACGGTAGATAAGACGTTCAAGAGAAAACGGTCTAAGTTTTACTGCAATTAGTATGCAGCAGAGCTTTCAAAAAGTGTCCAAATAATATACACGTTAATTGGATCCCGTTTTGCTATTGCTCGCATTTAGCGATGTCTATCTATGTTCTATACCATGCCAATGTAACTATCATATCTTAGCGTTCGCATACAGCACCTAGAGTTGTGACCTTGAATGCTCCTTCATAAGTAGATAACTACTACACAATAGAAAAGACGTACAAGTGAAAATGGATTTAGTTTTACTGCAATTGGCATGCAGCAGAGCTGCCAAATAATGCCCAGATAATATACGCGTTAATTCGAATGCGTTTTGTAAACAAAGCAGCAATCCGTGGGCTATTAAGGACACTTCGCGATGCCTATCCATTTTCTATACCATGCCATTGTAACTACCATATCTTAGCGTTCGCATACAGTACCTAGAGTTGTGACCTTGAACGCTTCTTCATAAGTAGATAACTCCTACACGATAGAAAAAGCGTTCGAGAGAAAACGGTCTAAGTTTTACTGCAATTAGTATGCAGCAGAGCTTTCAAAAAGTACCCAATTAATATACACGTCAATTCGAACGCGTTTTATACGCAAAGTATCAATCCGCGGGCTATATAAGGCACTTCGCGATGTCTATCCATGTTCTATACCATGCCAATGTAACTATCATATCTTAGCGTTCGCATAGAGCACCTAGAGTTGTGACCTTGACCGCTCCTTCATAAGTAGATAACTACTACACAATAGAAAAGACGTACAAGTGAAAATGGATTTAGTTTTACTGCAATTACCATGCAGCAGAGCTGCCAAATAATGCCCAGATAATATACGCGTTAATTCTAATCCGTTTTGTAAACAAAGCAGCAATCCGTGGGCTATTAAGGACACTTCGCGATGTCTATCCATGTTCTATACCATGCCAATGTAACTACCATATCTTAGCGTTCGCATACAGCACCTAGAGTTGTGACCTTGAAAGTTCCTTCATAAGTAGATAACACGATAGAAAGTGGTTCAAGAGAAAACGGTCTAAGTTTTACTGCAATTAGTATGCAGCAGTGCTTTCAGAAATTGCCCAAATAATATTCACGTTTTGTACGGAAAGTAGCAATCCGCGGGCAATATAAGGCACTTCGCGATATCTATCCATATTCTATAACCATGCCAATGTAACTACCATATCTTAGCGTTCGCATACAGTACCTAGAGTTGTGACCTTGAACGCTTCTTCATAAGTAGATAACTCCTACACGATAGAAAAAGCGTTCGAGAGAAAACGGTCTAAGTTTTACTGCAATTAGTATGCAGCAGAGCTTTCAAAAAGTACCCAATTAATATACACGTCAATTCGAACGCGTTTTATACGCAAAGTATCAATCCGCGGGCTATATAAGGCACTTCGCGATGTCTATCCATGTTCTATACCATGCCAATGTAACTATCATATCTTAGCGTTCGCATAGAGCACCTAGAGTTGTGACCTTGAACGCTCGTTCATAAGTAGATAACTCCTACACAATAGAAAGACGTTCAATGGAAAACGGTCTAAGTTTTACTACAATTAGTATGCAGCAGAGCTTTCAAAAAGCGCCCAAATAATATATACGTTAATTCGAACGCGCTTTGTACGCAAAGTAGCAATCTGCGGGCTATATAAGGCACTTCGCGATGTATATCCATGTTCTATACAAAGCCAATGTAACTATCATGTCTTAGCGTTCGCATAGAGCACCTAGAGTTGTGACCTTGAACGCTCCTTCATAAGTAGATAACTACTACACAATAGAAAAGACGTACAAGTGAAAATGGATTTAGTTTTACTGCAATTAGCATGCAGCAGAGCTGCCTAATAATGACCAGATAATATACGCGTTAATTCGAATGCGTTTTGTATACAAAGCAGCAATCCGTGGGCTATTAAGGACACTTCGCGATGCCTATCCATTTTCTATACCATGCCATTGTAACTACCATATCTTAGCGTTCGCCTACAGCACCTAGAGTTGTGACCTTGAACGCTCCTTCATAAGTAGATAACTCCTACACGATAGAAAAGACGTTCAAGAGAAAGCGGTCTAAGTTTTACTGCAATTAGTATGCAGCAGAGCTTTCAAAAAGTACCCAATTAATATACTCGTCAATTCGAACGCGTTTTGTACGCAAAGTAGCAATCCGCGGGCTATATAAGGCACTTCGCGATGTCTATCCATGTTCTATACCATGCCAATGTAACTATCATATCTTAGCGTTCGCATAGAGCACCTAGAGTTGTGATCTTGACCGCTCCTTCATAAGTAGATAACTACTACACAATAGAAAAGACGTACAAGTGAAAATGGATTTAGTTTTACTGCATTTACCATGCAGCAGAGCTGCCAAATAATGCCCAGATAATATACGCGTTAATTCTAATGCGTTTTGTAAACAAAGCAGCAATCCGTGGGCTATTAAGGACACTTCGCGATGCCTATCCATTTTCAATACCATGCCATTGTAACTACCATATCTTAGCGTTCGCATACAGTACCTAGAGTTGTGACCTTGAATGCTCCTTCATAAGTAGATAACTCCTACACGATAGAAAGACGTTCAAGGGAAAACGGTCTAAGTTTTACTGCAATTAGTATGCAGCAGAGCTTTCAAAAAGTGCCCAAATAATATACCCGTCAATTCGAACGCGTTTTGTACGCAAAGTTGCAATCCGCGGGCTATATAAGGCACTTCGCGATGTCTATCCATGTTCTATACCATGCCAATGTAACTATCATATCTTTGCGTTCGCATAGAGCACCTATAGTTGTGACCTTGAACGCTCCTTCATAAGTAGATAACTACTACACGATAGAAAAGACGTACAAGTGAAAATGGACTAAGTTTTACTGCAATTAGCATGCAGTAGAGCTGCCAAATAGCGCCCAGGCAATATACACGTTAATTCGATCGCGTTTTGTACATAAAGTTGCAATCCGTGGACTATATAGGGCACTTCGCGATGCCTATCGATGTTCTATACCATGCCAATGTATCTATCATATCTTTGCGTTCGCATACAGTAACTTAAGTTGTGACCTTGAGCACTCCTTCATACGTAGATATCTCCCAAATTATAGAAAAGACGTTCAAGAGAAAACGATCTAAGTTTTACTGCAATTAGTATGCAGCAGGGCTTTCAGAAAATGCCCAAATAATATACACCTTAATTCGAACCCGTTTTGTACGCAAAGTAGCAATCCGCGGGCAATATAAGGCACTTCGCGATGTCTATCCATGTTCTATACCATGCCAATGTAACTATCATATCCTAGCGTTCGCATAGAGCACCTAGAGTTGTGACCTCGAACGCTCCTTCATAAGTAGATATCTCCTACACGATATAAAAGACGTACAATAGAAAAAGGAATAAGTTTTACTGCAATTAGCATGCAGCAGAGCTGCCTAATAATGCCCAGATGATATACACGAAAATTCGAATGCGTTTTGTAAACAAAGCAGCAATCCGTGGGATATTGAGGACACTTCGCGATGTCTATACATGTACTATACCATGCCAATGTAACTATCATGTCTTAGGGTTCGCATAGAGCAATTAGAGCTGTGACCTTGAACGCTCCTTCATAAGTAGATAACTCCTACACGATCGAAAAGATGTTCAAGAGAAAACAGTCTAAGTTTTACTGCAATTAGTATGCAGCAGAACTTTCAAAAAGTGCCCAAATAATATACACGTCAATTCGAACGCGTTTTGTACGCAAAGTAGCAATCCGCGGGCTATATAAGGCACTTCGCGATGTCTATCCATGTTCTATACCATGCCAATGTAACTATCATATCTTAGCGTTCGCATAGAGCACCTAGAGTTGTGACCTTGACGCTCCTTCATAGTTCGAATGCGTTTTGTAAACAAAGCAGCAATCCGTGTGCTATTAAGGAAACTTCGCGATGCCTATCCATTTTCTATGCCATGCCATTGTAACTACCATATCTTAGCGTTTGCATACAGCACATAGAGTTGTGACCTTGAACGCTCCTTCATATGTAGATAACTCCTACGCGATAGAAAAGACGTTCAAGAGAAAATGGTCTAAGTTTTACTGCAATTAGTATACAGCAGAGCTTTCAGAAAATGCCAAATAATATACACGTTAATTCAAACGCGTTTTGTACGCAAAGTAGCAATCCGCGGGCTATATAAGGCACTTCGCGATGTCCATCCATGTTCTATGCCATGCCAATGTAACTATCATATCTTAGCGTTCGCATAGAGCTCCTAGAGTTGTGACCTTGAAAGCTTGTTCATAAGTAGATAACTCCTACACGATAGAAAGACGTTCAAGAGAAAACAGTCTATGTTTTACAGCAATTAGTATGCAGCAGAGCTTTCAAAAAGTGCCCAAATAATATATCCGTCAATTTGAACGTGTTTTGTACGCAAAGTAGCAATCCGCGGGCTATATAAGGCACTTGCACGATGTCTATCCATATTCAATACCATGCCAATGTAACTACCATATCTTAGCGTTCGCATACAGCACCTAGAGTTGTGACCTTGAACGCTCCTTCATAAGTAGATAACTCCTACACGATAGAAAAGACATTGAAGAGAAAACGGTCTAAGTTTTACTGAAATTAGTATGCAGCAGAGCTTTCAAAAAGTGACCAAATAATATACACGTCAATTCGAACGCGTTTTGTACGAAAAGTAGCGATCCGCGGGCTATATAAGGCACTTCGCGATGTCTATCCATGTTCTATACCATGCCAATGTAACTATCATGTCTTAGCGTTCGCATAGAGCACCTAGAGTTGTGACCTTGAACGCTCCTTCATTCGTATATTACTGCTACACGATAGAAAAGACTTACAAGTGAAAATGGATTTAGTTTTACTGTAATTAGCATGCAGCAGAGCTGCCAAATAATGCCCAGATGATATACACGAAAATTCGAATGCGTTTTGTAATCAAAGCAGCAATCCGTGGGCTATTGAGGACACTTCGCGATGCCTATTCTTTTTCCATATCTTGTCAATGTAACTGTCAAACCTTTGGGTTCGCATAGAGCACTTAGAGCTGTGACCTTGAATGCTCCATCATTCGTAGATTACTGCTACACGATAGCAAAGACGTACAAGTGAAAATAGATTTAGTTTTACTGCAATTAGTATGCAGCATAGCTGCCAAATAATGCCCAGATAATATACGCGTTAATTCGAATGCGTTTTGTAAACAAAGCAGCAATCCGTGGGCTATTAAGGACACTTTGCGATGCCTATCCATTTTCTATGCCATGCCATTGTAACTACCATATCTTAGCGTTTGCATACAGCACCTAGAGTTGTGACCTTGAACGCTCCTTCATATGTAGATAACTCCTACGCGATAGAAAACATGTTGAAGAGAAAACGGTCTATGTTTTACTGCAATTAGTATGCAGCAGAGCTTTCAGAAAATGCCCAAATAATATACACGTTAATTCAAACGCGTTTTGTAAGCAAAGTAGCAATCCGCGGGCAATATAAGGCACTTCGCGATGTCTATCCATGTTCTATACCATGCCAATGTAACTATCATATCTTAGCGTTCTCATACAGCACCTAGAGTTGTGACCTTGAACGCTCCTTCATAAGTAGATAACTCCTACACGATAGAAAAGATGTTCAAGAGAAAACGGTCTAAGTTTTACTGCAATTAGTATGCAGCAGAACTTTCAAAAAGTGCCCAAATAATATACACGTCAATTCGAACGCGTTTTGTACGCAAAGTAGCAATCCGCGGGCTATATAAGGCACTTCGCGATGTCTATCCATGTTCTATACCATGCCAATGTAACTATCATATCTTAGCGTTCGCATAGAGCACCTAGAGTTGTGACCTTGACGCTCCTTCATAGTTCGAATGCGTTTTGTAAACAAAGCAGCAATCCGTGGGCTATTAAGGACACTTCGCGATGCCTACCCATTTTCTATGCCATGCCATTGTAACTACCATATCTTAGCGTTTGCATACAGCACATAGAGTTGTGACCTTCAACGCTCCTTCATATGTAGATAACTCCTACACGATAGAAAAGACGTTCAAGAGAAAACGGTCTAAGTTTTACTGCAATTAGTATGCAGCAGAGCTTTCAGAAAATGCCCAAATAATATACACGTTAATTCAAACGCGTTTTGTACGCAAAGTAGCAATCCGCGGGCTACATAAGGCACTTCGCGATGTCCATCCATGTTCTATACCATGCCAATGTAACTATCATATCTTAGCGTTCGCATCGAGCTCCTAGAGTTGTGACTTTGAACGCTCCTTCATAAGTAGATATCTCCTACACGATATAAAAGACGTACAATAGAAAACGGACCAAGTTTTACTGCAATTAGGATGCAGCAGTGCTTTCAGAAATTGCCCAAATAATATACACGTTTTGTACGCAAAGTAGCAATCCGCGGGCAATATAAGGCACTTCGCGATATCTATCCATATTCTATAACCATGCCAATGTAACTACCATATCTTAGCGTTCGCATACAGCACCTAGAGTTGTGACCTTGAACGCTCGTTCATAAGTAGATAACTCCTACACAATAGAAAGACGTTCAATGGAAAACGGTCTAAGTTTTACTACAATTAGTATGCAGCAGAGCTTTCAAAAAGCGCCCAAATAATATATACGTTAATTCGAACGCGCTCGCGCTTTGTACGCAAAGTAGCAATCTGCGGGCTATATAAGGCACTTCGCGATGTCTATCCATGTTCTATACCAAGCCAATGTAACTATCATGTCTTAGCGTTCGCAAAGAGCACCTAGAGTTGTGACCTTGAACGCTCCTTCATAAGTAGATAACTACTACACAATAGAAAAGACGTACAAGTGAAAATGGATTTAGTTTTACTGCAATTAGCATGCAGCAGAGCTGCCTAATAATGACCAGATAATATACGCGTTAATTCGAATGCGTTTTGTAAACAAAGCAGCAATCCGTGGGTTATTAAGGACACTTCGCGATGCCTATCCATTTTCTATACCATGCCATTGTAACTACCATATCTTAGCGTTCGCATACAGCACCTAGAGTTGTGACCTTGAACGCTCCTTCATAAGTAGATAACTCCTACACGATAGAAAAGACGTTCAAGAGAAAGCGGTCTAAGTTTTACTGCAATTAGTATGCAGCAGAGCTTTCAAAAAGTACCCAATTAATATACTCGTCAATTCGAACGCGTTTTGTACGCAAAGTAGCAATCCGCGGGCTATATAAGGCACTTCGCGATGTCTATCCATGTTCTATACCATGCCAATGTAACTATCATATCTTTGCGTTCACATAGAGCACCTAGACTTGTGACCTTGAACGCTCCTTCATAAGTAGATAACTCCTACACGATAGAAAGACGTTCAAGGGAAAACGGTCTAAGTTTTACTGCAATTAGTATGCAGCAGAGCTTTCAAAAAGTGCCCAAATAATATACCCGTCAATTCGAACGCGTTTTGTACGCAAAGTTGCAATCCGCGGGCTATATAAGGCACTTCGCGATGTCTATCGATGTTCTATACCATGCCAATGTAACTATCATATCTTTGCGTTCGCATAGAGCACCTAGAGTTGTGACCTTGAACGCTCCTTCATAAGTAGATAACTACTACACGATAGAAAAGACGTACAAGTGAAAATGGACTAAGTTTTACTGCAATTAGCATGCAGTAGAGCTGCCAAATAGCGCCCAGGCAATATACACGTTAATTCGATCGCGTTTTGTACATAAAGTTGCAATCCGTGGACTATATAGGGCACTTCGCGATGCCTATCGATGTTCTATACCATGCCAATGTATCTATCATATCTTAGCGTTCGCATACAGTAACTTAAGTTGTGACCTTGAGCACTCCTTCATACGTAGATATCTCCCACATTATAGAAAAGACGTTCAAGAGAAAACGATCTAAGTTTTACTGCAATTAGTATGCAGCAGAGCTTTCAGAAAATGCCCAAATAATATACACCTTAATTCGAACCCGTTTTGTACGCAAAGTAGCAATCCGCGGGCAATATAAGGCACTTCGCGATGTCTATCCATGTTCTATACCATGCCAATGTAACTATCATATCTTAGCGTTCGCATACAGCACCAAGAGTTGTGACCTTGAACGCTCCTATATACGTAGATAACTCCTACACGATAGAAAAGACGTTCAAGAGAAGACGGTCTAAGTTTTACTGCAATTATTATGTAGCAGAGCTGCCTAATAATGCCCAGATGATATACACGAAAATTCGAATGCGTTTTGTAAACAAAGCAGCAATCCGTGGGATATTGAGGACACTTCGCGATGTCTATCCATGTACTATACCATGCCAATGTAACTATCATGTCTTAGGGTTCGCATAGAGCAATTAGAGCTGTGACCTTGAACGCTCCTTCATAAGTAGATAACTCCTACACGATAGAAAAGATGTTCAAGAGAAAACGGTCTAAGTTTTACTGCAATTAGTATGCAGCAGAACTTTCAAAAAGTGCCCAAATAATATACACGTCAATTCGAACGCGTTTTGTACGCAAAGTAGCAATCCGCGGGCTATATAAGGCACTTCGCGATGTCTATCCATGTTCCATACCATGCCAATGTAACTATCATATCTTAGCGTTCGCATAGAGCACCTAGAGTTGTGACCTTGACGCTCCTTCATAGTTCGAATGCGTTTTGTAAACAAAGCAGCAATCCGTGTGCTATTAAGGACACTTCGCGATGCCTATCCATTTTCTATACCATGCCAATGTAACTATCATATCTTGGCGTTCTCATACAGCACCTAGAGTTGTGACCTTGAACGCTCCTTCATAAGTAGATAACTCCTACACGATAGAAAAGACGTTCAAGAGAAAACGGTCTAAGTTTTACTGCAAATAGTATGCAGCAGAGCTTTCACAAAGTGCCCAAATAATATACACGTTAATTCGAACGCGTTTTGTACGCAAAGTAGCAATCCGCGGGCTATATAAGGCACTTCGCGATGTTCATCCATGTTCTAAACCATGCCAATGTAACTATCATATCTTAGCGTTCGCATCGAGCTCCTAGAGTTGTGACTTTGAACGCTCCTTCATAAGTAGATATCTCCTACACGATATAAAAGACGTACAATAGAAAACGGACTAAGTTTTACTGCAATTAGCATGCAGCAGAGCTGCCAAATAATGCCCAGATAATATACGCGTTAATTCGAATGCGTTTTGTAAATAAAGCAACAATCCGTGGGCTATTAAGGACACTTCGCGATGCCTATCCTTTCTCTATACCACCATGCCATTGTAACTGCCATATCTTAGCGTTCGCATACAGCACCTAGAGTTGTGACCTTGAACGCTCCTTCATAAGTAGATAACTCCTACATGATAGAAAAGACGTTCAAGAGAAAACGGTCTAAGTTTTACTGCACATAGTATGCAGCAGAGCTTTCAAAAAGTGCCCAAATAATATACCCGGTAATTCGAACGCGTTTTGTACGCAAAGTAGCAATCCGCGGGCAATATAAAGCACTTCACGATGTCTATCCATGTTCTATACCATGCCAATGTAACTATCATATCTTAGCGTTCGCATAGAGCTCCTACAGTTGTGACCTTGAACGCTCCTTCATAAGTAGATATCTCCTACACGATATAAAAGACGTACAATAAAAAACGGACTAAGTGTTACTGCAATTAGCATGCAGCAGAGCTATATAAGGCACTTCGCGATGCCTCTCCATGTTCTACACCATGTCAATGTTACTATCATATCTTAGGTTTCGCATAGAGCAATTAGAGCTGTGACCTTGAACGCTCCTTCATAAGTAGATAACTCCTACACAATAGAAAAGATGAACTTTCACAAAGTGCCCAAATAATATACACGGCAATTCGAACGCGTTTTGTACGCAAAGTAGCAATCCGCGGGCTATATAAGGCACTTCGCGATGTCTATCCATGTTCTATACCATGCAAATGTAACTATCATATCTTAGCGTTCGCATAGAGCTCCTAGAGTTGTGACCTTGAACGCTCCTTAATAAGTAGATATCTCCTACACGATATAAAAGACGTACAATAAAAAACGGACTAAGTTTTACTGCAATTAGCATGCAGCAGAGCTGCCAAATAATGCCCAGATAATATACGCGTTAATTCGAATGCGTTTTGTAAACAAAGCAGCAATCCGTGGGCTATTAAGGACACTTCGCGATGCCTATCCTTTTTCTATACCATGCCATTGTAACTGCCCTATCTTAGCGTTCGCATACAGCACCTAGCGTTGTGACCTTGAACGCTCCTTCATAAGTAGATAACTCCTACACGATGGAAAAGACGTTCAAGGGAAAACGGTCTATGTTTTACTGCAGTTAGTATGCAGCAGAGCTTTCAGAAAATGCCCAAATAATATACACGTTAATTCGAACCCGTTTTGTACGCAAAGTAGCAATCCGAGGGCAATATAAGGCACTTCACGATGTCTATCCATGTTCTATACCATGCCAATGTATCTATCATATCTTAGCGTTCGCATAGAGCTCCTAGAGTTGTGACCTTGAACGCTCCTTCATAAGTAGATATCTCCTACACGATATAAAAGACGTACAATAAAAAACGGACTAAGTTTTGCTGCAATTAGCATGCAGCAGAGCTGCCTAATAATGCCCAGATGATATACACGAAAATTCGAATGCGTTTTTTAAACAAAGCAGCAATCCGTGGGCTATTGAGGACACTTCGCGATGCCTTTCCATATTCTACACCATGTCAATGTTTCTATCATACCTTAGGGTTCGCATAGAGAACAAAGAGCTGTGACCTTGAACACTCCTTCATTCGTAGATTACTGCTACACGATAGAAAAGACGTACAAGTGAAAATGGATTTAGTTTTACTGCAATTAGCATGCAGCAGAGCTGCCAAATAATGCCCAAATAATATACACGTTAATTCGAATGTGTTTTGTAAACAAAGCAGCAATCCGTGGGCTATTAAGGACACTTCGCGATGCCTATCCATTTTCTATACCATGCCATTGTAACTGCCATATCTTAGCGTTCGCATACAGCACCTAGAGTTGTGACCTTGAACGCTCCTTCATAAGTAAATAACTCCTACACGATAGAAAAGACGTTCAAGAGAAAACGGTCTAAGTTTTACTTAGACCGGTCTAAGTTTTACCATATCTTATCGTTTGCATATAGCACCTAGAGTTGTGACCTTGAACGCTCCTTCATATGTAGATAACTCCTACGCGATAGAAAAGACGTTGAAGAGAAAACGGTCTAAGTTTTACTGCAATTAGGATGCAGCAGAGCTGTCAGAAAATGCCCAAATAATATATACGTTAATTCAAACACGTTTTGTACGCAAAGTAGCAATCCTCGGGCAATATAAGGCACTTCGCGATGTCTATCCATGTTCTATACCATGCCAATGTAACTATCATATCTTAGCGTTCTACCTACATTAGCACCTAGAGTTGTGACCTTGAACGCTCCTTCATAAGTAGATAACTCCTACACGATAGAAAAGACGTTCAAGAGAAAACGGTCTAAGTTTTACTGCAAATAGTTTGCAGCAGAGCTTTCAAAATGTGCCCAAATAATATACACGTTAATTCGAACGCGTTTTGTTCGCAAAGTAGCAATCCGCGGGCTATATAAGGCATTTCGCGACGTCTATCCATGTTCTATACCATGCCAATGTAACTATCATATTTTAGCGTTCGTATAGAGCACCTAGAGTTGTGACCTTGAACACTCCTTCATAAGTAGATAACTACTATACAATAGAAAAGACGTACAAGTGAAAATGGATTTAGTTTTACTGAAATTAGCATGCAGCAGAGCTGCCAAATAATGCCCAGATAATATACACGTTAATTCGAATGCGTTTTGTAAACAAAGCAGCAATCCGTGGGCTATTAAGGACACTTCGCGATGCCTATCCATTTTCTATACCATGCCACTGTAACTACCATATCATAGCGTTTGCATACAGCACCTAGATTTGTGACCTTGATCGCTCCTTCATAAGTAGATAACTCCTACACGATAGAAAAGACGTCCAAGAGAAAACGGTCTAAGTTTTACTGCAATTAGTATGCAGCAGAGCTTTCAAAAAGTGCCTAAATAATATACACGTCAATTCGAACGCGTTTTGTACGCAAAGTAGCATTCCGCGGGCTATATAAGGCACTTCGCGATGTCTATCCATGTTCTATACCATGCCAATGTAACTATCATGTCTTAGTGTTCGCATAGAGCACCTAGAGTTGTGACCTTGAACGCTCCTTCATAAGTAGATATCTACTACACAATAGAAAAGACGTACAAGTGAAAATGGATTTAGTTTTACTGCAATTAGCATGCAGCAGAGCTGCCAAATAAAGCCCAGATAATATACGCGTTAATTCGAATGCGTTTTGTAAACAAAGCAGCAATCCGTGGGCTATTAAGGACACTTCGCGATGCCTATCCATTTTCTATACCATGCCATTGTAACTACCATATCTTAGCGTTTGCATACAGCACCTAGAGTTGTGACCTTGAACGCTCCTTCATAAGTAGATAACTCCTACACGATATAAAAGACGTTCAAGAGAAAACGGTCTAAGTTTTATTGCAATTAGTATACAGCAGAGCTTTCAGAAAATGCCCAAATAATATACACGTTAATTCGAACCCGTTTTGTACGCAAAGTAGCAATCCGCTTGCATTATAAAGCACTTCGCGATGTCTATCCATGTTCTATACCATGATAATGTAACTATCATATCTTAGCGTTCGCATACAGCACCTAGAGTTGTGACCTTGAACGCTCCTTCATAAGTAGATAACTCCTACACGATAGAAAAGACGTTCAAGAGAAGACGGTCTAAGTTTTACTGCAATTAGTATGCAGCAGAGCTCTAAAAAGTGCCCAAATAATATACACGTCAATTCGAACGCGTTTTGTACGAAAGTAGCAATCCGCGGGCTATATAAGGCACTTCGCGATGCCTATCCATGTTCTATACCATGCCAATGTAACTATCATATCTTAGCGTTCGCATACAGCACCTAGAGTTGTGACCTTGAACGCTCCTTCATACGTAGATAACTACTACACAATAGAAAAGACGTACAAGTGAAAATGGATTTAGTTTTACTGCAATTACCATGTAGCAGAGCTGCCAAATAATGCCCAGATAATATACGCGAGTTATAGAATGCAGCCCACAGACATTCTGCATAGTTAACAGGAAACGCACCCAGCTCATACTCTTATCATCATTTCTGCTTACACTGTAAAAGTTACTATTTTAATTTCACTTCTATTGTTAGCCATTCTGTACATAATCATTGCATTGTAAACTCATGCTAAATTAAAAGATTGTAATTTATCGAAAATTTATAATTTTCTAAAAAGTGAACCTGTCGGCGAGAACTTCTAAGTGGCGCAGTCGGTAGGATATTCGAACCTCCCAAAAATCAATTTTCGGGAACATTTCGTGAGTTCAACGAACTGTGACTTGCGAAAAAGTGACTTTTGTGGCTTTTGTGAGAAAAAAACCATCGCTATCTAAGGGCTCCATCGAGGACTACCTAGGGACAGCACAGCCGACTTCACCAGGTCCACACAGCAAGCATTGGCACAAATGCAGTGAGTAAAACATTTTGGTTCATGTCAGATTCCTCTGTACCCTCTGATTCCTTAAGTGAAAACAATTGCGGTACTGAGTTAGATTTAGAAAAACTTTTCAACAATTTAACAATAAATTCAAGTAATTTAAACGAACCTATTTCAACGGTTATAGAAATAAATAAACCAGTCTCTGTGATTGACTTAAGTAACTCAAATAGAATAAAAACGAGTTTACCCCAGTTAGATATTAAAAATCTATCAGTCATTCCACACTTTGATGGAAATTCAAACAAATTGCACAGATTCATAACGGCATCTGAATCAATATTAAATCACTACTATGACAGAGTGAATGTAAATAATTTTCAAAATATTCTTCTTATGAACGGCATTCTTAACAAATTAGAAGGCCGCGCAGAAGAAGTTGTTGCTATCAATGGCGCTAACAGTTGGGATGATATAAAAAATTCATTGCTACAAAACTTTGGCGACCAACGAGATGAAAATTGTTTAAACCAAGATCTTGTAAATTTGCTACAAAAACCAAATGAAACGCCCTATCAGTTCCATGAACGGGTACTACATTTGCTTAATACAATTTGTAATTACGTTGATTTAAAATGTGTAGAAGCCGAAAAAAAAATCAAAACGCGACTTTTTCACTAAACAGGCTTTAAAAACATTTGTAGCTGGATTAAGAGATCCTCTTGTTCCTATAATCCGAGCTATGAGACCATCAACACTTGCGCAAGCTATTCAGTATATAACTGAAGAAGAAAATATTAAATATCAGCAAAGATCTAATACCCGACCTAATAACCCCCAATATAAAAAACCAATATTACCAAACCGACCAACGTTTCAACCCCAATTTAGACAAAGATATCCAACAAATCAACAGACTTTCGGCAAACCTCAAAATCAAAATGTTTGGAAACAGAATCCAAAGTTACCACAGCCAAAACCAGAACCTATGTCGGTCTCCACTCGAAACACTACCCCGCAATTTAAAAATCAATTACCTCATAGGATTCCTAATTACTTCCAAAATCATAATCAAAAACCAACATTTATTTCGGAAGAATTATTCAATACCGAATTTTAAAATCAGGACCAACCTGAATATTCTAATTATAACCAAGAAGAGCAACCTGAATGCTCATATGACTACCAAAACGAAAATGATTACGAAAATCAACCACATGAAAATTTTCAGCAACCTTCCCAGACAGACAACCAGACATAGTAGAGAATCACATATCTAGAATTGCCCTATATTAAAATTAACAATCCTCCTTTAAAATTATTGATTGACACGGGAAGTACAAAATCTTTTATTAACCCAGAAATTGCATCAAACTATTATAGAGATAACATATTTCACGAACCTTTTACTGTCTCGACAATTTTTCAATCCTCATCTCACGAATATTGTGCGGAAATACCGATATTTCCCGAATTTAATAGACAAGATAACTTAAAATTTTATCTATTTAATTTTCATAATGTTTATGATGGATTAATAGGTTGTGACAATTTAAAATTGCTAAATGCCAGACTAGATTTTGTAAATTCCAAATTATTAACTCCAAATTGCAATATACCTATACATTATCAAGAGTCATGTCAAAAAATATCATTTCAGAAAAGAATTGACCCACACACTAAAATCATAACTAAAGTTCCAGTAAACCAAAATAACGGTGATATTATAATTCCTGGACAAATTATTCAAAAAAATTGCGAAATCCCAGAAACATTAACGAATTCGAAAAACGGTTTTGCTTTAGTAGAACTTCTGAATAAAACTGACAAGGAAATAAATCTAATTTTAACATATCCTATTCGTGTTACTACGACGTTTCTACCACAGAAAGTACTACACCGGTTCATATTGAAAATTTAATTCGCACCTCTCACATGAATCCGGAAGAAAGAGAAAAAATTTTAACACTTTTCATAAAATACTCTGATATATTTCATCATGAAAATCGATCCCTAACTTTTACCAATCAAATCAAACACCGCATTAAAACTAAAGACGAAAGACGAAAGGAAAGACGAAATTCCTGTATACACAAAATCGTATCGTTACCCATTTGTACACAAACAAGAAGTCCAACGTCAAATAAATTCCATGTTAGATCAAGGTATAATTCGCCCTAGTAATTCGCCATGGTCCTCACCAATTTGGATCGTGCCTAAAAAAGCAGACGCCTCCGGCAAAAAGAAATGGCGTATAGTAGTGGATTACCGGAAAGTGAACGAAAAAACGATTGATGATAGGTACCCACTGCCAAATATTTCGGACGTTTTAGATAAACTAGGACGATGTCTTTACTTTACAACACTAGACCTAGCAAGCGGATTCCACCAAATTGAAATGGAACCCGAGGATATCGCGAAAACAGCTTTTAATGTTGAGAACGGGCATTACGAGTACGTGAGAATGCCTTTTGGCTTGAAAAACGCGCCTGCCACGTTCCAACGTATAATGAATAATATTCTTCGGGGTCTTCAAAACGAAATATGTTTAGTTTATCTTGACGATATTATTATTTATTCCACTTCTTTGCAAGAACACCTAGTAAATTTAACGAAAGTATTTGAACGCCTCCGAACAACTAATTTTAAAATCCAGCTTGACAAATCCGAGTTTTTGAAAAAAGAGGTAGCATACTTAGGTCATATCGTGACGCCAGAAGGTGTTAAACCTAATCCGGACAAAATTGCCGCTATTAAAAAATACCCCTTGCCGAAAACACCCATGGAAATTAAAAGCTTCCTCGGTTTATTAGGCTATTACCGTAAATTTATCAAAGATTTTGCGCGCATTACAAAACCTTTAACAGTTTGCTTGAAAAAAGACGCTAAAATCGAACATACCGCGGAATTTGTCAAATCTTTTGAACATTGTAAAAATATCTTAACTAATGAACCCCTACTTCAATACCCCGACTTCTCGAAAGAATTTATTTTAACAACAGACGCGAGTAACTTTGCCATAGGAGCCGTTCTATCCCAAGGACCTATCGGTAAAGACAAACCAACGCTTAATGACTCCGAAATTAATTACAGTACCATAGAGAAGGAGCTTTTGAGTGCCGTGAACTTTACCCGGTATTTTCGTCCTTATCTGTACGGGAGACGCTTTAAAATCGTAACCGATCATAAACCTCTAAAATGGTTAATGTGACCCAAACTCAAGATTAGTAAGATGGCGACTCAAACTTGAGGAATACGATTACGAGGTTGTGTACAAGAAAGGAACATCTAATACCAACGCCGATGCCCTTTCACGCATCGAAATACATACAAAAGAGTTTTTCAATTATATGGAAGACTTTAACAAATCTCTGATGTCTACAAACAATAATCAAGAAAAGGAAAACGACAATACCTCAATAATAGCGAATATTGGCGAACATCCTGTATTAGAAGATGTTAACGAAAACATAGCAGGACCTTCAACAGAAAGAAGAATTTCAGGAGACACAGAAGAGACAATATCTGCTGAAGAGCCAGAAGAAAGTGATACCGTACACACGAGTCATGAAAATCCCATCCAAGAGATGCCTTGTACAGAAAAGAACTTAAACACTTTCGACCATCAAATTAAAATTAAATTCGTGTTACATTCGCCCGCAAATCCCAAACTTCAATTTTTATTTCCTACCAAGAGACGACTTTTAGTACAATTATCAATTAGCAATTTAGAATATGATACAATAGATCTTTTCAAAAATCATCTTGATCCAAAATTTACTTATGCTATATACTTCGAAGACGAGAATTACGTACCTAAAATATGTGAAATTTTACGTCGAACGTTCAAAAATAATTCTTATAAATTATTGAAATGTACCAAAATATTAGAAGATATCACTGATAAAGATAAGCAAAAAGAACTTCTAGAAAATTATCATTGCGGTAAAACAAATCATCGCGGAATTCTAGAAACTGAGAGTCGTATTAAACGATCATATTATTGGCCAGGTATAAAAAATGATATAACTGAATTTATTAATAATTGCGAAATTTGTCAGTCGAATAAATATGACAGAAATCCCCCTAACCAAAAATTAATGATAACACCCACTCCGAACAAATCTTTCGAAATAATTCACGCGGACACTTTTCAAGCTCAAGGACAAAAATTCCTAACATTAATCGACACCTTTTCAAAATACGCCCAAGCTTATCCGTTAATGAGTATGACTGGTATAGAAATAGTAAGAGCTTTGATAACATTTATGACACATCATGGTTTACCAAATCTAATAATCATGGATAGAGGCACGGAACTAAAAAATAGCGTTGTGGAAGAATTTTTCAAAACACACTCAACTATAATCGAACACCTACGTGTATTAAGAGATAAAAATAATGGTAAAACCGATATTATTAATCACATGCCTTACGCAATATTAGGGTATAACAATTCTATACATTCTGTGACAATACAGAAACCCATAGATATAATCAATGGTCATTTAAATTCCAAAGATCCTTTTAATATTGATATTAATCAAACGTTACTCAATAACTACATCCAAGAACATCGCGACTTAACGAAGGAAATATATAAAAAATTAAATGAACTTCTAATTGAACAAAAGGAGCGAACAATCGACGCTCATAATAAAGACAGACATGATCCTCTGTCTTATAAACCCGACACCGTCGTATATAGGAAAAACACAACTAATGCTAGAAACAAATTAAACAAACGTTTCTCTAAAGAAAAAGTAATTGCGGATAAAGGAGTTAAAATTAAAACAAAGGATATTTACACAAACAAAACATGAGACGACCAAAAACTAACAAAATACTATTTTTACAGGACTCTACTAATCCTCCAGATCCTGTCGATCGCACCGATCAAACCCCAGGAAATAACGATAACCAATCTTAATAAGAATCCTGGTATCCTACCCTATAAGTTAGGTTTAGCTAGAATTAAGTCTAATATACATACTTTCATACACTATTTCGACTTGGAACCCATTCGAAATGAAATTAATATCCTTAAGACACAATATAATAATGTAGACGATGCAATAAAAAACGGTTTAAGTCACCCATACTTTTTCGAACTGGATAATTTTAAAAGAGCTTATTATATCAACTTAATCTTGCAGAACGTAAATTTAATTCTATAAGTCCAATCGGCAGAGTTAAAAGAGGTCTCATTGATGGATTAGGTACCATTATAAGGAGTATTTCAGGAAATATAGATGCAAATGATGCTGCATATTATGATCAAGCAATTTCCAATCTACAAAATAACCAAAATAAAGTTGTACATCAATTAAATAAACAAATTTCATTAACTACAGAAATTATCGATAATTTTAATAAAACGGTAACTTAACCTAATAACCTAATAAATAATAACCAAGAAATTATAGCTTCAGGATTAAATGAAGTCCGTTCTGAATTAAACAAATTCATTTTCGAATTTAACGATTATCTACGAACGAGAAATATTTTAGATCAACTCAATCTAACACTGAGTTTAATCATACAACTGTTATCCGATATTGAAAATGCGATAACTTTTGCTAGACTGGGAGTAGTCCACAGTAGTAGTTTAAAAATTGAGGAACTTGAATCAATTTTAGAGATGGTAGTTAAATATCATTCTGAGGAACAAATAATTTTTCCATATTCATCGAACCATACTTATAAATATTATAATCTATTAGAAACCGAAGCTTACTATTCAGGAACAAAAATTGTTTTCATAATTCATTTCCCAATTATATATCCATATACATTCCTATACTATCACTTGTGTAAGAGAGTATTTTTTACATTTTATTATAGATTGTATATTATATATTGTTTACCACAAAATGGCATTATTAAATAATCTTTAAAACTTAAAACACACTTGTTTCGATTTAATGCTTGACACCTTGTATGTAAGATCATTTGATTAGGTCACCAAATAGCTGAAAGAAATGAGTAATGTTATGCTTGGGCAGGACGATGCGCGGAGAGAGAAAAGCATGAGGCAGGCAGTTAGTATGTGAGTGCTCGCATAAATGCACGTTTTGTGCGATATAGGCCAAATAAAGAGTATTATACATAATGTGAAAACGAGTATGTTACATGTAATAATTCACCCCTAGTGCACTGTTGCCCGGCATGAGACCGTGGTTCCTTCGAGCGGGATCACTCACAACTTGGGGGCGTTGTGGGCTGCTCGAATGACGTGATTCAGGTGGAGAGGGTAGCCTCATTAGGTGCCCCCGATCCGGTCATTGGAATGCCAACCCCAATGGGGTGGGCGTTCGGGGAAGCCTCAACTTATTTCAGGGTGGCGCTAGCTAGTTGTCGAAGAATTCATCATTAAGTAATAGAATTAATAAATGCAACGTAGACTCCAACCATATGACACTGGACGAACTGATGGCGAGGGGGTGGAGACCCTCGGTGAGTACTTTAGATTGTTCCAATGCTAACAGATCAGTAATTGTTATATTTATTTGCATGCTCCCGTTATCGTAACCTGCCCACGAGCAAGTACCGATGTGCAAGTACCAAAGTGAACCTCTTTGTGAGAACCGGCGGGGAATCAGGTGAGAATAAATTAACCCAATTTACACTTGTATTCAATTCCTACCAAGAATTCTACAACAATCGTTCCCAAAAATACATATCTGATGATGGATGGAAATTTTTACCAATACTCATCGGTGCCATGTATCGAGTTACATCCCGACTACTATTGCCCCGACAACAAGCTAGCAAATGGAATAGAAAAAGAAGATTGTGTATTCGAACTTTTGCAGTTAACCACGCATGCCCAAGGAAGATGCGAAGAGACCCCCATTCAATTGACAAACCACATTGTTCAGCAAATCGATGAAGCCCATTATATTGCTATATTTCCAAATCAAACAAAAATTAAAACCACATGTAGCCGAACCGATTTAATGACATTACAAGGAACCTACCTAATTACATTGCCACCCGGATGTCAATTCGAGATGAAAGAACAGACGTTTATCAACGAAAAAATCATCACCAATGGTCAACCTATGTTACTACCTGAAATCAGGATCCCTCATGTAACCGACAGCCCCAAGTTACAGAAAATCGTTATCGAAGATGTCCAGCTCGATAAAATCCATGAACTTCAAAAGAAGCAACAACAAATTAAGTCAATCGAGTTATACCATGGAAATGCTTTCCATATCAACTTTTGGACCATCGTAATTTACATTATATTAATAAGCATTGGATGCTATTACATTTATTCCTATATCCAGAAAAGGAGAAGGCCCATCCCAGGAGATCAACCTCAACAAGGACCTTCAGCATTTTTCACTCCCTGAAAATATGCCTCAATCTGGGGATGAAGGAGTTATAGAATGCAGCCCACAGACATACTGCATAGTTAACAGGAAACGCACCCAGCTCATACTCTTATCATCTTTTCTGCTTACACTGTAAAAGTTACTATTTTAATTTCACTTCTATTGTTAGCCATTCTGTACATAACCATTGCATTGTAAACTCATGCTAAATTAAAAGATTGTAATTCGAAATTATTTTAGGTACGTAATCGAAAATTTATAATTTTTTAAAAAGTGAACCTGTCGGCGAGAACTTCTAAGTTGTATTAATATTGACTTTTATTTGTTTTTATTAGGCCTATGTTGTTTATTGTTATTACTCGTTACTGTTATTGTCACCTATATATTATTTATTTATTATCTCAATAAATGGCACTGTTTCCAGAGGTCTTGATATGTTTTTTGTTTTGTAATTGACACCCGTAATGTGATAAGTTGTTAGTAATATCTCACGAACAGGTGGAGTGAATATATAACAATTAGATATTTTTTTATTCAGAAAACTAAGGATATTATTTTGGTATAAAAATATACGGGGTGTTCCATTTAAAACAATCATGTTTTATTTTCCACCCTGTATACCTTACAAGATTTTTAATATCCGTGCTCAGATTATAAAAATTCATCAAAAACCGCGTCTACTCCTTTTTTGAATGAGTTAAATCGGCAAAGGATAAGTGAGATAAGGGGGGTGTCAATCTTAAGAGGCTTACCCTGTTCACATAAGTATGAAACAATCGAATCCTTTTTATTATTGGATAAAATCACATGTAATATACCGAGCGTATCTTTTGATAAAACCAAGTGAAACTTATACGATATTAAATTAGCTGACGAGCGTTTTGATACCGCGGAAGAAATCGATATTTTGTTAAATGCTAGGATATTTTTCGAGACATTATGTGAGGGTCAAATAAAACTTGGTCCAGAATTACCGATATTACAGAACACATTATTTGATTGGATAATTGCTGGTCCATTGCCAATCAATTACGGATTCAAAAACAAGGCGGTATGTAATTTATCCGTAATTCATGATTTCAAAGATATAGATAACTTTTGGAAAATTGAGGAAGTAGAGCTTCATCGGAATGATGTCAAATTTTCAAAAGAGGAAAGGGAATGTGAAGAGATTTTTACTAGACAAATTTCTCGAAATTCGGAAGGTAAATTCGAGGTTACATTACCAACTATACATGAATTGGGTCAGTCTTTAGAAATGGCTGAAAAACGAATGATGTCGTAGGAACGTAAATTTAGAAAAAATACAGAATTTAAACGGGAATATGTAAATTTTATGAGAGAATATAGAGAAATGGGTCACATGATAAAAATAGACGAAAAATTAATAGAATCAGAGCAGTTATGTAATAAAACAAATGGCGTATATTATTTACCACATCATGGTGTTATCAACAAACATAGGATACTACAAGATTACGAGTGGTTTTTGACGGTTCTTGTAAAGCAAGCTCAAATCTATCGTTAAATTATGTTCTAATAACGGGACCCAACTTACAAGGTGATGTGTTTTCCATTATGTGTAAATTTCGTAAACACAACGTAGTTATTACCTCAGATATAGCTAAGATGTATAGAATGATAAATGTTACTGAACGTCAGCGAGATTTGCAAAGAATCGTATGGAGAGAAGATGAAAATCATAACGTAGAGCATTACAGACTAAACACGGTTACATATGGCACTTGGCCTGCTTCGGCCTTCTTAGCGAAACGTTGTTTGAAACAAGTAGCTTTAGATATTAGAAATAAATCACCAGAGGCGGCGTCAGTTATCGAACATGATTTTTATATGGACGATCTCATACCAGGTGGAGATCCGGTAAAGCAAGTAAGCGATTTAGCACGAACTATTTACGAATCATTAGCGGAGTACGGTTTCATTTTACGGAAGTGGAATTCAAATGAACGAGCTGTCTTGCAAAATATATCTTTGGAAAATTCTAGACTACAAGGTCACATTATAACAGATAGTGATGTATCCAAAACATTGGGTATTTTTTGGAATGCAAAAAACGACGAATTCGAATATCAGATTGATAATGAAAGTTTAAATTATTTAAGGATTTCAAAGCGTGTCATATTATCTTCTACCGCGAGAATTTTTGTCCTCTTGGTTTAATAGAGCCAATTATTACGCGAGCTAAAATCATAATACAAAAATTGTGGCAAATGAAAATAAGTTGGGATGATAAGGTACCAATTGAACTATTAGAAGTATGGCGTAACTTTCAAAGCGAGTTAAAGAGTTTACTTAACCTAAAAATTCCAAGACAGGTTATTGTACGTAGCGTAAGGATTTTAGAGTTACACGGATTTAGTGATGCTTCGGAGAAAGAAAGCTAACGGTGCATGCATATATGTACGCAGTATCGATAGTAATAATTCGGTTGAGGTAAACTTACTTTGTTCAAAATCAAGGGTAGCTCCTTTAAAAACTATATCGTTACCGCGACTAGAATTATGCGGAGCACTTCTCTTAACCCGATTAATGAAGAAGGTGTCTGAATCACTAGGCACTGAAATACCGACTTTTTATTGGTGTGATTCAACAATTGTACTTTGTTGGTTAGCAGAGGAACCTCATGTTTGGAAGTCGTATGTGGCGAATCGAGTGAGCGAGATTCAGGATTTAAGTTCTATAAAAAAATGGCATCACGTAGTTTCTGAACAAAATCCTGCCGATTTAGTCTCTAGGGGAATAAATACTTCTGGATTGTTAAAAATGGATCTCTGGTAGCATGGACCTACGTTTCTCAAAGGCTATTCATTAAATTTAGAAAATTTTAACGTAAACCAAGAAACACCGGAGCGTAAGAAAATTAACCCTATGGCACTGGTAGTGCAAGGTGAAGGGTTTTCACTTATTGATAAATATTCCACTCTGACTAAATTGTTGCATGCTGTAGGGTGGTGTTTGAGATTTTCAAAGAATTGTCGATCAAATACGGAATCACGACTAATCGGAAAATTATCTATTGCTGGATTGGATGATGCTCTAAAATATTTAATTAGAATAGTTCAAGATCGTGAGTTCGAGTCAGAAACTCATAACTTGTTAAAAAATAAATCAGTAAATCGGAGAAGTAAAATCAAGGCATTAGATTTTTTATTGGTACAGACGGACTGTTAAGAGTAGGGGGTCGTTTCAAGTATCAAATTATCTTGCCTTATAAATCTCATTTAACAAATTTGATCATACAGCGGGAACATTTTAGGCAGCTACATGCTGGTCCACAAACTCTTTTATATTCTATTAGACAAAAATTTTGGCCAATAAATGGAAAAAGGGCAGTGAAAAGCGTGTTATCTAAATGCATGCTGTGTTACAGAAACAAACCTACTCTCGCTAGTCAAAAGATGGGTGATTTGCCTCCTGACAGAATCAGTCCAAATCGTCCTTTTTATGTTATTGGGACTGATTTTGCAGGCCCATTTTATATCAAAGATGGCAAATTAAGAAACAGAGCTATTATAAAAGCATATATGTGTATTTTTATATGTTTCTCTACGAAAGCGATTCATATAGAAGCTGTAGGAGATTTGTCTGCTGAATCTTTCCTAAACACTCTTAAGCGATTTGTAGCGCGTAGTTATGTAAGCGTATATATTCTGATAATGCAACTAATTATTGAGGTTCCAGTAATTACTTAAACAATTTTTACTCTAATTTGCAAGGCGATGACTCGATTACTCAATTTTGTGAAGAGAATAAAATCGAATGGTTATTTATTCCTGCTAAATCTCCACATCACGGTGGAATATGGGAGAGCGCTATTAAGTTAGCTAAATTTCACGCGGTTAGAATAGTGGGAAATAATCATCTAAGCTTTGAAGAGCTTGATACCGTTTTTCTCAAATAGAGGCAGTTTTAAATTCACGTCCCATAACCGAGTTATCTTCTGACCCCACCGATATAAGTCCTTTGACCCCTGGTCATTTTCTAATTGAGTCTCCCCTTATCTCTCTCCCCGAAGCTGAAGTGGAGGAAGTACCCAAAAATCGATTAAATCGATACCAGTTGTTGCAAAAGATCATCTAAGATTTCTGGAGGAGGTTGTCTCACGAATATCTATCTATCCTCTTTGCAACGGAGGAATAAGTGGCAGGTTCCAGCTGAGAACGTCAAAATAGGTCGGGCGCATTGTAGAGGCTCACCCAGGTGCTGATGGAGCAGTGCGTGTAGTATCAGGAAAAACTAATAACAGTGTGGTTACGCGATCTGTCCAAAAAATTTGTGTGTTACCGATATACTCATGAAGTGCGATAAACGGTCATAATTAGTTGGAGTTTGTAGTAGTTTGAAAGTCATAACCTTTCAAGGTTGGCGGCTATGGTTTGTTGTAGAAGACATATTTTAATGTCCTAATAATATGTACTATATTGCTTGCTTAAAAGTTATGTTATGTTGCTAGGCAATTTGAAATGATGAATAAGTTGAAAAAAAAATTAATAAAATTATGTCAAGAAGACATTTTGGTTGTAACTGATAAACGTTTATACGAATTATATACAGTCCACTAAGGTTATATTTTATTTGCATCATTTTATAGTAATAAATTCATATGTAAATAAAACCAGCGAAAGCCAAGAAACAACAGCTTTTCACCACCTTGTTCGCAAGATAGAAGGGACACTCGAAAATAAACGAGAGTCACTTGATGCTTTCCTAGACATAGAGGGCGCGTTCGACAACACCCCCTTTGATGTCATCTGTCGCTCCTTAGCTCAGCGTGATGTGGACCTTCCCTATTAGGTTGGATCCGATTCATGCTTTCGCAAAGGAGCATCCAAGCAGAAATGCATGGTCATAAACACACAGTGGCTGCTAGTCAGGGCTGCCCTCAGGGAGAGGTTCTCGCCCCCCTATTGTGGAGCCTTGTAGTGGACAGCCTACTATGGAAGTTAAATGACGCTGGTCTGTATGCACAGGCATATGCTGATGATTTGGTCATTCTATGCAGTGGAACCAGGGACAACTTGCCAGGGACAACCCTATGGCTTGGGCCATACGAATAGTTGAAAACTGGTGCCAAATAGCTGGCCTAAGAATAAACCCAATGAAAGCTCAGCTCAGGAGCCAAGAAAACCAGAGATTACTCTCTCTAGTATGATCCTCAATTACCACCAGACGGTGAAATATCTGGGTGTTCACCTTGATGCTAAACTGTCTTGGCATGATCATATATCAGGCAAGATTAGGAAAGCAACGTGTACACTGTGGACGTGTAGGAGGGCCTTTGGTGGAAGCTGGGGTCTTAATCCCAAGGTTCTCCACTGGCTCTACTGCACCATTGTCAGACCTATTTTTAACTTACGGGGCCATTGTGTGGTGGCCCTGTGTTGAAAGAAACTCGACGAACAGGCAACTGGACAGAATCCAGAGACTTGCGTGTTTGGGGATGACTGGGGCATTGAGAACGGCTCCCACCAGAGCTTTTAGAGGTGCTATTAAATCTCATGCCACTACAAATTTTTATTAAATTGGAAGCCATGCGTGCTGTATATAGACTGCGTACGCTGGACCAACTACAGGTGTGCTCTTTTGGGCACTCTTGCATGTGGAACTGGGTCACCGAGCGACGCCTACTCATGAGTTGTGACCATATTGCCACTAAACTATATCCCTCGAACTTCCTGGAGGTCGTAATCCCTGACCGCGAGGAGTGGGGATAGAGAACGCCCCGACAGTAGTCCGCAACGGGATCAACTGGTACACGGATGGATCCAGGGCAGATGGAATGTCGGGTGCCGGAGTCTTTTCCGACTCTGATCAAATAAGGAAATACTTTGCCCTGGGAGCACATGCTACTGTCTTCCAGGTCGAGGTGTTTGCGATTCTATCTTGTGGGCTGGAGCTGCTAGCCGGCCCACAAAGAACTTGTAGAATCAATATATGCTCCGACAGTAGAGCCGCCATCTTGGCACTTAGTGCCGTAGAATTGCGCTGAAAACTGGTTCTGGAATGCAAGACCATCCTCGAGACGCTCTCTCGGAGGAATAATTTACGCCTTGTATGGGTCCCAGGACATGCTGGTGTACCGGGAAACGTGAAGACTGATCAGTTGGCCAACGTAGGCACTTTAGAGACACCTACTGGGCCTGAACCCTTCGTAGGGATCTCCAGAAGCACAGCGGTTCTTTCAATGAAGACTTTAGCCCAACAAATGGTTCAACATTGTTGGACAACTGCCCCTGGCATGAGGCAGGCTAAAGAACTTATATCTGGTCCCGACGCTGGGAGGACTAGACACCTGCTGGAACTAAGCAGATGTATTTTAAGAACAGTGACTGGCTTACTGATCGGTCACCGCCACCTAAGATGACACCTTTACATAATGGGTCTTGTGGAAGACCCTGAGTGTAGGGGATGCTTGGAAGATAAGGAAACAGCGAGGAATGTTCTGATGAATTGCCCCGCTTTCCTGCATACACGCATGCGATACCTGGGACAACCGATGCTGATACCCAGGGACCTTAGAGAGCTATGCCCTAGCCGTCTAGTTGGCTAGGGCAAGACTAATATTGCTCTCGAAAGGCGGGACGTGACTGGCCCATAGTGAGGCCTATACGTCATAAGGGCAGAGCCCCCGCCAATCTAAATCTAATCTAATCTAAAGTACACAACTACCTGTCGGGTTAGGTTCGATACTAAATACAAAATAAAACAAATGTGAAGGAATATATGGGTAGTATCTGGTAAAACTAACTTTACACAATAATATTTTTAAAGTGTAGCCAGTAACGAGAAGATGTCTGTATACTAACAATAATAATGTACGCGCCAACAAAATAACTTTCATCAACTCTGAAGGCTATAGACCCTTTATAATTACTGATATTACTTTAAAATTACAAATTACCTACTATGTACTAGCGAACTAACAACTACGATGTAAGCACCAGTAATGCTAGAAATTAGTATTTACGACAATAAGTTGACTGTACTATTAGAACGGTAACTTTTGACCGAGATTTTATTGTTATTTAGCTTATCTGTCTCCAAGAAATTAGAAGAGATTTGCTGCTCCTGGTTTGTTGACCTAGAGTGTAGATGCGGCCAAAACGTATCAGCGGTTATGGCTGTTGTGTGTTACTAAAATTCTGCTTTTTGGCTAAGTTTTCCGTTGTCTGTTGTTCTACTTGTTTGTCCGTAATTGGTACAGAGGGGGTGGCATAGTGTCTACGCTTGCCGTTCTCTATAGCCAAGAACAAATAAAGAACGGAAACGAGCTCTGCGGTCAGCGTTGATACGTGAAATAAGTAGTGAAAAGTAAGAATTATCTCGAGAATGAGATCGATGGTTGGTAATTGCTCAACTAGCTATTTGATTTATTAAAGGGGCGCCACGAGGTTTTATAGAAAAACCTAGAAAATGTCTACAATAGTTGGCTTAGATTTTTACTACTAGCTCGACGGTACTCAGGGTCGAAGATCCGTGAATCCTGCGATTTACGAAAGAAAATACGATAATAACAATTAATTGTCACTTACCTTTATTTACTCTCTGTTCTCGGCTTCGTAGTTCACTTTAGATTAATTAAAAAATTACGGTAAATTTTTAAATCAAGAATGCACTGACTTTAGTTATAGGTTCTACTACACCGGCTTATAAAAACTGCAATAGGGAAACTGAATTTAACGGTGTAGGTTAACTATTAATTTATTTAATTTATTCTAGTCAGTTATTGCTTAGACTTGTTAAATGCTGGGCAAGAAATCTCGTGTCTCATCCAATCTTATTAAGTGTCGGATCGACAATAAGAAAAAAATACTAATCAGAGGTACGGGAAATGGAAAGCGAAATTAAACAAGTAATTAAAACAAAATTAACAAAAACGTGGCCCAATGAACTCGTCTACTCGGGACACGGTAAATAATATTAGAACCAAATGAAATTCGCAGAACGGTAAAAATAATAGATACAATCCTAAGGAAACGAAAATAAGATTTTTGTTTTTTATCAATACGTTAAAATAGGTAAGGCGAAAACTAAAATGTATAATTTCTAAGAAAGCTACTGGAAATTACTATAGTGAAAACGTCAGGTATTTAATATATTAGTTGATTACGTATGACTTGGAGTGTCGAAATTAACATGAAAATCTAGAATTGACTTTGTATGAACGTTGATAGAAATGCAATGTAGGATGTTGGAATGTGAATGGAAAATTTACCGCGTCGAAAAAGATTTGTTGTATTCTGCCTGACCGCTTGCCTTAGTTTCTTGTTTTACCCTTCGATTACCTTTCGTTTAGGTTCAGGTAAGTATAAAAATAATCAGTCAGTAATAATATTAATTTAAATATTTTTCTAGGTAGGT